>CM055271.1:279417-679835 GCA_029237695.1 Conchocele bisecta | reverse complement strand
GCTATTACAGTCTTCTCTGTTTTATTTCATTTTTCACAAATACAAATGAACAATACATACAGATATATCATGTAAACCACATGTACTTTTTTATTTGGAATAAACAATTTTTCTTCAAGAAAATCTTGTCTTGTAAAACACCTGTGATCAGTAACACTAATTGATGTACCCCTCGAAAACCAAATACACTAGTAGGTAGATGAAAACCTCAACGCAATGTCGGAGGATATATGAACAGTCCGGCAAACACACGGACATAATGGCAACTATATGTACCGGTATACCAGAGAAAAAACTCTTGAGTACATAAAAATACATCTGAGTATGATTGATGGAAGTCAGCAAAAATTGGAACATCCACAAACTTGATCAAGCTATCAAAGCTGTCATATGCATTCCGTCCCCTGAGCCTTGTGTTACTTGTGTTTGAGCCTGTCGCATATTATATGGATACCGTCCCCTGAGCCGTGGACTTTACTTGTCTACTTGTGTGATTTAGACTGTCACATTATATGCGTTCCATCCCCTGAGCTGACTTTACTTGTGTTTCACCTGACTGCTACTCTGGCTGCGACTGTCCCTCGCCTCGACTTGATCACAACTTGTGCTTGAGCCCGGCTGCTGCTGCCGCGTCCAGGAACCAGACGAGCTGACCATCTGTGGGCCGGACGCGGGCTGCGGGGAGGGGCGGCTCTTCATCCCCCCTCCAACACTGTCTGAAACATAGTTAGATAACAACCTGTTTTAGTCTGTTTCAACACTACATACCCATAGCGGTGTTTGCAAACAGTGTACTTCTTTTGCAAGTAATTTTCATACTTTTTAGAACAAGAAACACCCACCTTTTCATAAATGGACTTGTCTCAAAATAATTTTGTGATGATTGGATTGGTTGGAAAATTAACATATCACAGTCCATTATAGGGTGAAAGGGTTAAGAACCTGGTATAGTCTGGTACATGTACATGTAATACAACAGTTAAGTGTAGGTATTAAGTATATGGAACTTAGTTTAGGTTTGAAGTTCAAAATTAACAAGAGTTCCGAAGGTCACAATATACGCCCATCGAGGCAAGGCCAGTCAACATGGGGAGATAACTTACTGAAAACCAAAATGGCCGCCAAGTGGAGATAAGTCATCGGAAATTTTTGAAAATCAATAGGCTTCTTCATCTTGCCGTGATAAACATGTATAACGAATGTGGTTACGATCGGTGAAGTAGAACTTGAATTATTGCGTGGACAAAGATACAGAGTGTGAAAATTAAAAATAGCCGCCAATGGGAGATAAGTCATCGAACATTTTTCAAAATCAATAGGCTTCTTCGGCTTGCCGTGATAAAAACATGTATGCCGAATTTGGTTATGATCGGTGAAGGAGAACTTGAGTTATTGCAGGGACAAAGATACAGAGTGCGAAAATTAAAAATAGCCGCCAATGGGAGATAAGTCATCGGACATTTTTAACAAGAGCTGTAGGAGACCAGCATAGCTCGACTACGAGGGTTGTCGATGTACACATAGCTTGACAAACAAGGTGGCCGCGGCCTGCATAAAAACCTTAACCAAGGTTGACTAAAAACCTTAACCAAGGGAAACTAGAAATGGACGCTTGTCGACAAGCGCATGTGTATCCCCCTCCCCCCCTACACAAGTAGTTTGAAAAAAGGGTGTTCGAGTTATGCTCCGGAGACAAAATCAGTGACGGAAAAACAAAGGGAGATAACTAAAGAATTAGTGATGCAAGAGTTGTCATTCTTGCGGGACACACCTTTAGGGTCGTGGTCTATGCATGTGTGAAGTTTCATGAAAATATTCCAAAGGGTGTTCGAGTTATGCTCCAGACACGAAATCAGTGCACGAAACAACAAAGGGAGATAACTAAGAAATTAACGACGCAAGAGTTGTCATTCTTACGTGCGACACACCTTTGGGTCGTCTTCTATGCATGTCTGAAGTTTAATAAACTAGAAAATGTGTTCATAGAACACGGATGTCCCACATATCGCTTTGATAATAAATGAGGCCAAATTGCAAGTCAAAATTTTCTTTTACCTGAGCGTTAAAGTTTTTGAAGCACCAAGTATGTGACCTTGACCCTGGGCTTGGCGGGGGCGGGAGGACAAACGTAGATTTTGGCACAGGGCGGTAGAGGACCATTAGAGCAATGCATATATGAAATATGAAGCTGATCCGTGAAAGAAAACAGAAATTATAAGATATTTACCCGAGCGTTTAGTTTTTTGAAGCACTAAGTATAGATGTTAACCCTGGGCTTGGCGGGGGCGGGACGAACGTGGATTTGGCACAGGGTCGGTAGAGGACCATTAGAGCAACGCATATATGAAATAAGAAAGTTGATCCGTGAATGGAAAGAAAAATTATAATATTTACCTGAGCATTAAAGTTTTTTGAAGCACCAATTAGCACCTTGAGGGTTAGCGACTTGACTAGGGATTGGCGGGGGCAGGACGAACGTTGGATTTGCACAAGGGCGGTAGAGGACATAGAGCATTAGAGCAATGCGTATATAAAATATGAAGATGATCCATGAAAGAAAACAGAAATTATAAGATATTTACAGCGTTAAAGTTTTTGAAGCACTAAGTATATGATGTTAACCCTGAGGCTTGGCGGGGGCGGGACGAACGTGGATTTGGCACAGGGCGGTAGAGGACCATTAGAGCAATGCGTATATGAAATATGAAGATGATCCATGAAAGAAAACAGAAATTATAAGATATTTACCCTGAGCGTTAAAGTTTTTGAAGCACTAAGTATGTGACCTTGACCCTGGGCTTGGCGGGGGCAGGACGAACGTGGATTTGGCACAGGGCGGTAGACGACCATTAGAGCAACGCGTATATGAAATATGAAGTTGATCCGTGAATGGAAATAAAAATTATATGATATTTACCTGAGCGTTAAAGTTTTTGAAGCACTAAGTATGTGACCTTGACCCTGGCTTGGCGGGTGCAGGACGAACGTGGATTTGGCACAGGGCGGTAGACGACCATTAGAGCAACGCGTATATGAAATATGAAGTTGATCCGTGAATGGAAATAAAAATTATAAGATATTTACCTGAGCGTTAAAGTTTTGAAGCACCAAGTATGTGACCTTGACCCTGGGATTGGTGGGGCGCAGGACGAACGTGGATTTGGCACAGGGCGGTAGAGGACCATTAGAGCAATGCGTATATGAAATATGAAGATGATCCATGATCCATGAAAGAAAACAGAAAGTATAAGATATTTTACCCAAGCGTTAATGTTTTTGAAGCACTAAGTATGTGACCTTGACCCTGGGCTTGACGGGGCAGAACGAACGTGGATTTGGCACAGGGCGGTAGAGACCATTAGAGAGCAATGCGTATATGCGTGTTCGAGTTATGCTCTGGATACAAAATCAGAGCACGAAACAACAAAGGGAGATAAGTAAACAAGAATTCCGCGGAATCAGATGCCTCGCCTTGTCCCGCCTTGACCTCGAGCCTGGGCCCGAAAGCAATTTTCACTGGCCCGAACATATTATACAATTATTGACTAGTGAACCATAGAATATCAGATTATATTCTATGGCTCACTAGTCAATAATTGTTTTATTATATGATAATAGTCTGTATATAGCACTTACGACCTTATGCTACTAGACAAAAATTGAAAAAGAATTTGAAAAAAAAAATGAAAAAAAAAAATGGAAAAAAATTTAAAAATTAAAAATAATAATGCTTGCTACTGGAGCCCAGAATTTTTTTGAATAGTCCTATATTTATCTACATATATCTGCACAGGTCCACATAATGCCACAATATTTTCAACACAGTTTACGGAAATGTAATATAATCATTTACCTGTATAAATTACTTGTAAGTGGTCAGTGGTCAGTTGCACATGCTAGCACATTGCAATCAGGTGAATAGTCTGTATATAGCACTTACGACCTTATGCTACTGGACAAAAATTGAAAAATAATTTGAAAAAAAAAATGAAAAAAAAAAAATGAAAAAAAAAAAAATGTAAAAAAAAAGTTTAAAAATAACAATGCTTGCTACTGGAGCCCAGATTTTTTTTCCAGTCAAATTGAAAAATAATTTGAAAAAAATAATGAAAAAAAATAATGAAAAAAAAAAAAAAAAATTACAAAAAAAAGTTTAAAAATAATAATGCTTGCTATTGGAGACCAGATTTTTTTTTAATAGTCCTATATTATCTACATATATCTGCAGAGGTCCACATAATGCCACAATATTTTCAACACAGTACCCAATGTAGTGATTTACCTGTATAAATTACCTGGTCAGCAGTGGTCAAGCACTGGACATCTGCACATGCTAGCCCATGCTTAGCACATGGTTCTCCCAGTTTCTATTGTTCTCTCTACAGGTAAGGTGTACAGAGCACACGAGAAAAGGTATACAGAGCAGACGAGAAAACAGGTCTTCATGCATTATTGTCCAGTTTTAGTAGTGCGCAAAACAAAAAAGGGAGATAACTGAAAAATTAGCTAGCAAGAGTTGTCATTCTTGTGCGCGACACACCTCCGGGTCGTGGTCTATGCATGTGTGAAGTTTCATGAAAATATTCCAAAGGGTGGTCGAGTTATGCTCCGGACAGGAAATCAGTGAGCGAAAACAATAAAGGGAGATAACTCAAAAATTAGCTATGCAAGAGTTGTCATTCTTGTGCACGACACACCTTCGGTTCGTGGTCTAATTGAATGTGTTAAGTTTCATAAAAATATTCCAAAGGGTGGTCGAGTTATGGTCAATCAGTGCGCAAAACAAAAAAGGGAGATAACTAAAAAATTAGCTATGCAAGAGTTGTCATTCTTGTGCGCGACACACCTTTGGGTCGTGGTCTATGCATGTGTGAAGTTTCATGAAAATATTCCAAAGGGTGGTGGAGTTGTTATGCTCCGGACACGAAATCAGTACGAGATACAAAAAAGGGAGATAACTCAAAAATTTAGCTATGCCAAGAGTTGTCATTCTTGTGCGGCGACACACCTTTGGGTCGTGGTCTATGCATGTGTGAAGTTTCATGAAAATATTCCAAAGGGTGTTGGGTTGGGTTGCGAGTTATGCTCCGGACAAGAAGTGTCTGCGGCGGACGCGGACGCGGACGCGGACGCGGCGCGCTGTCAAATCCATAGTATCCCCTGACGGAGTCCGGGGGATACAATTAAGTAAGTAATTCAAGGTTAAATGTAGTTCAATGTCAGATATAGGTCAGGGGTTATTGATGTACATCACTAGGAGATGAAGTTTTCCAAGTATGGTTGCTGTAGGCCCAGGAGTATTCCATATACAAGCTTGACTATAAACATTAACCAAGTTTGAGTACAAACCTTAACCAAGGGGAAATAAGTAAGTAATTCAAGGTTAAATGTAGGTGAAGGTAAAATATAGGTCAGGGGTTATTGCTGTACATCCCTATGAGAAAAAGTTATCCAAGTATGGTGTCTGTATGCACAATAGTATTCCATCTACAAGCTTGACTAAAAACCTTAACTAAGGTTGACTAAAAACCTTAACCAAGGGGAATTAAGTAAGTAATTCAAGGTTAAATGTAGGTCAAGGTCAAATAATGGTCAGGGGTTGTTGATGTACATCACTAGGAGATGAAGTTGACCAAGTATTGGTTGGATAGGGCCAGGAGTAATCCATCTACAAGCAATTGACTTAAAAATATAACCAAGGGGAATTAACAAACAAGTAATTCAAGAGGAAATGTAGGTCAAGATCATATAGATTAGGGGTTGATTGAATGCAAATTTAGGGAAATTAAGGGGTTATTGATGTACATCCCTATGAGAAAAGGTTGTCCAAGTATGGTGTATGTATGCACACTAGTATTCCATGTACAAGCTTGACTAAAAACCTTAACCAAGGTTGACTAAAAACCTTAACCAAGGGGAATTAAGTAAGTAATTTAAGAGGAAATGTAGGTCAAGGTCAAATATAGATCAGGGGTTATTGATGTACATCACTAGGAGATGAAGTTGTCCAAGTATGGTGGGTGTAGGGCCAGTAGTATTCCATATACAAGCTTGACTAAAAACCTTAACCAAGGCGTGACGTTGACGCCGACGCGACTACATAAGCTCTAACTATTCTTCGAATAGTCGAGCTAAAAATCAATAGGCTTCTTCGTCTTGCCGTGATAAAAACATGTATACCGAATTTGGTTATGATCGGTGAAGGAGAACTTGAGTTATTGCATGGACAAAGATACAAAGAGTAAAACAAAATTTAACCCAGCAGTTTATGAACGCACTAATTAGGTGATTTTCTACAGCATGATAGCTATTGAAATGAGGAATGCATGTATGAATGTGCTCAGTTTGTGACCTTGACCTTGGGGAAAGGGGTGGGGGTGGGTCATGGATTTGCTGTAGCACAATAGAGGATCATCAGATGAATGCATGTATGAAATATCAAAGCGTTCCCTGTAAGGAAACAGAAGTTACACAACATTTACCAAAACGTTAAATTTATGAACATGCTAAGTTTGTGACCTTGACCTTTGGGTAAGGGTTGGGTGGTGGGTTGTCGATTAGCTACAGCATGATAGAGGGTCATCTGAGGAATGCATGTATGAAATATCAAGGCGTTCCATGAAAGGAAACAGATGTTACAAGACATTTACCCCAACGTTAAGTTTATGAATGTGCTAAGTTTGTGACCTTGACCCTGGGGTAAGTGGTGGGCGGTGGGTCATGGAATTGCTGTAGCACGATAGAGTATCATCAGATGAATGCATGTATGAAATATCGAAGCGTTCCCTGTAAAGAAACAGAAGTTATAAAAAGACATTTACTCCAACGTTAAGTTTATGATGTTGATCTTGGGGAAAGGGTGGGGGGGGGGGGGGTCATGGATTTGCTGTAGCACAATGGAGGATCATCAGATGAATGCATGTATGAAATATCGAAGCGTTCCCTGTAAAGAAACAGAAGTTATAAAAAGACATTTACTCCAACGTTAAGTTTATGATGTTGATCTTGGGGAAAGGGTGTGGGGGGGGGTGGCATTTGCTTTGCTGTAGCACAATGGAGGATCATCAGATGAATGCATGTATGAAATATCAAAGCGTTCCCTGTAACGAAACAGAAGTTACACAACATTTACCCCAACATTAACTTTATGAAAATGCTAAGTTTGGTAACCTTGACCTTGGGGTAAGGGTTGGGTGATAGGTTGTGGATTTGCTACAGCATGATAGAGGGTCATCTGAGGAATGCATGTATGAAATATCAAGGCGTTCCATGAAAGGAAACAGATGTTATAAGACATTTACCCCAACGTTAAGTTTATGAATGTGCTAAGTTTGTGACATTGACCTTGGGGAAAGGGGTGGGGGTGGGTCATGGTTTTGCTATAGTACGATAGAGTATCATCAGATGAATGCATGTATGAAATATGAAGGTATTCCCTGTAAATAAACAGAACTTACACAACATTTACTCCAATGTTAAGTTTATGAATGTGCTAGGTTTCTGACCTTGACCTTGGGGTAAGGGTTGGGTGGTGAGTCGTGGATTTGCTACAGCATGATAGAGGGTCATCTGAGGAATGCATGTATGAAATATCAAGGCGTTCCATGAAAGGAAAAAGAAGTTATAAGAAATTTACCCCAACGTTAAGTTTATGAATGTGCTAAGTTTGTGATCTTGACCTTGGGGAAAGGGTTGGGGGGTGGGTCATGGATTTGCTACAGCATGATAGAGGGTCATCTGAGGAGTGCATGTATGAAATAACAAGGTGTTCCATGAAAGGAAACAGAAGTTATAAGATATTTACCCCAACGTTAAGTTTGTGGACGCTGCCGCCGCCGACGATGCCGACGACGCCGCCGACGCCGACAACGCAGGGCGTATGCCATCAGCTCTTTTGCACTTCGTGCAGGCGAGCTAAAAATGGCCGCCAAGGGGAGATAAGTCCTCGGAAATGTTTGAAAATCAAAGGCTACTTCCACTTGCCGTGATAAACATGTATACCGAATTGTGTTACGATCGGTGAAGAAGAACTTGAGTTATTGCATGGACAAGAATACAGTGTGAAAAATAAAAATGGCCGCCAAGGGCAAATAAGTAATCGGAAATTTTTAAAAATCAATAGGCTTCTTCGTCTTGCCGTGATAAACATGTATGCCAAATTTGGTTACGAGCAGTGAAGTGGAACCTGAGTTATTGCGTGGACAAGGATACAGAGTGCGAAAAATAAATAGGCTTCTTCGTCTTGCCGTGATTAACATGTATACCGAATTTGGCCACTATCCGTCAAGTAGAACTCTAGTTATCGCCCGCCTGCCTGTACAAGGTGAATACATAATAAGTCCCGTTTTTTTCAAACGGGTGTATAAAAACAAGAATTCTTTTATGAGGGTAAGACGTCCCAAACAAAGAGATATTTCTAAAATGTTTACCCTTTTCTACCTAATTATTAACCATTTCAACCCTGGATATCCTACATTGGCTTGTTCATATAATGTTTGGAAACTTTGGACTATTCAATTGATGACAAAAATTGATTTTTCAGAGGTGAATAATAGTGAAAAATGCTGCAGATCCTGATGAGATGGGTCGCTATAAGCCGGCTCATCTGGATCTACAGTGTTCGCACATCTTGGCTTTCTGGCCTGTAGGGTTAAAAGGGTTAACATTTCAAGGTTGGGAATAGTTCCAAATGTGAAATACTGAAAATGGCTCAATAACCAATTATTGCACACACAAATATGTAAAAGTGTGCTTCCCATGTTGAAACATTAGTATTTTTCTGCAATTATCCGGAACCTCAAATCATAATTTAAGGATATATCCAGAAAATTCCGACCCCTGCATTTGTTATTCTATAAGTGTAAACGTATTATCGATAATTTGTTGTCAATGTTACCTGGACTATGTTGGCTTTGCCGGCTCCACACGAGGCAAATATGTCTTTCTGGTCTGTAGGGTTGAATGGGTTAACATTTGTTATTCTATAAGGGTAAGACTATTATCGATAATTTGTTGCCAAGGTTACCTGGACTATGTCGGCTTTCCCGGCTCCACACGAGGCAAACACAGCACAGCGGCAGTTGTTGATCACCGGGAAGGTCAAGGTCACTCGGGCCGGCGGGGGCTTTGGGGAGTCGGATATTGGCGACACGATTCTCTCTTTCTCCTGCAATGGCACGTCACATGGTGTGTATTAGTTTTGGGATTTGGAGTGTGTGTGGAGTAAGACAATTATATGCAGAGACTGATGAGAGGTGTCAACATGATATGATGAGATTTTAAAATTCGGCCAGAAAAAGGGCTGACACTTACGATACACGGGCAGGAGGACACAGCCAAATAGTGGCAAGAAGTGGTAGGGCGCCCCACCTTCCTTTTCATAAGTAGGGGAAACACTAGAAGGAATGAGTGTACAATTATTGTGTCCATCCTCATTACTTACCTCCAGTAACTTACCTGATATAATGTAGGTGATCACTTACGTTCATTAGCTTACCTGATATAATGTAGGTGATTACTTACGTCCAGTAACTTACCTGATATAATGTAGGTGATTACTTACGTCCAGTAACTTACCTGATATAATGTAGGTGATTACTTACATCCAGTAACTTACCTGATATAATGTAGGTGATTACTTACGTCCAGTAACTTACTGTATAATTGTAGATGATTACTTATGTCCATTAACTTACCTGATATAATGTAGGTGATTACTTACATCCAGTAACTTACCTGATATAATGTAGGTGATGACTTACATCCAGTAACTTACCTGATATAATGTAGATGATTACTTACGTCCAGTAACTTACCTGATATAATGTAGATGATTACTTATGTCCAGTAACTTACCTGATATAATGTAGGTGATTACTTATGTCCAGTAACTTACCTGATATAATGTAGGTGATTACTTATGTCCATTAACTTACCTGATATAATGTAGGTGATTACTTACGTCCAGTAACTTACCTGATATAATGTAGGTGATTACTTATGTCCAGTAACTTACCTGATATAATGTAGGTGATTACTTACGTCCAGTAACTTACCTGACATAATGTAGGTGATTACTTACGTCCAGTAACTTACCTGATATAATGTAGGTGATTACTTACGTTCAATAACTTACCTGATATAATGTAGGTGATTACTTACATCCAGTAACTTACCTGATATAATGTAGATGATTACTTACGTCCAGTAACTTACCTGATATAATGTAGATGATTACTTACATCCAGTAACTTACCTGATATAATGTAGGTGATGACTTACATCCAGTAACTTACCTGATATAATGTAGGTGATTACTTACGTCCAGTAACTTACCTGATATAATGTAGGTGATTACTTACGTCCAGTAACTTACCTGATATAATGTAGGTGATTACTTACATCCAGTAACTTACCTGATAGTATGTAGGTGATTACTTACGTCCAGTAACTTGTGACAGGGAACAGGAGCATGTGTCCGGCCGCCCCAATCTCCCATTCCCAGTAGTAACATGTCAAACCTGGGCAGACCGGGCTCTGGGAAATATTGCCACACCTTCGCTGTGTAGTCGGTCGCCGAGTCTTCAACTGGAACCATGGCACGAATCAGCATGGCAAACAGGGGTGCATGTTTGACAAAGGTAGATAATAATAAGCTCAACTAAAAACTAGATGGCCGCAACCCGCATGTCACACCCGCCGAGGCATTTGATAGTATTAAACGAGCTTCGATAGTATATCCAAAAACTTTAACCCGACGCACGTACAGATGCACATATGGACGTACGCCAATGTGCCGATTAACACGGTGTCCGCAAGCGGGCGCGACAAAAACACACCAATTCCTGCCTTATCTATGGCCAGTGCAACACAAGGTCAGCATGCACTGATCAGGATCTATGTTGTTTGTTATTCAGTAACCAAAATATTTGTGTTACTTACTACTTGCAGCAAAGTATTGAAGCATAATGTGAACGGAAATGTGCACGAGTACTACTACTAGGTTGGCGCTACTGGTAGCCACTTGGCTATAACAATAGTCATAGCCATGTGGCTACTAATATTACAGAAATTTACATTTTGGCTACTAATATTTCAGAAATTATTTGGAACAATACTATGTTTTTACAAATATTAGAGCAAATGTAAAATAGTAGTGTCTTATTTGATTTTATCGGTCCATTTTGCAGTCTCCGCGAAATTGCCAAAATTTTACAGGACATTCAGTCTGGTAAACCGGACAAATCGAAATTTTGTTTCTAAAAAATAAGACCTTTTTTTAGCTTTTTAAGTAAATCAGTCATGTAAGAAAAGCTAGCTAGCACAAGAAGCGCATACCGAAGGAAGGTGATTTCATTGAAGCTTAGAATAAGATATTTTGTTTTCTTTTTTTTTCTTTTTTTTTTCTTTTTTTTTATAGTCGGACATTCGGTCCGGCGACTTCCGGTTTACCGTCGGACCGGTGGCAATTTTAACGGACATGTCCGACGGACCGACGACTTTCACAAAGACTGCATTTTGGCTACTAATTTCAAAATCCTAGCACAAACCTAGCTACTAGTCTAGGATCTATGTTAATTGCAAATGTCATATGGTTGCTTTGTCATATAAGATAATGACTGTCGTTGGTACTATTAGTTTTGCTACTTGCAGCAAATGTATTGAAACATAATCAGAATGTAAATGTCATGATGTCACTTTCTTATATGTGGTTGAGGCTGGAGAAACGGGGCTTATTGGATTTGTGACCAGTATAGCTCCTGATCAAATAACAAACTCCTGTAGCCTGATAATGATTTTATATCACTTGTTAGTAGCATGACGGGTGTTTCATTGATGGAATGGCGAACAGTGAAGATCCTGATCAGACTGCGGATGCACAGGCTGATCTGGATCTACACTGGTCACAAAACCCATAAGCTCCATTTCTCCAGTCCCAGCCACCTATAAGATAGTGACCTTCTTTTGTACTATACCTGGGATGTCGGGGTTTATTGGTACGATGTTGTCCGGTGCCATGCCCACCCTGTCGACCAGGTTCGTCTTGTACTGACAGTAGGTGCACTCAGGGTCCGTGAACGGTACATGGCGCTCGTCACACAGGAATATCCTCCACTTTGACCAGTCTGTGTTCAGTGACGGTAGACCTCCACACAGAAACTTCACAAGGCTACCTCCTGTCAAATGTTGCCGTGACTGGAGAAATGGGGCTTATGACATTATTTTGTGAGCAGTGTAGCTCCTGGTAAAATACTAAACTCCTGTAGCCTGATAATGATCTACGTTGCTGGTTAGAAGCATGATGCGTGTTTCATTGATGGAATGGTGAACAGTGCTGATCCTGATCAGACTGTGCGGATGCACAGACTGATCTGGATCTACACTGGTTGCAAACCCCATAAGCCCCATTTCTTCAGTCACACTGACAGCCACAAATATTGCCAGTATGAGCAGTGTTACACATACAAAGCTGAAATAAATGTCAGAATATTATTATATAATTTATATTAAACGGGCGACGAAGTAGCCCGCTTTATGTTAGCGAAACCTTACCATTCAGTGAAACTAGGTTGAACATATGGTCTCACGGGACAGTGGGCAGCTAGCTTTAAAAAGGGGGTGGATGATTTTCTATATACTTCACTACCAACCCTGTAAGTTACACCAGTGTGTCTAGAAAAATAGGTTTATGAATATTTCTTGACTTTGGGAGGCTTGACTAGGTGTATTTTTTTTAGAGTATTTCATAATTCTACGAAACTGAATGTTAGCTCCGGTTGATTTTTACATCTTGGAAAATGGCGCATGCTATGCTGTCTTGCCGGTACGGTTTCGCGTCAGAATTTAAGGTATTTTTCGGGCAATTTGTAGCGAAAATTTGCGAGTATTTTTTTCAATACTTGTCGCAAGAGCCTCCTTAACTGATTGTGAGAGGCGGTGATTTTTATAAGTCACCCGCCGCCCTCAGAAAAGCAGTCAATTTTGGCTATTTTCAACCGTCCCGTGATGCCTATGATTGAAAGTGTAAAATTTGTTTTACCGTAAACCAATCTGGAGTTAGCTGTTTTACGACAGGTGGTATTTTAAGAATAATTTGGCCCAAAGGGCCAAATGCTTATAAAACAAAAAGGAGATAACATCGGAAAGTATACTGAATATAGCTTACGAAGTTACTGCATTTCAAAATAGTTGTGTTGTCGTTGAAGACTAAATCTGCTTTTATCACAACGCTTATCACCGACTACCGGTATATAGTGCTTTCCGCAAGCCGGCACGACAAAAACTTCAACCAAAAACTTTAACCAAAAATTTCAAAGTGATTAGACCTTGACATTGGGCACAGGGGCCGCACGGGAGGGGGGTAGAATGAAAATATAGATGATGATAAACACCCATGTGAAGTTTCAAGGTAATGGGCAAAGCAGGTGCAGAGATATAGTACATAAAAAACTTTAACCAAAAATTTCAAAGTAATTTGACCTTGACATTGGGCACAGGGTCCGCACGGGCGGGGGTAGAATGAAAATATGGATGATGATAAACAGGCATGTGAAGGTTCAAGGTAATGGGCAAAGTAGGTGGCATAGATATAATACATGAAAAAACATTAACCACAAACTTTAACCAAAAACTTCAAAGTAATTTGACCTTGACATTGGGCACAGGGGCCGCACGGGTGGGGGGTAGAATGAAAACATGGATGATGATAAACAGGCATGTGAAGGTTCAAGGTAATGGGCAAACAAGGTGCATAGATATAGTACAAGAAAAAACTTTCAGCAAAAACTTTAACCAAACATTTCAAACTAATTAGACCTTGACATTGGGCACAGGGGCCGTACGATAGGGGGGGTAGAATGAAAATATAGACGATGATAAACACCCATGTGAAGTTTCAAGGTAATGGGCGTAGCAGTTTCAGAGATATAGTATAACAAAAAACTTTAACCAAAAAACTTTAACCAAATACTTTAACCAAAAACTTCAAAGTAATTTGACCTTGACATTGGGCACAGGGGCCGCACGGGAGGGGGGTAGAATGAAAATATAGATGATGATAAACACCCATGTGAAGTTTCAAGGTAATGGGAAAAGCAGTTGCAGAGATATAGTATAACGAAAAACTTTAACCAAAAAACTTTAACCAAAAATTTTAACCAATTACGCCAAAGTGCCAAATATATCGCGCTTTCCGCAAGCGGGCGCGACAAAAATTAGACACAAATTTTATCGAACAATTTTGCGAAGATGCTTCAGTAAAATTTGTGTCTAATTTTACTGTTGCAATAGCGGACAAACCGCGGAACTGTGCGAATGGGCCGAATGCAGCGAAAGGCAGAAACAGTCGTTGTATCTGGGCTATTTTAGTTTTTAGCCCGATTTATACTACGTCAGAAAACATACTGAATATAGCAGGCGAACGATTCTAGTTATTAAATTCAAAAATATTTTGTGTTGCTGTCCTTAACAACACTCGAGACGCTTGAAAATATGCGTTTCAAATGATCTGAGCACAAATTCCTTAAATGCGCACTGAATATTTTATGAAAAAGAAAAAATATTTGCAAGTGAATGGAGTTTCATTATGCCGTATTTATTTTAACACATCTTTCTTTCTCCCACACCCATATCTCTCTGTGTCTGTCTCTGTCTCCCTCTATCTTTATGTATGCCTGTCTCTCTTTCTCTCTCTATGTCTCTCTGTCTGTCTCTTTCTCTATCATTACCTAGAAACCACAATATATCTCCCACCCTCTCTCTCTCTCTCTTTGTTTCTCTATGTCTCTTTCTCCATCATTACCTAGAAACCACACTATATCTCCCCCCCCCCCTCTCTCTCCCTCGCCCTACCCTTCCCCCTCCCCAAAAATTAGACACAAATTTTACCAAACAATTTTCCAAAGATGGTTTGGTAAAATTTGTGTCTAATTTTTGTGTTGCAACAGCCGGCAAACCGCGAAACCGTGCGAATGGGTCGAATGCAGCGAAAGTAACGGAAGGTAGAAACAGTCGTTGTATCTGGGCTATTTTAGTTTTTAGCCCGATTTATGCTATGTCAGAAAACATACTGAATATAGCAGGCGAACTATTCTAGTTATTAAATTCAAAAATATTTTGTGTTGTTGTCCTTAACAACACTTGAGAGACGCTTGAAAATATGCGTTTCAAATGATCTGAGTACAAATGCCTTAAATGCGCATTGAATATTTTATGAAAAATAAATAAATAATAATTTGCAACGAAATGGAGTTTCATTATGCCGTATTTATTTTAACACATCTTTCTCTCTCCCACACCCATGTCTCTCTGTGTCTGTCTCTGTCTCCCTCTGTCTGTCTGTATACCTGTCTATCTTTCTCTCTCTATGTCTGTCTGTCTGACCCTGTCTCTCTCTCTTTCTTTCATTCTCTATCTTTCTGTCTCTCTCTCTTTGTTTCTCTATGTCTCTCTGTCTGTCTATTTCTCTATCATTACCTAGAAACCACAATATATCTCCCCCTCTCTCTCTTTCCCCTCCCCCTCTCTTTCTCTCTCTCAACATCATTAGATATAAACCATAATATTTATCTATCTTTCAACATCATTAGATAGAAGGACAATATATCTCTCTCAACATCATTAGGTAGAATACCACACCTGTTGTGATTTTGTTTGAAAGACATAGTCAAGCGATCCATGATACTCTGTGGACATGACTAACAGAAACAAGTATACATTGCAACTGCTGTTTTATTGCGCCTGTTCGGTTGTGTCATGTCACAGTCCATAACACAAGTACCTCTTACCAACAGCTAAAGTGAAGCTGTATGTAAAAAGGACACCACTAATACAAAAAATAGTCAAAATGTGCTCAAAGACCACCAGGGATCGAGAAAATAATAGCTTCACTGGAAGGACGCACCTGGAGAATTTCTATAGCCGTGGCTGCACTTAACTTCGTTGATGCGAGTTTAAAAATACAAGACATAATCAAGCGATCCGGGATAATTGGGGAACACGACTACCAGAACAAAGTATACATTTCAAGCGTGCGTCTAGTGCACCTGCTGCTGTAGTCCAGGATACAACACATCTGACACAGCACTGGGTTAATCAAAAGTAAATGTAAACACAATTGATACAATGGGCAAAATGTGTATAACTCTCGAAGTGACAGTCGTGCTCAATGACGATTGAGATCGAGAAAATTGGGAATACCGTATTTAGCTGTGTATTGCGCGCACTGGTATACAACGCGCATCTATATTTTGGGGGTGGGGGGGGAATCAGGAAAAAAATTGTTCGCATCTATAGCGCGCAACAAAAAAAAAAAATTGGCGGAAATTCTGAGTTAACAACCACAATGCTGAACATGTGCTGTTAGGCTCTCTCAAAGAGAAAAAGATCGCCAAAGGTCAGCTTTACTAATCGAGGCATAAATTAGACTTTATATTGTCTAAAAGTACGTTATATTTATTGTTATTTACTCATTAATATGCTTAATAAAAATTGAAGATGCATGTAATAAACTTATTGAACCTACTTACGAAGAAATGTGTTGTATATAATTCCACCATATTTGCCATTCGTGTATAACATAATTACCCGTAATCGCAAACAGACAGCAGCCATGTGTAAACTTCTTCCCCAAGGCAATAATAACTCCTACTAGTGACCTGCACATGAGAAATGGGCCATAAACAATTCCCCCCCCCCCCCCCCCAGCCAAATATTGACACTGTGGACCACCGTGCATATACGTAGGTACAGATAGTGTGTATTCACTGTTTATTGATCAGGTTTAACAATAGACATAGGTACTACCCGAATACACGACATTACAGCATAGCCCCATATCAGTGTATGCGCAGACGAATCAGGGGCTATCAGAGCTCCAGATAACCTGCGTATTTGCGTAAATACCCAATTAAAATTGCCAAAAACCCAATTGAAATCAGAAGTAGTGAGTATCAAAAAGCAATGAAAAATGTGTGGTATCTTTATCATGCTACAGAAAATAATAAACAGACCACAAATATAGCATATTTTCTTATTTTTCCATGAAAACACATCTTGGTATTTCATTAGAATTGTCTCCAAGGAGACAATTCTAATGAAATACCAAGATGTGTTTTCATTTAGAAGCAAATTATTCAATAAGTGCGGTCTGCTAATGTGTAAACAGTAGTTTGATTTTATTTTACCCAATTAAAATATTGAAATACCCAATTGATTCAGATAAGATGGAGTGAAAATACTCAATTACTAATTCCTTATCTGGAGCCCTGGGCTATGCTGGTCGCACATGTCATAAGGTATTGATGCGTGAATACTTGTCAATACTTTACAAAAATAGTAACACAGTCAGTCGGCACCTAGCAACGAAAAACGACCATTACCGAGTGTTACCGAGTGCGATCTGAATGTGCGCGACGCTTGATTTAGCATCTACAATCTTACATCAAGCATGCACTTATGGGATTGAGATAATCTGTCCTCATTAATTATTCACAGAATGGCAGACGTGTGACGTCACTTTGAAAATTTACAACCAAACAATACCCGACAGGCAACATTTGACCGATATGAGATCGGTACACCAGCGTAAATACAGAAAACATGTAAATTTCCTCTAATACACGTAGCCTCTTATGTTATGAGCCCGGCTATATTAAATCCCAAAAGATACCAATTTACCATCAATCTATACTTACCACACCCATTCATATCGATCGATTCCTTTTCCCTTGTTTCACACTGTGACCGATATGAGATCGGTACACCAGCGTAAATACAGAAAACATGTAAATTTCCTCTAATACACGTAGCCTCTTATGTTATGAGCCCGGCTATATTAAATCCCAAAAGATACCAATTTACCATCAATCTATACTTACCACACCCATTCATATCGATCGATTCCTTTTCTCTTGTTTCACACTGTGACCGATATGAGATCGGTACACCAGCGTAAATACAGAAAACATGTAAATTTCCTCTAATACACGTAGCCTCTTATGTTACGAGCCTGGCTATATTAAATCCCAAAAGATACCAATTTACCATCAATCTATACTTACCACACCCATTCATATCGATCGATTCCTTTTCTCTTGTTTCACACTATGCGTATTTCAATGTCATAGCGGACACCTGTCAAAAATTGATATTTCCGTTTCCGGGCTTGTTTTGTTTGCGTAAAACTGGCAGAAATCAGTTGGAAAAAATGTTTGAAATTTATTTTCCTACTTATAACGCGCAGGGTGACTTCTGGATTAAAAATGGGGCTGAAAAAAATGCACGCAATACACGGCTAAATATGGTAATATCACTGAAGATGCTTAGCCTTGTTACTTTTTTCTTAAAATGATCGTAAATGTACTAATACAGTTTCTATAATGCCTAGGCTATTAATGTACTATATATGAAAAGGAAATATCTAAATTGCATCATTGCTTCAAATAAGAGAAGTGCCCAACGACACCATTTAATTATAATAGAGAAGCTGTAACACAGTGGTAATTGTGGGAAGTACTACAATATACTACGGTACCGTTTATAGCATACTAATATCATGGTAAAGCTATCAATTGGTAAATTTACTTTCATACACTAACGTCGCCCGTCATAGGTAGTACCTATTTCATATTATTTATAAATTATAGGGAAATTTGGGACATTTTATTTTTAATCTTTTAGACGTTCTCACGTGTGTCACTAACATTAAAATAGTAAACTTACCAGACACTCCAACACAGAAGATATGTCTTGCCTGTATAGCTTCGTTAGCTTTTTCAATGACGAGTAAACACAGTTTGTTTGCAACATCCGTGTCGTTTGGCTCAACAAAAATCATGGGCGCGGCCATGTTGGTGTTGTTGTTGTCGTTGTGGATATCCCCGCGCTGATTTATCGTGGCACCCCGAAACAAGAGACACGTCTTCAATATGTTTATTTGTCAATGGTGCTGTGATTACATTAACCTTCTGAGCATTTCTCAGTTATCATACTCACACAATCAGGAAGACTGGTTGGTCGTGAAGTCGTGAATAAGTTTGTGTCTAAGGGTAAACTTAACAAGACGGGAACAATATATCTCATTGATGGAAAAGCGAACAGTGCAGTTCCTGATCAGACTGTGCGGATGTACAAGCTGGTCTGGATCTACACCGGTCGCAAACCACATAAGCCCAAGTTCTCCTGTCGCAGCCACATATACGTCGTCACTATAAGGTCTTTGGTGATATTTTCCGCCACAGGGAACAAAGCAGATAATGTATTCCATACCGTATCAGCTTCGTTCTAAATACACCTAACTGTAGTACCAATGGACTAGTAGTGGGATGTAATAAGGTCATCAAAGTAGGCCATACTAGATAAGTTACATAGTTCTGATAAGGGAGTCCGGTCGACAAGAGAAACCTTGAATTAGATACTGATTTGCATTCCAATAGTTTGGAAATAGACAGTTTATTTCGGAATTCCCATGTGGCAGCCCGTCACTCACAGTAGTTCAATGTTTTAATGTGTATACTATGGTACGCATGTATACCACATGAGTTAGATGTAAATTACAGCATGACTGTTGCTCCGCTGCATTGCAATTGGGAATAGCGTCTGCAAAAGTTCAGATCGACAATCAAATACTTAAAGTTGAAACAAATAGCAAATAACAAACAGTACGTTTACAATTGCCCACACAGACTTCAACTAGACACCAGTTGTTCAGCATTCATGTACACCTATAGTCGTGCTTGATTAATGTATATCTCTGGTATATTCTTGTCTCAAAAAAAATATAGCAATAGGCTACCGATGATGAAAAAATGAAGAGTAACTTCTCATGGATACTTCGTGAATATGATGGACGTTAGACTTGGCAGATGTTGGTCTGTTTGACGCCAGTCTGATGTTGCTCAGTTTCTGATCGTTGTACGTATTCTTTCATGCTCTAAATACCGCCGCACTCCGTCAAGGGTACTGTGGGCAGGAAAACAATACGCGTAAGAATAGTTGCGTGAAAAGAATGAATAGTGAGAATACGTGGAATAAAAAATTATACTTTATTAATGAATCTAGAAAAGATCAAATAAGCTAAGACACAGTACGGGGGACCTCTTACTCATGTGGGCAGTTTGTATACTGACCACCCGAGCAAGTCCGGGTATATCAGCATAGCAATGTTATGTGGCAAGGAGGTCCAGAGAATATTTGTAATATTTTGTGGTCATTTTCACTGTAAAACTAGTAGCACGGTATGACTGCTCTTTAGTTCAACACATATGATTGACTAGTGAATATCGGAGGTGTAGTTGAACAACACGATGTCGCCGGCAACTGGAAACAGGTCACTGACGCCTGAAATAAATTGCAATGTACTTGATACTCCGATGTCATGATGAAGACACAGCATTTCTCACGTAGAAAATATTAGTTTTCTTATTTCTTACCAAAAGTATATGCTGTTACCACTCAGTGGAACCGTCTCGCCAAGACAGTTCAACAGAGTGGTAACAGCATATATTCTCAATAAGAAATAAAAAAAATAGCAAAAATAGGTTCCAATCTGTGAAACAATATCCCACACAAAAACTTGTTAAAACATTTCAAATTTAGTTTCGCATGTTCAAATTAGCTTCAAACCCGTCGCTTGGTCAAAACGATCAGCCTAAGATTCCCACATAGCAACTTCTTACAAAATGTTTTGTGTTGTTATTTGAATCTAAAATTTGATCTGAAATTGCATGTACATGTACTAACGACCAATCAAAATACAAGACAAGGTAATACATGCAGATTTTTATAAGTATTATAGCATGTCCAATTGTCAGAAATTTAATTTCTGATGGGCAAGTTTCTATAATGACTCAATTAAGCTAGGAATCATACTATTATATCCTATGTACATGTAAACAGCTGGGCTGTGCAAACAATAGTGCTATGGGTTGTACCCTCCCTAGTAGTATTAGTTGGTCCGGATTGAATGCCGATTATTATAATGTGAATTACGCCTTTTGGCGATGCAATATACGATAAATAGAGAACAAGATACCCAGAGGAGACCAAAGCACGATAATAACATGGCACGAGTGAAACCTCTCTAAACCGGACACTCCGGGGACCACCGGGTGTGTCCGGTTTAGAAAGGTTCCAATGTATGTAAATCACTATTCCAGTCTATATACTTACCGACAGATATGCCGACTCCATTGTGGAAGAACTCCCAGTATGTCTTCAACGCATCGTTTTCATACACATTGTTAATTCCCAGGATGTACCAACCGCCCATGGCGTAGTACGTCCCCATGAACCTACAAGACAAAGCAGCTAAAATCACACTATGTAACCTAATACTCAAATACCACAATTGGTGCGCTGTAGGACCGTCTATTGTTCATCAACGTTTAGTGTCCACATGTGAAAAGAAGCCGGCAACGCAGGATTCTTTTCACACGTGGACACTAAGCGTTGACGTCATCCCATAGTGTTCACAAGTTTAAGAAGTATATGTATTTTTTTCTTCGTAGACCAACGGTACTGGTAATAACACGTCCAGAAATTACTAAGTTATTCGGGACCGCATTGCCGGCTTCTTTTCACAAGTTGACACTAAGCGTTGACATCAACCTCTAGTGTTTAAAAAGTATATTTATTATATACCTACCAATGAAATACATAGTTATACGATGTAAATAAAAGTCATATGTTCTCATTGATGAAATAAACATCTTCCGGTGAAAATGCGACTACTTCCGCTATCTATATTCATAACGTGCACCTGCAGTGCCGGACTGCAAATAGGCTGCAAATACACATTCATTACCGTATACAGTATAACAAACGGCTAATTTCCATGGAGCGGTATATAATAAATAGAATATTCATATTTTTGCAACGAATATGACATATATATATATGTTCATCTCGTGGTGTGAAATGTCCATATTTCACTCGTGCCTAACGGCACTCGTGAAGTGTGGACATTTCACACCACTCGATGAACATATATGTCATATTCGTTGCAAAACTATGAATATCCTCTATGTATTTGTTTTCATATTCGTCGCAGACCAAAGGTACTGGAAATAACACGACGAAGTTATTCGAACCTGCATTGCCGGCTTATTTTCACACGTGGACACTAAGCGTTGGTGAACAATAGGCGGTCCTACAGAGCACTACAGACTGCAAATATGGATGATGACAAGTAAGTGTGTGAAGTTTCAAGTCAATCCAACTTGCAGAGATATAACAGAAATAAATTTACGTTAACGTTTTTGCTAAGTCATCTGACATTGACTTTGAACACATAGGTCGCATGGGTGAGCTACAGAATGAAGAATAAAAATATGGATGATGACATGTATGTGAAGTTTCAAGCCAATCCAACTCTGGGTTGCAGAGATATAACAGATAACCAAAACCTTAATGGAAACGTGAAGTCATTTGACATTGACATTGGGAATGTGGGTCGCATGGGCGGCATATGAAATGAAAATATGGATGGTGATAAACAAGTAGACATATGAAGTTTCAAGTAAATCTGACTTGGGGTTGCAGAGATAATAAGTACCAGGAAACTTTAAAGTAAATCCGACGGACGAATAGACGGATATATCGGTATACCATAATAGTTCCCGTATTGAAACGGCCGTATAAAACTGAAGAAAAAAAGAAGAAAAATAAATCAGTAGACACTGATGAAGGGTATCTGCGTCATTTTACATTTACATTTTAAAGTATCAGGCCAATCCGACTTACGGTAACAGAGATAGTAGGTAGCCGAAAAGTAATCCGATATTTTACCATTTTTTGGAGGTACATACAAATAATTCTGTGGAACCCCTCTAAACCGGACATCGAGAAAACACCTGTGATCTTATTTTTGATGAGTTTCTTGGTCGTTTATCTCGTGGGATAATGTCTGTTCATATTCGCATAGCACACACATATGGCTCATAATGATCAATTGCCTGATTTATAGTGAAACCTCTCTAAGACGGACACCATGTGGACCTGTGTGACGCCGACTTATGAAGTAAACGCCCACTTTTGAAGTACCTCACCACTTTTGAAGTAAAGATCGCCCACTTTTGAAGTACCTCACCACTTTTGAAGTAATATTGCCCACTTTTGATGTAATGCGAGGTCACCACTTTTGAAGCAACTTATCTCCCACTATTGATGTAAAATGCTAGGCCACCACTTTTGAAGTAATCGTTCATCTCTTTTGAAGTAAAATAAAAAAAATTTCCAGTTGTCGAAGCTGATATACCTTCTTTTCTCCCTATGTTTGCGCTAAACGATTTGTTTGTGCTCAAATCATTATGTTACCATATAATTTATAATAATCATGATCGGGAGAGGGGTTGGAACAGGTTCGTGTCATGGGGCCCCCTTGTAGCATTATGAAGTGATAAACGTGTGAATGTGTCAAGCGCCACTGCCTATGTGCCGTATAGGGAGACCCCGAGTACGTGCCATATAATGATATATGGTAACGTGTGTGCCATATAGGGCCGCTGGTTACGTCTCATATAGGGGCAACTGGTTATGTGCCATGTATGGGGCACAGGAGTGAAAATGATATATACATGTACACATGGCCCCTTGTGTATGTATCTTATAGGGTATGGGGAAATCAATGTGTTCCATATATATGATGGGCCCTTATTATGTGCCACATATACGCTTTTGATTATGTACCAATAGGGGCCCATGGTTATGCTCCATATATACAATGTTGTTCCATGTGCTGCAAGTTCGAAAGTGTTACGCGTAGGAAAGTTCCATGTATAGTATATGTTCCTGTGAATGTGACAAGACACTGAATGTTACAAATGTAGTAGCCATCGTGGCCCGTGTTAGGTTCCATATAAGGGTACCATTGTTAATTGTATCCACACATGTGCATCATTTGAAATGTAATATTTGTGTGGCTCGGGGCGGCGGTGTGCGCCATAGTGCCAGTCAGGAATTCGGTATAGCGTAAGCCACGACATACCGCCGCCCTTTTCTTCTGCCATCACATCATCGCGTTGTCGCCAACGCATCATCGTATTAATTAGTGACATTAGAGATGTGCGATATAGTACATGTACGAATTGTGTATGGTCAGACTAAATTGTATGTTGTTATTAATTTATAAGTTTACTTAGCTCTTTCAACATCCATATATAGTGTCATCATGTGTAAACAGCGCAGATCCAGACGAGCCAGTTTGTAACCGACCTTCTGATCTCCACTATTCTGTAAATATTTTTCATATTTGAAACAAAAACTTAACTTTTCCTAAGAATGGAATTTTTGAAAATAAGCATGGAACCAACGAAATTGCACATAACTTAGGTTGGAACGGTCCATGCCAGCCAGCTACTTTGGGTTGAAAGGGTTAATGCGATTTTACAAAAGATGCTGCCACTACCTGTGCCACTGTACCTGGTTTACATCCTGGATCTGTAATATGTGCATTGTGCCAAATCATATTTGAGATTACATAATTTTAATCATTGTATACAATTTTAATATTAAATTTACAAAATGTGTTGTAGTAAAAACACTTACTGTTTTTGTTTTATTTAGTCCCAATCATGAGATAATATGCCAGCTTTCTACACTGATCACAAATGTCAAGGTTTCAAATGCATCGTAAATGCAAACTGACTTTCAAGAGAGCTTCCCGGTGCTGCCTCAAAGTTGTTTTCATCCACTGTTACGCCGACTTGTTAAGTACCTCATCACTTGTGATGTAAATATCACACACTTAATAAGTAGACGATGTTTACACACTTTCTTTCAACGTACTTCCAAAGTAGGTGATATTACTTCAAAAGTGGTGAGCTACTTCCAAAGTAGGCGATATTACTTCAAAAGTGGTGAGCTACTTCAAAAGTAGGCGATATTACTTCAAAAGTGGTGAGCTACTTCAAAAGTAGGCGATATTACTTCAAAAGTGGTGAGCTACTTCAAAAGTAGGACGATATTACTTAAAATAGTGTGACTACTTCAAAGTAGGCACAAAATGGTGAGCACTTCAAAGTTTTTTTTTAGGCGATATTCTTCAAAAGGTGGTGAGCTACTTCCCAAAGAGGGCGATATTACTTCAAAATTGGTGAGCTACTTCAAAGTAGGCATTTGTGACTACTTCATAGGGCGTTATTACTTCAAAAGTGGTGAGCTACTTCAAAAGTAGGCGATATTACTTCAAAAGTGGTGAGCTACTTCAAAAGTAGGCGATATTACTTCAAAAGTGGTGAGCTACTTCAAAAGTAGCAAAATTGGTGAGCTACTTCAAAAGTAGGCGATATTACTTCAAAAGTGGTGAGCTACTTCCAAAGAAGGCGATATTACTTCAAAAGTGGTGAGCTATTCCAAAGAAGGCTATTACTTCAAAAGTGGTGAGCTACTTCCAAAGTAGGCGAATATTACTTCAAAAGTGGTTGACTACTTCAAAATGTAGCGATATTACTTCAAAAGTGGTGAGCTACTTCAAAAGGGGGGGCATTTTACTTCAAAAGTGGTGAGCTACTATACGATACTTCAAAAGTGGTGAGCTACTTCAAAAGTAGGCGATATTACTTCAAAAGTGGTGAGCTACTTCAAAAGTAGCAAAATTGGTGAGCTACTTCAAAAGTAGGCGATATTACTTCAAAAGTGGTGAGCTACTTCCAAAGAAGGCGATATTACTTCAAAAGTGGTGAGCTACTTCCAAAGTAGGCGATATTACTTCAAAAGTGGTGAGCTACTTCAAATGTAGGCGATATTACTTCAAAAGTGGTGAGCTACTTCAAAAGTGGGCGATTTTTACTTCAAAAGTGGTGAGCTACTTCAAAAATTAATTACTTCACCAATTTTGAAGTAAACATCAACCACTTTGGAAGAAATGTGAGGTCTCCACTTTGAAGTACTTCGAAAGTAGGCGATATTACTTCAAAAGTGGTGAGCTACTTCCAAAGTAGGCGATATTACTTCAAAAGTGGTGAGCTACTTCCAAAGTAGGCGATATTACTTCAAAAGTGGTGAGCTACTTCAAAAGTGGGCGATTTTTACTTTAAACGTGGTGAGGTACTTTTGAAGTAACGATCGCCCACTTTCGAAGTAATATGAGGTTTCCGCTTTTGAAGTACTTTACACTATAAACGTTTCACCACAATAAACAATGTAAACCACGTTGTATATAGCTTTGACCACAGACGGGTACAAATCTAACGAAAACAAAACTTCTCAAAACGCTCCCATTTGGTGTAATTGAACATATTTTAGTGTTTTTAATTTTGTTTGACAAATCCCCGCGCTGTTTGCCTGTGGCTTTGACATGATGTTATTAATGCTTTAGAGTGAATTACTCCTCAAGAACGTTACGATATTTTCTCCAGTATGTAAATAATATGGAACATTCTGAGAAAGACTGTCCATAAGCAATCAAACGAATTTTCTCTCCTGTGTGAATTGGTGTCTTTGTTCTGGTAAACCTGCGAGTACGACTATTCACAAACCATCACATTAATGTAGCTTCTAGTGTGTGTGCATCATGACCTGAGGGTGAAATTAAATTACCGTGGATTGAGCACAGGGCGGTAGCGGACCATTATAGCAACGCTTATATGAAATATGAAGCTGATCCGTGAGACAACACATAAATTATAAGACATTTACTTGAGCGTTAACGTTTTGGAAGAACTAGTCTAGATATGCGACCCTGTGCTTGGCGGGGGCGTGACAAACGCGAATTTGGCACAGGGCGGTAGGGAACCATGAGAGCAATGCGTATATGAAATGTGAAGCTGATCCGTGAAAGAAAACGGAAATTATAAGATATTTACCTGAGCGTTAAAGTTGTGGAAGAACTAGATATGTAACCCTGTGCTTGGCGGGGCCAGGACGAGCATGTATTTGGCACCGGGTGGTAGATGACCATTAGAGCAATGTGTATATGCAATATGAAGCAGATCGGTCAAAGGATGAAGAAATTATGAGACATTAACCCGAGCGGTAATTTTTTGTAACGGACAATGGTCACACTAAATGCCCCCTCCATTATCGTGGTGGAGCATAATGATGCATCTAATAACGGACCAAACGCTAAATCACCGAAATGTATCTGATGAAAAGCAAACAGCGTAATCAGGTAATTAATAAGCGTGTGTGATGCTATAAACTTTCCACTAGTATACACAGCCTAAAATGCATTTTATTTAAGAAATAGACAACTCCCCAGAGGTGTTGATACACCCAGATAAATATCGTGTGGGCGGAGCTTGAACAAAATGAATTGGAGGGCGCCAATCCGAGGTTTCAATTTAATTTCAAGATCCAACCATGTCGTAAGTGTATAATGTATATCTCCCCCCAATGTGAATAGCTATATGTTTCGTCGTTTTTGATACTTCAAGTGGTAAAATGATTACTTAAAATATATGTAAAAAAGGTATATCCGCTTCGACAACCGGAAAAATTGTTTACTTCAAAAGTGGTGAACGATTACTTCAAAAGTGGTGGGCTAGCATTTTACATCAATAGTGGGAGATAAGTTGCTTCAAAAGTGGTGACCTCGCATTACTTCAAAAGTGGGCGATATTACTTCAAAAGTGGTGAGGTACTTCAAAAGTGGGCGATCTTTACTTCAAAAGTGGTGAGGTACTTCAAAAGTGGGCGTTTACTTCATAAGTCGGCGTCACACCTGCCAGTATGTCCGGTTTAGAGAGGTTCCACTGTAAAACTTTCAATTTTAATAAACAAACTTTATCTTTTATTCGCCGTTTACGGAATGCCAGAATCACCTGAAGTCCGGCTGCCGACGTACCGCTTCCTCCATGGACCGGATAAAAGCGTCTCCCGTCACCGGAAGCTGAATAGTCAGATTGAACTTGGGCTCCTGGTAATCGTTGAAGGCTTTGTACGTGAAGAAATCAACTCCGCTGGAATTGGAAACAACACTGTTTCACTCTAAGGAGAGGTGTGCGAGCATTATATAACTTGATTTCGAGAGCTCTCCAAATCAAAGCTATATAATGCTCGCTACAAATGATTTCGAGAGCTCTCTAAATGATTTCGAGATATCATTAATTGATTTCGAGAGCTCTCCAAATGATTTCGAGAGCTCTCCAAATGATTTAGAGATAGCTCCAAATGATTTAGAGAGCTCTCCAAATCAAGTTATATAATGCTCGCTACAAATGATTTCGAGAGCTCTCTAAATGATTTCGAGATATCATTAATTGATTTCCAGAGCTCTCCAAATGATTTCGAGAGGTCTCCAAATGATTTAGAGATAGCTCCAAATGATTTCGAGAGCTCTCCAAATGATTTAGAGATAGCTCCAAATGATTTAGAGAACTCTCCAAATCAAAGTTATATAATGCTCGCTACAAATGATTTCGAGAGCTCTTTAAATGATTTCGAGATATCATTAATTGATTTCGAAAGCTCTCCAAATGATTTAGAGAGCTCTCCAAATGATTTAGAGATAGCTCCAAATGATTTCGAGAGCTCTCCAAATGATTTAGAGATAGCTCCAAATGATTTAGAGAGCTCTCCAAATCAAAGTTATATAATGCTCGCTACAAATGATTTCGAGAGCTCTTTAAATGATTTCGAGATATCATTAATTGATTTCGAGAGCTCTCCAGATGATTTAGAGAGCTCTCCAAACCAAATGTTATATAATGCTCGCTCCAAATGATTTCGAGAGCTCTCCAAATGATTTCGAGATATCATTAATTGATTTCGAGAGCTCTCCAAATGATTTCGAGAGCTCTCCAAATATTTATTGCTAGCTCCAAATATTTGTTGCTAGCAATATATATTTGAGTTTATGTAGATTTGGCGTTCCATAACAATGGGGTAAATGTCCATTATCTGTATGTAAACTGTTGCAGACAGAGGAGTGGGTGCGGCTTGTGAAAGTGGCACGTGTTGTATATAGCTATACATAAGGCCATACCATATCTGTTCTATGTTAAGCGTCCACCCAGTTGACCAATACCTACCTACGTATCCGGTAAAAACAAACAAGGCCTTGACAAAATTTATGTTAAAAACTTCATCAACCCTTTGTTTTTAGCATACACTTAAATTTCAGACAGCAAACTTTAGAAAAAAGAAGAAAATACTCTTATTAAACTTATTAAATGGACATTCATGACAAGATTTAATACTTGGACATGTCCCCCAATCAGTTTTCATATTACTTCTGTTCATCAATAAATAGCGTAAAATAGCATACACATTGCACGCGGACGCTTAACAGAGAAAGAACTTGCTATGGCCTAACCACGTTTCCTGTTGGAACTGTTTCCTATTCATTGGATTTATAGTACTAATCTTCGTTCCTTCGCCACCTAGAAATGTCCCTAACGAGTCACCATAGTAACCTGTGTATGTGAAGGCGCCTGTCACCGCTAGTGCTAATCTTGCCAACATCGATACATTTCTTTACTTCAAAATACATGTACTTCATTATTGCGCTTGAAGGCAAGCAGCTTCGTTGGCTCAGCTCAGGCTCAGTCAATAAAGCTGCATGATTGCGAGTTGACATTACCAATAGATGTTCACCGTTCAGAAACGTTGATATTCTGGGCAAGATTAACGCACGAGGTTGTGTACGTGCCTGGAATTAGCACCGCTTTCCCACTTCCCCTCGATCTCTAGTGCAACTTACCACAGCAGTTTGAACAGATGATCATTATTTTGGTGCCATATGTGGGTATTTTGGTGGATTTGGTTGGTTTTTGGTAATTTACATAGTTTTGTGCAACTACTAATGCTCAATCATTAGACACGACAACAATCGTCAATTATCTACACATACCAGGGACGGATCCAGGATTTCAGGTTAGGGGGGGGGGACGGGTGGCGGGACTTCTTAATTTAAATAGTTTACTATATTTTCGAACTAGCACCGTTTGTTCGTCGACCGAGCCTGCAAGGTGGGCCCGGTGGTATGCCACTGCATCTCAAGACTCAAATCACATTACCGTACTTATACGTGGTGGGAGCTGACGTAAATTGTATGTTGGTAACAATGCACCCAATCCACCAGCGATACCGAAATAATCCATAAAACGCCGAAATATGAACAGTTGTTCAAGAACCTATGGAACTTACCATACACTGGAGCAGACGACAAACAACACAACGAGGCTGCACACGGATGTATCCATCGTTATTCACGGCAATAGTGGCTATGTCGACATTGTCCTGTTCTGTTGATCCTCATACGAAATGTGTGTTCTTTTATGGGACACGTACATGTACACGTATTTGGAACAAGGGCAAAGATAATACATCCTAGTACCATCGCACTGATTACGTTAACCCTTACAATGCCGAAATTGTGTCGTCTGCGGTTTGTTTTTTATTTACCAATTTTCTCACCAAAAACATCATGTTCTGACAGCAGTCAAGAATCATTTCCAATGGAAATGATTCTAAAGTGCTGCCAATCTGGTTTTATTGAGTGAAAATACAGAAACAACAGCAGACTACATACTTTCGGTTGCCGCATTGTAGGTGTTAAGGTGTCATAATGCAGCCATGGTCACTTTTACATCTATTGAACAGTGAGGCCATACACAGATGGGAAAGCACTGGTATGACGACATGGGATTATTATTATTGAACCTTCAGCACTAAAACTACAACCAGAGCATCGTTATCGGCGAGGGGGTGATCAAAACATTCATCACTGACAGTCGAGCCAATCTGGTGCTGACACCATTACTACACCGGATAGCTTAGCCCCAGACGTGAATCCCAGTAGGATTCACCGCTAAGGATTCATCGTCAGGATACACAGACCCTCTCATCCTCCCGTTCAACAGCTGGGCGCGTTTGTAAGGGTTAGGGTTACAATATTCGTAAGTGCAAAATTATCATAGTCTGTAAATTTCACATTAACAATGTTTTCTTCTAAACAATTATTGGCTGCATATGCAGCCTAAGATCAATAAATGTAAATCCATCAATTGAAATTTCCAGACGGTCCTAAATTTGCACTTACGAAGATTTTAGTCGTACGAAGTTTAGTGAAACGTCCCCTGGTCTCATGCGCATATGTGGCTGTGACTGGAAAAATGGGGCTTATGTGGTTTGTGATCAGTGTATAGCCTGACTAAATATCACACCTGTAGCCTGAGACAGATATATATTGCTTGTTAGAAGCACGACTGATGTTTCATTGATGGAATGGCGAACAGTGGTGCAGATCCTGATGTGGATCTACACCGGTCACAAAACACATAAGTCCCATTTCTCCAGTCACAGACACAAAACGTCATGAGCATGTAGTCAAGCTCAAAAACAGGCAGATTGATTGGTCGAGGCTGAGCTGTGCTGAGTCTCGACCAATCAAAACTGAATCACCGAGTCCAAAGCTCTTGAATTTATTCACAATAAAATACATAAGCAGGGGTTCTGAGAAACTAAATACTTGCTGATTAAAATTGAAGGGTTCACTGGGAAAATGGGACCAAGTCCGTAAGGGGGCTTAGCCCCATTCTTACACTGACCCCTTGCCTGACAAACAAGCTACAGAATATATATGGCTGCGACTGGAGAAATGGGGCTTATGAGTTTTGCGACCAGTGTAGATCCAGATCAGCCTGTGCATCCGCACAGTCTGATCAGGATCTACACTTTTCGGCATATTTCAGCAATGACACAGCAGCCACTATTAACCACAGGTGGAAGACTCGGACCTATGACACCAAAAAAATGCCTATTAAAAAAATCCCATTACCCCACCCGCTTGGTCTCGTACAGTACCATCTAATTCTATATAGAAGATGGTTCTGTACGAGACCAAGTGGGTGGTGCAATGGGATTTTTTTAATAGGCATTTTTTTGGTGTCATATAGAAGATGGTTCTGTACGAGACCAAGTGGGTGGGGTAATGGGATTTTTTTAATAGGCATTTTTTTGGTGTCATAGGTCCGAGTCTTCAACCTGTGCTATTAACAAGCAATATAGATCGCTATCAGGCTACATGAGTGTGCTTCTTGATAAGGAGCTACACTGGTCACAAATCCTATAAGCCCCATTTCTCCAGTCACAGCCACATATTATCTATTGTTCGCTTAGATAAATGCTGCACTCCAGTCTGATCAATCAGATTGATTGATCATTGATTATTGGTGTTTACGGCCTATCAACAGCTAAGGTCAATTAAGGCCGGGCCGACGGGTTGGACTATCCCGTAATTAACCTGTCCATAATGAGGGAAATTCCCAAAATAAATTTGTGTTTGTTGTTGGTGTTTAACAGCCTATCAACAACTAAGGTCATTTAAGGCCGGGCCAACAGGTTGGACTGTCCCGTAATTAACCTGTCCATAATGAGGGAAATTCCCAAAATCAGTTTTTGTTTTGTTTGTTGGAATTTACGGTCAATTAAGGCCGGGTCAATGGGTTTAGTACTAACTCACATATATTACCTGTACATGTACATGTTCAAGTGCATGTACAAATGGAGGGAAAATCCCAAAATCAGAACTGAATATTTACAATAAAACGAGGATGGCCGCGGCCCGCATGTCGAGACCGCCGAGGCATTTGATGGTCTCAGAGTGTATTTATTTGAAGTTTGATGCCCAATAAGCATACAAAGTTTCAAACAAATCTGACTTACGGTTACAGAGATAGTAGCTATATGAAAACTGTAACGCAAATTTTGACAGAAACTTTAACGCAAACTTGATATAAGGTATTTAAAAACTGTAACGCAGATTTCGGAACGCAAACTTCTAAGTCATTTGACCTTGACATTGGGCACAGGAGCCGCATGAGTGGGATACAGCATGAATATATGGATCATGACTAATAAGTATATGAAGTTTCAAGTCAATGTGACTTAGGACTGCAGAGATATAAGGTATTTAAAAACTTTGACGCAGATTTCGGACGGACGGACGGACGCACGCACGGACGCACGCACGCACGCACGCACGCACACACGGACACGCGGACGTCATTGTGATCACTATGTCTGGCTTTCCGCAAGCGGGCTCGACAAAAAACTATATAGTCAGCCCTGAAATCAGAATTATCCTGATCTGATGACATGTCCTCGCCACACCAGAATCATTCGGCCCCCTCCCAAAAGCAGTAGGATCAGTAATAATCTTACACTACTTTTATAATGGGCAAAAACCCAATTCAACTCCCAGGTAACAAAAGAGCCAAAGATAACAAGAGTTGTCAGAAGACAACGCCGCTCGCCTGTTGGCAGCCTTCACTCAAATTTAGCACAGTTGTATAAAAAACATGAATATTATATACCTTGACCTTGAGTTAAGGGGTGTGCGGTGGATTTGTTATTGCATGATAGAATATCATCAGATTAATACATGTATGAAATATCAAGGCGCTTCCTGCAAAGAAACAGAAATTATATGAAATTTACCCCAACGTTAAGTTTATGAACGCACTAAGTTTGTGACCTTGACCTTGGAGCAATGAGTGGGTGCTGGGTTGTGGAGTTGTTACAACATGACAGAGGGTCATCAGATGAATGCATTCTTGAAATATAAAGGTGTTCCAAGAAAAGAAACAGAAGTAATAAGAAATGTACCCCAATGTAAAGTTTATGAAAGCACTAATCAGACAACTATAAAATATCAAGACGTTGCCTATAAAGAAACAGAAGACACGTTCCCTGTAAAGAAACAGAAGATTGCCCCAACATTAAGTTTGTTTATGAACGCACTATGTTTTTGACCTTGACCTTGTGGGGGTGGGGGGGGGGGGGGTGGGGGGCTGGGTTCTGGGTCTGGGCTGGGTTGTGCGTCGTGGATTACAAGCCATTTACCCGAGTACGGACGGACGCCGGTAACACTATATGTCCCACTCACCATTCGGTTGCGGGGGCATAATAAGCCATTTACCCGAGTGTTTGTGACCTTGCCCCTGGGCTTAGCGGGAGCGGGACGAAAGTGGATTTGTCACAGGGTGGCAGAGGACTATTGGAGCAATGTGTGTGTGAAATGTGAAGCAGATCCGAGCAAGGAAACAGAAATTATAAGGCATTTACCCAGCGTTAAGGTTTCGAACGCACCAAGTCTGTGAGCTTAACCCTGGGCTTGGCGGGGGCGGCACGAATGTGGATTTGTCACAGGGTGGCAGAGGACCATTGGAGCAATGCGTGTGTGAAATGTGAAGCAGATCCGAGCAAGGAAACAGAAATTATAAGGCATTTACCCAGCGTTAAGGTTTCGAACGCACCAAGTCTGTGACCTTGACTCTGGGTTTGGTGGGGGTGGCACGAATGTGGATTTGTCACAGGGTGGCAGAGGACCATTGGAGCAATGCGTGTGTGAAATGTGAAGCAGATCCGAGCAAGGAAACAGAAATTATAAGGCATTTACCCAGCGTTAAGGTTTCGAACGCACCAAGTCTGTGACCTTGACCCTGGGTTTGGCGGGGGCAGCACGAATGTGGATTTGTCACAGGGTGGCAGAGGACCATTGGAGCAATGCGTGTGTGAAATGTGAAGCAGATCCGAGCAAGGAAACAGAAATTATAAAGCATTTATCCAGCGTTAAGGTTTCGAACACACCAAGTCTGTGACCTTGACCCTGGGTTTGGCGGGGGCGGCACAAATGTGGATTTGTCACAGGGTGGCAGAGGACCATTGGAGCAATGCGTGTGTGAAATTTGAAGCAGATCCGAGCAAGGAAACAGAAATTATAAGGCATTTACCGAGCGTTAAGGTTTCGAACGCACCAAGTCTGTGACCTTGACCCTGGGCTTAGTGGGGGCGGCACGAATGTGGATTTGTCACAGGGTGGCAGAGGACCATTGGAGCAATGCGTGTGTGAAATGTGAAGCAGATCCGAGCAAGGAAACAGAAATTATAAGGCATTTACCCAGCGTTAAGGTTTCGAACGCACGAAGTCTGTGACCTTGACCCTGGGTTTGGCGGGGGCGGCACGAATGTGGATTTGTCACAGGGTGGCAGAGGACCATTGGAGCAATGCGTGTGTGAAATGTGAAGCAGATCCGAGAAAGGAAACAAATTATAAGGCATTTACCCAGCGTTAAGGTTTCGAACGCACCAAGTCTGTGACCTTGACCCTGGGTTTGGCGGGGGCGGCACGAATGTGGATTTGTCACAGGGTGGCAGAGGACCATTGGAGCAATGCGTGTGTGAAATGTGAAGCAGATCCGAGCAAGGAAACAGAAATTATAAGGCATTTACCCAGCGTTAAGGTTTTGTACTTACGTACGGACGTACGTTACGTACGTTATGTACGTTACGTTACGTACGTTTCGTACGTTACGTACGTGACGTACGTACGGACGCCGGTAACACTATATGCCCCCCTCACCATTCGGTGGCGGAGGCATAAATAGCAAACAGAAGTTACACAAAATTTAACCCAACGTTAAGTTTATGAACGCACTAAGTTGGTGATTTTCTACAGCATGATAGCTATTTACATGAGGAAAGCTATTCACATGAGGAAAGCATGTATGAATGTGCTAAGTTTGTGACATTGACCTTGGAGAAAGGGGTGGGGGTGGGTCATGGATTTGCTGTAGCACAATAGAGGATCATCAGATGAATGCATGTATGAAATATCAAGGCGTTCCATGAAAGGAAACAGATGTTACAAGACATTTACCCCAACATTAAGTTTATGAATGTGCTAAGTTTGTGACCTTGACCTTGCGGTAAGGGGTGGTCGGTGGGTCATGGATTTGCTATAGCACGATAGAGTATCATCAGATGAATGCACATATGAAATATGAAGGCGTTCCCTGTAAACAGAAGTTACACAACATTTACCGCAACGTTAAGTTTATGAGTGAGTGAGTGAGTGAATAGGGTTTAACGTCCGCTTTTCTGACATAGAGGTACAAGCCTCAGGGAGTCTACACGCAGACGGGTCAACGGGGTCGTGTCCCGTATCCACCTGTCCGAGGGGGGTAAATCCCAACTTCAGAACTCAATATTTACAATCAAAATATATATTCAGTCCTGAAATTAGAACAACCTGATCTGGTGCCAGGTCCTCGCCACACCAGTATCATTTATCCCATCCCCTAAAAGTAATAGGATTAGCGCTAATCTTACTTTTATATATGGGGCATAGCCTGACTCAACTCTCAAATACAAGAAAGCCAAAAATGAACATGAGGGCCAAATCCGGTATAGTGGGTTCCGGAAAGTATGAACCCAATCGTTTAGCCAGTTTAGTCGCCTTTTACGACAAACAATGGCTACTGCAGCACTATTCTCAGGATCAGTTGATCCCGCCCCGGTGCCTGCACGGGGCTTTAAGTTTATGAACATGCTAAGTTTGTGACATGGACCTTAGGGTAAAGGTTCGGTGGTGGGTCGTGGATTTGCTACAGCATGATAGAGGGTCATCTGAGGAATGCATGTATGAAATAACAAGGTGTTCCATGAAAGGAAATAGAAGTTATAAGACATTTACCCTAACGTTAAGTTTGTGGACGCTGATGCCGACGACGCTGAAGACGCCGGGTGTATGCCATAAGCTCTTCTGCACTTCGTGCAGGCGAGCTAAAAACGTACCCGATGGCCAAACCAGGCAAATTGTGATACCTATGAAGAACCAATATCGTTAATTTACGTGTTCCAACCAACCACTATCCAAGATCAGAACTGAATATTTACAGAAAAATATATATGGATGAACACTGGTATTTAAATTACCCTTCGCGTGCTCCCGACCAACTACCCACTCTGATCATTCAGAGCGTGAGCCGTCGTCTGCCCAATACTTGTCAATGTGAACAATCCTGGGGTTAGGGTGAACCATTTTTGTGTCACAATCGCGGTGTACAATGGCACCAAGAAACATTGGAAGGTGCCAACCTGACTACATTTAAGGAGATAGGATGACATTCATATGATACACGCCATGTGATCTTACTACTTTTATATATAATGGGCAATAACCCAATTCAACTCCCAGGTAACAAAAGAGCCAAAGATAAAAAACGTACCCGAGGGCCAAACCAGGCAAATCGTGATTCCTATAAGAAGGAACCCCAACCGTTTATTTACGCCGTCGCTTTCACCCGACCAACCACCCACTCTGAAACTATTGTAAATTTTGGAAATATTTTTCGTGAAATATCGCACATGTTGTTAGGTACAAAATCACACCGCTCATTCAGACGAGTATGTACAATTTTGTGCTTTCGTATCTCTGTATTTCACCCATAATTTGTGGCTATGATTAGAGAAATGGGGCATATGGGATTTGTGACCAGTATTGTTCCTGATCAAATAACACATCCCTGTAGCCTGGTAATGATTTATATTGCTTGTTAGAAGCACGACGGGTGTTTCATTTATGGAATGGCGAACAGTGCAGATCCTGATCAGACTACGGATGCACAGGCTGATCTGGATCTACACCGGTCACATTTCTCCAGTCACATTTACATAAATAAAGTCAAAAGTAGGCGACAACTTCTGAGCAAATGTGGCTTTCAATTCTGTGCATGCTTTTTGTCAACTTTTGACGTCATTTATACAAGATATTATATAGTTTTTAAATTAATTTCTAAACATTCTATTGCAATAAGGCTAACAATCTGAGAGACTGGCCCAGAGCTCCAGATAAGGTAAGTTGGCATATTTTACTCACCTATTTTAGCAGAATAAACATTGATTATCAAAAGTTGGAGAACAAAATACTCCCAGCAATGTGTAAATATACATTGATTTTCAAATAGAGTAGTGAAAATAATGTAATAAAGTTGAAAATTTACCTAGTTGAGCTGCAAAAAGCAAACAGTGTACATTTTTGCAGTTCAAATAAATGAATTTTTAAAATTGTTTTATTTTTTATCATTTGGAACAAATAATCAGAAAATCAATAACACATCTGTAAAAGTAAAATATTGAATTTGAAATCTGGGCATACAATAGTCTTTAGATACAAAACTTATCTGGAACACTGTTGGCCGATGCAAAAATACAATATAACAATATAGATAAGCGAGATTCCCGTGAGAAAAGATGTGGCTTGCTGTAACAAAAATGGACTTATATATCTAGTAATTGACCTGTGTAGCTCCTGATTAGCCAAATGCATGGATCTGTTACTGGCCTGTCAATAGCTACGGTCATATAAGCCAGGTTAACGGGATCTAATTCCATAATTCACCGGTATCACTATGTATGTATGTAGAAACTAGAAATGGACGCTTGTCGACAAACGCATGTGTATCCCCCTCCCCAGATACACAAGTAGTTTGAAAAAAGGGTGTTTGAGTTATGCTCCGGAGACAAAATCAGTGACGGAAAAAACAAAGGGAGATAACTAACAAATTAGTGATGCAAGAGTTGTCATTCTTGCGTGACATGGTCTATGCATGTGTGAAGTTTCATGAAAATATTCCAAAGGGTGTTCGAATTATGCTCCGGACACGAAATCAGTGCACGAAACAACAAAGGGAGATAACTAAGAAATTAACGGCGCAAGAGTTGTCATTCTTACGTGCGACACACCTTTGGGTCGTCTTCTATGCATGTGTGAAGTTTAATAAACTAGAAAATGTGTTCATAGAACACGGATGTCCCACATATCGGTTTGATAATAAATGAGGCCAAATTCCAAGCCAAAATTTTCTTTTACCTGAGCGTTAAGGTTTTTTGAAGCACCAAGTATGTGACCTTGACCCTGGGCTTGGCGGGGGCAGGACGAGTGAGTGAGTGAATAGGGTTTAACGTCCGCTTTTCTGACATAGAGGTACAAGCCTCAGGGAGTCTACACGCAGACGGGTCAACGGGGTCGAGTCCCGTATCCACCTGTCCAAGGGGGGTAAATCCCAACTTCAGAACTCAATATTTACAATCAAAATATATATTCAGTCCTGAAATTAGAACAACCTGATCTGGTGCCAGGCCCTCGCCACACCAGCATCATTTATCCCATCCCCTAAAAGTAATAGGATTAGCGCTAATCTTACTTTTATATATGGGGCATAGCCCGACTCAACTCTCACATACAAGAAAGCCAAAAATGCACATGAGGGCCAAATCCGGTATAGTGGGTTCCGGAAAGTATGAACCCAATCGTTAAGCCAGTTTAGTCGCCTTTTACGACAAGCAATGGCTACTGCAGCACTATTCTCAGGATCAGTTGATCCCGCCCCGGTGCCTGCACGGGGCTGGGGGCAGGACGAACGTGGATTTGGCACAGGGCGGTAGAGGACCATTAGAGCAATGCATATATGAAATATGAAGCTGATCCGTGAAAGAAAACAGAAATTATAAGATATTTACCTGAGCGTTAAAGTTTTTGAAGCACTAAGTATGTGATGTTAACCCTCGGCTTGGCGGGGGCTGGACGAACGTGGATTTGGCACAGGGCGGTAGAGGACCATTAGAGCAACGCGTATATGAAATATGAAGTTGATCCGTGAATGGAAAGAAAAATTATAAGATATTTACCTGAGCATTAAAGTTTTTGAAGCACCAAGTATGTGACCTCGATCCTGGGATTGGCGGGGGCAGGACGAACGTGGATTTGGCACAGTGCGGTAGAGGACCATTAGAGCAATGCGTATATGAAATATGAAGATGATCCATGAAAGAAAACAGAAATTATAAGATATTTACCCGAGCGTTAAAGTTTTTGAAGTACTAAGTATGTGACCTTGACCCTGGGCTTAGCGGGGGCAGTACGAACGTGGATTTGGCACAGGGCGGTAGAGGACCATTAGAGCAACGCGTATATGAAATATGAAGTTGATCCGTGAATGGAAAGAAAAATTATAAGATATTTACCTGAGCGTTAAAGTTTTTGAAGCACCAAGTATGTGACCTTGACCCTGGGATTGGCGGGGCAGGACGAACGTGGATTTGGCACAGGGCGGTAGAGGACCATTAGAGCAATGCGTATATGAAATATGAAGATGATCCATGAAAGAAAACAGAAAGTATAAGATATTTACCCGAGCGTTAAAGGTTTTGAAGCACTAAGTATGTGACCTTGACCCTGGGCTTGGCGGGGGCAGGGACGAACGTGGATTTGGCACAGGGCGGTAGAGGACCATTAGAGCAATGCGTATATGAAATATGAAGCTGATCCGTGAAAGAAAACAGAAATTATAAGATATTTACCCGAGCGTTAAAGTTTTTGAAGCACCAAGTATGTAACCTTGACCCTGGGCTTGGCGGGGGCAGGAGGAACGTGGATTTGGCACAGGGCGGTAGAGGACCATTAGAGCAATGTGTATATGAAATATGAAGCTGATCCGTGAAAGAAAACAGAAATTATAAGATATTAACCCGAGCGTTAAAGTTTTTGAAGCACCAAGTATGTGACCTTGACCCTGGGCTTGGCGGGGGCAGGACGAACGTGGATTTTGCACAGGGCGGTAATGAACCATCAGAGCAATGTGTATATAAATATGAAGCAGATCGGTCGAAGGATGAAGAAATTATGAGACATTTACCCGAGTGTTAAAGTTTTGTGACGGACGGACGGGAAGACGGGACGCACGTTCCTACGAATGAATACTTGTTGGGTTTTCACTGTATAAAAATACCCAACAAGAGTACCCAACACTATCCTAACCCTACCCAATAAGATCCCTGTACGCTTACAACAAGTACCCATTCGTGTGTGCGGACGAACGGACGGACGGACAAGGGTAACACTAAATGCCCCCTCCACTATCGTGGTGGGGCATAAAAATATTCCAAAGGGTGTTCGAGTTATGCTCTGGATACAAAATCAGAGCACGAAACAACAAAGGGAGATAAGTAAACAAGAATTCCGCGGAATCAGATGCCTCGCCTTGTCCAGCTTTGACCTCGAGCCTGGGCCCGAAAGCAATTTTCACTGGCCCGAACATATTATACAATTATTGACTAGGGAGCCATAGAATATCAGATTATCTATGCTCACTAGTCAATAATTGTTTTATTATATGATAATAGTCTGTATATAGCACTTACGACCTTATGCTACTAGACAAAAATTGAAAAAGAATTTGAAGAAAAAAAAATGGAAAAAAAAAGTTTAAAAATTAAAAATAATAATGCTTGCTACTGGAGCCCAGATTTTTTGTTTAGTCCTATATTTATCTACATATATCTGCACAGGTCCACATAATGCCACAATATTTTCAACACAGTTTACGGAAATGTAATATACAAAAAAAAAAAAAATAATAATGCTCGCTACTGGAGCCCAGAATTTTTGTTAATAGTCCTATATTTATCTACATATATCTGCACAGGTCCACATACTGCCACAATATTGTCAACACAGTTTACGGAAATGTAATAATGTACCTGTAATAAATACCTGTATAAATTACCTGTAATAAGTTAGTGGTCAGTTAAAAAATTGAAAAAGAATGTAAAAAAAGAAAATGGAAAAAAAAATTAAATTAAAAAAAAAAAATTTAATAAGAATAATGCTCCTACTGGAGCCCAGAATGTTTTTTTAATAGTCCTATATTATCTACATATCATATATACACAGGTCCACATATTGCCACAATATTTTCAACACAGTTTACGGAAATGTAATATAATCATTTACCTGTATAAATTACCTGTAAGTGGTCAGTGGTCAGTTGCACATGCTAGCACATGCACAGGTGAATAGTCTGTATATAGCACTTACGACCTTATGCTACTAGACAAAAATTGAAAAATGAAAATGAAAAAAAAAAAAAAATGGAAAAAAAAAAGTTTAAAAATAATAATGCTTGCTACTGGAGCCCAGAATTTTTTTTTAATAGTCCTATATTTATCTACATATATCTGCACAGGTCCACATAATGCCACAATATTTTCAACACAGTTTACGGAAATGTAATATCCAATGTAGTAATTTACCTGTATAAATTACCTGTGGTCAAGACTGGACATTTGCACATGCTAGCACATGCAGCACATGGACAGGTGAATGGTTCTCTATTGTTCTCTCTACAGGTAAGGTGTACAGAGCACACGAGAAAAGGTGTACAGAGCAGACGATAAAACGGGTCTTCATGCATTATTGTCCAGTTTGTAGAGTGCGCAAAACAAAAAAGGGAGATAACTAAAAAATTAACTACGCAAGAGTTGTCATTCTTGTGCGCGACACACCTCCGGGTCGTGGTCTATGCATGTGTGAAGTTTCATGAAAATATTCCAAAGGGTGGTCGAGTTATGCTCCGGACAGGAAATCAGTGCGCGAAAACAAAAAAGGGAGATAACTAAAATTATTAGCTATGCAAGAGTTGTCATTCTTGTGCACGACACACCTTCGGTTCGTGGTCTAATTGAATGTGTGAAGTTTCATAAAAATATTCCAAAGGGTGGTCGAGTTATGGTCAATCAGTGCGCGAAACAAAAAATGGAGATAACTAAAAAATTAGCTATGCAAGAGTTGTCATTCTTGTGCGTGACACACCTTCGGGTCGTGGTCTATGCATGTGTGAAGTTTCATGAAAATATTCCAAAGGGTGGTGGAGTTATGCTCCGGACACGAAATCAGTGCGAGAAACAAAAAAAGGAGATAACTAAAAAATTAGCTATGCAAGAGTTGTCATTCTTGTGCGCGACACACTTTCGGGTCGTGGTCTATGCATGTGTGAAGTTTCATGAAAATATTCCAAAGGGTGTTCGAGTTATGCTCCGGACAAGAAATGTCTGTGGCGGACGCGGATGAGGCGCGCTTTCAAATCCATAGTATCCCCCGACGGAGTCCGGGGGATACAATAAGAAATCAGAATGACAGTTTAGTATAAAATACATATTTTATTCTTAATATGTACATTGGTTTTGTGCATAATTTGTACATAATCTTACATCAGTAAATACCAACACATGTTCACATGTAGCAGAGTAAATATCGTTCACGGTTTTGTTACTTTCTGTGGAAACTCTCAAATCTCATTCTTCAAGCCAACACAACCGCCTGTGTTGATCTTGCCCAGATTATCAACATTTCTGAACATCTATTGACAATGCCAACTCGCAATAAAGCAGACTGATTGTCTGAGCCTGAGCTGTAGCATAGCTCAGGCTCATCCAATCAAACTGCTTGATTTCAAGCACAATATTCAAGTATTTTGGTATAGTCATATTTTATTAAATAATAATTTACATCAATTTTTGATATACATTGTTTGTTTGTTTATTGGTGTTTAACGGCCTATCAACAGCTAAGGTCGTGTAAGGCTGGGCAAATGGTTCAATCCTGTTTTAACCTGCTGCATTGGGGGAAAATGCCAAAATCAGAACGGAATATTAAAAATATATCAGCCCTGAAATTAGAATAACCTGAACTGGTGTCAGGTCCCTACCACACCAAGTACTTGGCCCCTTACCCTAAAATAGGATTATGAATAATCGTAATACTCACATAAGGGGTATAACCAGATTCAACTGTCACATACAACATGCTGAGGGCCAAACCAGGTCTCCAGTCGGAATTCCGGTAAGGATGAACCCCTATCGTTAAATTACCCATTGCATGCTCCCACCTGCCACCCTCGGTATACAATCAGTGTAAGAGGATTTTGAACTAAAGAAATTGACAAATATTGGCAAGATTAGCGCATGGTAGTGTATCAGCACAGCAGACCATGACACTAATAGTTGGAAACATTGCAGGTCTAGATGAACTGGGCCGATCGATATGGACGATCCCATCGGTACTATTGAACAAATTTTATTTTTTTTACAAATATTAGATCTACCCATTTGTAATTAACCCTTAGAATGCTGGAAACGTGTTGTCTGCTGTTGCTTAATATTTTGCCCTTTTTCTCAATAAAAACATGCTTTTACAGTACTTTAGAATCATTTCCATTGGAAATGATTCTAAAGTGCTGTCAAAACATGTTTTTTTATGAGAAAAATAGAAAATATAAAATAAACAGCACACGACACAATTAAATTCAGCAGTGTAAAGGTTTTAAAATGAACATTGAATATTTCATGCAAGTTAATTTCGGAAAAACACCAACTATTACATTTATTGTGTCGAGCACAACAATATGTTCTGTTTAAAGTTTAGTTTGTTTGTTTGCTGGCGATTAACGCCTATCAAGAGGTAAGGTCATTTAAGGTCGGGTCAATGGGTTTAGTACTAAATCCCATATATTACATGTACAAATGGGGCTGTTTAAGTATGAAGACGCTAAACAAAGATAGTCCTTGGTTACATACATTCACATTTTATTTTATGATGATCGTAAAAATGTAAATATCTATTATTATAGGATGTGAAAATTGTCTTTAATTGTATTTAATTGTATTTAATCGTGTTTTACACCATTTTGACAAGACGAGTTCAGATTGGTGATAACAACATATACTTTCATTCAGAAAGAAAGAAAATAGAAAACAAAATGTTTGTAACTTCAGATACCTGTGAATGGGCATCCCGCATGAAAATTGTTACCATGATTACTATACCCCTCTATTATCAGCTCAGTAATATACATTTCAATCCATATTACACATCTAAACCACAATCTGACAAAACCTGTATTATTTTATTCCTGATCAGTGTAGATCCTGATCACTCTGTGCACTGGCACTTCCTAAATAATAATTCACAACACTTTCAACACTACAGACCTCTATATAGTCCGGCAGTCAAAGGCCGATTTTAATCATAACGTTGTTTTGAATACCATAGTTTTTTTTATTGCTGATTTTGTAAGTATAGACCTTCTAGTCTTTGAATCCGACTGATGACACTTTGTCATCCTTGAGGCATTTTTTATATTAGCATGAATCCAAGATGGCCACTAAAAATCTCAATTGCTTCTAATAGCTGACCTATGGTTGTATTTTTAAAATATATAACGGGCTTGACGCACTTAGTACGATTTTGCTAATATAATGCAAATAATTGCTTATTTCATTTTCATAAATCCAAGATGGCCGCCAAAATAAAAAATATATATTTATTTTTCTTAAATGAAGTAAACTTTTGATATAAATAATAATTTTCCGCATGTACTCATTAATTTCCGCCAATTTCCGATGTCATTTAAGGAAATATAATTGATTTAGTAAATAAATATTGTCGATATCCTGTGATACCACACCAGTGGTTAATCCAGATCCGAGCCCAAATATTCAGATCAGACTGCGCGGATGCTCATTCCGTTATATTCCAGTGCGATGCGTATGAATTACATGTCTGTAGATAATCGATATTGAGTTACAAGCCGGCGATGCAGCGTAAACAGTGTATTTAAAATCCCAGCGTTGTTCGCTGCAAGACATGTCAATTATGCGCGATATGGCCTCTATTACTTGGAATCGATGAATAAAATGCCAAAGACAACGTTGGGCCATTTCATGGCTGGCGAACACGTCATGCGGCATATTGAAGGCTCCTGGAATGGAATTCGGAGCGATATGTTTATTGAGACCACTTTCATGAGATATGGGCTTGGCAAAGTGGGCATTATTGGGATAACGTTAAAGCCACAGACCCTTAAAACATGGGCTTTGAGTCTCCACGCGTGCAGTCAAATTGTCGGCGATATTGCTCATATGGGTGATGAGAATATCTCATACAGGAAGCAAGGTCTTCACAAGGAGGAAATGAATGCACAAATTGTGGCAGATGGACAGGACTGGCTGGGACTACGAAAGAAATTGGAAATCTGTATTGATCCACTCAACCCAGAAGGGCATCCAGACAGTGGTGTGAATATTGTTAGCGGTTGTATAGCATCATCGTCGATGAATGTACATGATGTAGTATCCATTGGTAGGCAGCAGATGGATGATTTCAAGCGAAACTGGCCAAAAGGATTGCAGGCCGAAGAAAGTTGAAACTATGTTAGAAACAAGGAAGCACATCAAAGTAGGGAAAGCTAATGTTATTGACACTAACATCATATATCAGAGGTCTCCAAGGTCTCCAAGGAAGTTCAAGGTAAGTATATTTTAAATCTGTGCTGTTCTATGAATTGGCACCTGTTGCCACATCAATGTTCATAGATGCTGGAGACCTTAGAATTGCGACATCAAAATCAAGTATGAAAAACTCCTGCAAGTAGAAATGTCAAGCCACACTGCTGCCAGCAACAGTTTGTGCACGGGGATTGACGGATGTGCCTTATTGTGGAAACCACACTGGCCAGCAAATGGGAAGGTCAAGGATTTTGTATAGTTTCAAGCAGCATGTAAGTAAACTGTTGGCAAACAGTTATGTATATCTTGTGTTTGACATATATCATGAGTACAGTACAAAGTCTGTCACTCGTCATACACGGGCTGGGAAAGAGGCTAGTAGGGTACATCAGCTTAATCTTAATACAGAGCTCGTGGCACAAAAGGCTATGCTACATGTCACAGAAAACAAGCTGCAGTTGATAGATATCATTTGTACAGATCTGAAAAAATGACAAGGAATTCCACAAGATCCATACAAAACATCACAGACTCGTGATCACAGGCCAAGTTCGAGATATGTAATGGAGGTGCTGTTCATTTACGACACGAGATGACTACCTCCCACGAGGAAGCTGACACAAATATTGTGCAACAAGCCATTACATGTATGTTAACAAAACAGGGAAATGTAGGAGTAACTGTTTTGTTTGATGACAAGGATGTGTTTTTGTGGTTACTACATCATTATGCTGAGCAATCATTGATGTCCCCATTCATCATGGAATCTATTGTGCAGTGAAGAGCTGTGATAGACATTCAGGCTACAGTACGCAAGCATGCACATATAATACCAGACCTCCTGGCAGCTCACGCCCTGTCCGGTTGTGACACCATTGCATCATACCTTGGTATTGGGAAAGGCAAGGTATTGCCAACACTTAGAGCTGGACACAGGTTATCGCTGCTGGGTAACGTCACGGTGGGCATACCACAAGTTATCAAACAAGCAAACACATTCATTGCAACGTGTTATGGACAGACAAACAGTAGTACAATGTCTGATGCTAGGATAAAGGCATGAGCCGTAAGAACCGGGACTGGAACAGGATCCACGCCGAAACTTAGCGCCCTATCTCCCACTACAGAAGCTTTTGCTGAGCATGTAAGAAGGGCATATCTGCAGACGTATGTGTGGAAACAAGCATTGGTGCTTCAACCGTTAATCTCGATCCAACACAGTTTTGTTTGTTTATTAGTGTTTAATGGCCTATCAACAGCTAAGGTCATGTAAGGCCGGGCAAACGGGTTCGATCCCATTTTAACCTGCTGCATTGGGGGGAAAATCCCAAAATCAGAACGGAATATATACATCGAGAACAAATATATTCAGCCCTGAAATTAGAATATCCTGACCTGGTGCCAGGTCCATACCACACCAAGTCACTTGGCCTCCAACACAGTATGGATGGAAGAAATATGAAAACACAAAATCTCTCTTGCCGCCGGTTGTACCGAGTAATGAGGCCGTTGCCCCCACATATATATTGCAACTCATCAAATGTTCTTGTAGTACAGACACGCCATGCAAAACTAGATTGGTCAGTAAGCGAGGCTTACGGAATATACCCCCCGCGTGGGCCCAGGTACCCCTAAAATATGTACAAATTTCCAAGTGTGTGGGCTTGTGACCTTGACTCTGGGATTAGCGCGAGCGGCATGAACGTGAATTTGTCACAGGGTGGTAGAGGTCCATTGGAGCAATGAGTGTGTGAAATGTGAAGCAGATCCGAGCAAGGAAATAGAAGTTATAACCGATTTCTCTGATGTTAAGTTTTGTAAAGAGACTACCGTATAACCTCGAATTAACGCCCCCGGAGGCGTTACATTTTACAAAAGGGGGGGGGGGACGTTTATTAGCCAGTAAAAAAAAAAAAAAAAAAAAAAGAAAAAAAAAAAAAAAAAAATTACCAAGGACCACCAATTTCAAACACAAATAAAGATTTAAAGACTATTTGTGTTTGAAATTGGCGGTCATTGGTAAAAAAAAAAAAAAAATTATTTGGGGGGGGGTTTATTAGCCATTAAAAAAAATAAAAATAAAAAAAAAAAAAGGATTTTTTTTTTTTTTTTTAGGATTTTTTTTTTTTTTTATTTGGGGGGGGGGGGGGGGGCGTTTATTGGAGGAGGGGGCGTTAAGCCAATGTTATACGGTATGTATGTGACGTTGACCTCGAGATCAGCGGGGATTTGTCACAGCATATGAAATATTAAGTATTTTCCATGAAAGAAATAGAAGTTATAACATATTTCTCTGATGTTAAGTTTTGTAAAGAGACTAAGTATGTGACCTTCCGACTTGGGAGCAGCGGGGGTTGGACACTCGTAGATTTGTGACAGCATGATAGTACAACTTAGAGGAATGCACAAGTGAAATAATAAGAATTTTCAATGAAGGAAATAGAAGTTATAACTTATTTCTCTGATGTTAAGTTTTTGTAAAGAGTATTTGACCTTGACATTGGGATCAGCGGGGGTTGGACGGTCATGGATTTTGCACAGCATGGTAGTAGAGCCTTACAGGAATGCATGTGTGAAATATTAAGCATTTTAGATGAAGGAAATAGAAGTTATAACAATATTTCTCTGATGTTAAGTTTTGTAAAGAGACTAAGTATTTGACCTTGACCTTGGGATCTGCGGGGGTTGGACGGTCGTGGATTTGGCACAGCATGGTAGTAGAGCCTTACAGGAATGCATGTGTGAAATATTAAGCATTTTAGATGAAGGAAATAGAAGTTATAACAATATTTCTCTGATGTTAAGTTTTGTAAAGAGTATTTGACCTTGACATTGGGATCAGCGGGGGTTGGACGGTCATGGATTTTGCACAGCATGGTAGTAGAGCCTTACAGGAATGCATGTGTGAAATATTAAGCATTTTAGATGAAGGAAATAGAAGTTATAACAATATTTCTCTGATGTTAAGTTTTGTAAAGAGACTAAGTATTTGACCTTGACCTTGGGATCTGCGGGGGTTGGACGGTCGTGGATTTGGCACAGCATGGTAGTAGAGCCTTACAGGAAGGCATGTGTGAAATATTAAGCATTTTAGATGAAGGAAATAGAAGTTATAACAATATTTCTCTGATGTTAAGTTTTGTAAAGAGACTAAGTATTTGACCTTGACCTTGGGATCTGCGGGGGTTGGACGGTCGTGGATTGGCACAGCATGGTAGTAGAGCCTTACAGGAATCATGTGTGAAATATTAAGCATTTTAGATGAAGGAAATAGAAGTTATAACAATATTTCTCTGATGTTAAGTTTACGGACTAAGTAATTGACCTTGACCTTGGGATCTGCGGGGGTTGGACGGTCGTGGATTTGGCACAGCATGGTAGTAGAGCCTTACAGGAATGCATGTGTGAAATATCAAGCATTTTAGATGAAGGAAATAGAAGTTATAACAATATTTCTCTGATGTTAAGTTTATCCGGACGGACGGACGGACGCACGGACGGACGCACGGACGGACGGACGGACGGACAACCTGACTCCAGTATACCCCCCCTCAACTCGTTGCGGGGGGTATAACAATGAAACGCCGTTGCAGTAAGTCAAAACTTCCATGCACTGTATTTTGTGTATGCCGTGCGACCACCTGTTACAATAGTAGTAATAATAGTAGTAATAATATTTTACGATATAGCAGTCGTAAGCTGGTATACATTTCCAGTCGCTACACTATCATCACATTGTAGTGCAGATGAAAACTGGATTTGATTGTGATAAATGCGCTGACGATTGTTTGGATTTGTTATACTACTTGCAAATTATTAAGTATTGAAAAGTATTCAATCATTCAATTATTTAATTATGACCATTGAATTGAGAATATGAAGTTAATAGTTACTTAAAATATTTAAGTATTTTCTTTAAAAAGTAAATAAGCATGGCTTTGGATCACAATATATTCGCAATATCTTACTAAGTGCGTCAAGCCCGTTATTTATTTTGAAAGTACAATATTAGGCACGATTAGGTATAATAACGATATTTAGCGGCCATCTTGGATTTATGCTAATATAAACAAGAAATGCGTCTGTCGAACGCAGATGCCACCTGCAGCATATTTGAGAAACTGTGACAAATTGGTTAACCGAAAAGTGTGACGGACGGACGGACGGACGGACGGACGGACGGACGGACGGACGGACAGACGTACGGACGGACGGACGGACGGACGGGCGGGCGGGACGGGCGGACGGACGGACGGACGGACGCACGGACGGACGGACGACGGACGGACGGACACACGGACGCACGGACGCACGGACGCACGGACGCACGGACGGACGCACGCACGGACGCACGGACGGACGCACGCACGTCCTTACGTGACATCCCTTAGGTGGTTTTTACTATATAAAAGATCAAAGGAATGACCACCTAAGGAACAATAGGCTTAAGTGGTCAACGGAATAAATCTATTGTTTTCTTTTGTCTTAGGCCACGCCTCTAACCACCTAAGACCCTGTATGTGTGCCCGGACGGACGGACGGACGGACAGACGGACGGACGGTCCAAACACTATATGCCACCCGTTTCTTCGAAACCCGGTGGCATAAAAATGCCTCAAGGATGACAAAGTGTCATCTGACAGTCGGATTCTAAGACTAGAAGGTCTATACTTACAAAATCGGCAATAAAAAAAACTATGGTATTCAAAACAAGGTTAAGCTCCCGGCTGCCGGACTAATAGCGGTGTTTGAAAATAATGTAGATCCAGATGAGCCGGCTTGCAACGAGCCATCTCATCAGGATCTGCATTGTGTGCAAATAATTTTCATATTTTTTAGAGAGAAAAAAACACTCTTTTTATAAATGGACCAGTCTGAAAATCATTTTGTGGCAATTGTATTGGTCCTTAAATTACAATGTCACAGTCCATTCCAGCTATTTAGGGTGAAAGGGTTCCATAAATAATGAAGTCGTCATGTCTGGGTCTACAATGGTCACAAAGAAAATACTTCCAATTTTCTCAGCCTGCGTTCCAATTAACCCTTAGACCGCTACACACAACAATTGTTGTCTGCTGTTGCTTTTATATCTTGCCTTATTTCTCAATAAAAACATGGTTTGACAGCACTTCAGAATCATTTCCAATGGAAATGTTTCTGAATGCTGTCAAAGCGTGTTGTAAATTGTTCTAAAGTACTGTCAAAGCATGTTTTTGATGATAAAAATGGAAAATAGAAAATAAACAGCAGACGACAAAAAATTAAGATAGCAGTGCAAGGGTTAAGATAATTTATTTCATTATGAATTTACAAAATGAGATAACAAGTACAAATACACATATATATATATATATATATATATATATCTGTATATGTGCCAGTCGTTCTGCTTTATCACTTCTATGAATAACGTCAATATTAATTTGGACGTCAAAATGACATCAAAAGTTGGCAAAAAATTCAGAGCTATGAAATTTTCGTCAACTTTACAAAGTTGTCACAAATCTTCGACATAAATTTTGGTAATTATTCATATTTGGCTGTTGAACTTGGAGAAATGGAGGCTTTTATGGGATTTTATGACCAGTGTAGCCCCTGATAAAATAGCACTCTTGTAGCCTGATAACGATCTATGTTTCTTGTTAGAAGCATGACGTGTGTTTCATTGATGAAACAGCAAACAGGACAGATCTTGATCAGACTATGCAGATGCACAGGCTGATCTGGATCTACACTGGTCGCAAACCCCTTAAGACCATTTCTCCTGTCATAGACACATGTGTTAAGGGCAGAAAATCTACAGGAATGGCACACACCGACAATGGAGCATAGGTTGATTCAACGAGGCAAGACGACCACCGTGAAATATACGAGACACACCATGTGATTTTGTACCTAAGAGCATGTGCGATTTTACAAGAAATATATTTACAGAGACTGTGATATTTTCCGTAAATGATGTTGAATGATGATGAAATTTTCATTAGCTATGAACATTTCGTCAACTTTCAATGTCATTTACAGAACATATAAATTGTGTAAATATTTTTCATGAGATATCACACATGTTCTTCAGGGGCACTGGAAGCATCATAAGATTGGTGCGGCGATTCTACTGGGTGCCCCCGGTATCCACCCAATGTGTATGTTGTTACCACTCAGTTGGTCCGGCGATTCTACTGGGTGCCCCCGGTATCCACCCAATGTGTATGTTGTTACCACTCAGTTGAACCGTCTCGCCGAGACGGTTCAACTGAGTGTTAACAACATACTCTTTTGATGAGAAATGAGAAAAATTGCAGAAAAATATTTACATTCCGTTTTTTATACATGAATTACAAATATGTCAATATTATTGATCCGGCAGTCGCCAGACCTGTTCCGACGCCCCTGTTCTTGGGTACAAAATCACATGGCGTGTCTCATAAAATTATTATGTAATGAGGATGAGATGGGATGAGAGAGGGTGGGGTACGTGATAAATCTTGAGAGGCGACTTGTGACAATGATTGGAGAAACGTGCCTATATGGATGGAAACTGTGACCAGTGTAGACCCAGATCAGCTAGCATAGGGTCTGCAGTTTGTTGTTCAGTCAATGAAACAGCAGTGTCCTGATCCAGTGCCAAGCACCCTTACTACATACGTAACCTATTTCACAAAAATTGCAAAGTATACTTTAAATATCTTGCTATTTTAAGTACACTTTCAGAGAGAAATTGTGAATTTAATTAAATCACAATAAATTCAGTATAATAATGCTGCATACGTTTACTCACCAAATATATGCAGTCGTTAGTTCTATATGAAATAATGCATTTCGGGAAAAATAAATGATTACTCCCTCAAAGTATATTTGATAAGTATGCTTAGCAATTTGGTGAAATCAGCTACAGATCACTCGGCTCCAGCTCTGAATAATAATCCACGTTCTCAACTGAATAATAATCCACGTTCTCAATTGAATAATAATGCACGTTCTCAACTGAATAATAATGCACATTCTCAAACCGCAGTCACATTTATGGTACAAAATATTGCAAAGTTTTGTCAAATATTATCTACAAGCTTATATTGTGATTGCAAATTCAGAATATCGGAAAAGACAAAACGTTTCCTTCAATTTGCCAAATGGTCCAGCTTTGCTTCTCTCTAGTTACAGTGAAACCTCTCTAAACCAGACACCCTGGGAGGTCCCCAGGGTGTCCAGTTTAGAGATGTTCCACTGTAAATCAGGCACATGACCATTCTGAAATGTATGTGTGTGCTTTCCAATCACGAACATCCATTATTATCTGACAGATAAATGACAAAGAACCCCATCAAAAATAAGATCACAGATGTTTTCTTTGTGTCCGGTTTAGAGAGGTTCCGCTGTAGTTGCATCTCATCTCCAAATCTGTGTTATCTTGTAGCAGCTACACGTCTTTGTTTGCTACTAAACTTCTCCGCAAGCAATGCTGCTGCTAATTGTTGCTAATTGCTGCTAATTGGATGAGAATATGTCATTGGTTACTTCATATCTCACAGTCACCACAAGTTCAGGTACACAATATCTCTGGAATCTCTTCCTCTCAAGGTCAGATACTCGAGAGATGTCTGAACTTGTAAACTTTGTCTCTGGGCCAGCAGTCGTGAAGTTGGAAAAAAAGCGTATTGTGATACAGTCTGTTTCCTTCCCGGCTCAGAATCGCAGATGGGGCTTGTCCTTTGCCATGTACCTGTAAGAAAATAGTGAATATCAGGCTAGTGTCTCTTGATATCATGTTTATCAGGAATTCCAAGGCTTGCCGAGGAATTCCTACCGTTTCTCAGCCAAGCTTGATAAAATTTGATATCAAAAGCTGTATTGTATTCTATTTATCAGGTAACGTTTAATACAATTGAATAAGCAAATATGAAATGGTTTTCGTTGAAAATAAGACAGAATTGTTTACGCTGCGTCATTACACTGGTGTCATTTGGCAGCGTCATGTGACGTATTTCGACAAATGAAACGTTAGTTTTGAATTTGGTGTAATCCGGATATTTGTATCGAGATAGTCAATGCATGATATGATAATTTGTTATCTTTCAGCGTATATTCCATAATTCGGTCAACGTACAGTGAGTTATCTGTAAGGAAAAATTAAATGAGTGGGGTTTAACGTCCCAGCAACAGATAAGGTCATGTAGAGACGGGACCACAGTTTAAAGTCTCATCCGACAGACCAGTGGGATGTAAATACTATGAAAGTATTTTTGATGTGCAAGGTTGAGAATTGAACTCACAACCTCCAGTATTGACGTCCAATGCCATATACCCTAGACCACAACCATCCCTTATCTGTAAGGACATTCAGTCGATGGTGATGGAATGGTGTTTTAGCATCAACGGAGACGAAGGCCATATAGGGCCTGACTGAGTCTCTAGGGGAGCAAGATGACCAAGTACAGGATATAACATTTATACCTTTAGGCAGCATGTAGAAGAAATCAGTAATGACAGCTGTACCCCGCAATTTCTTTTAACGCAAAGTCATTTGACTTCACCTTGAGCACAGGCGTGGCATGGTTTGGATATAGAATGAAAATATAGATTATAACAAATAAGTATTCAGACATGAACAGGTGGACAGGGTGGTGACTACATTTTTTACGGTGCAGCTAACATACAGCGGACATGCCAACATACCTGTCCAACACTTCCCACACAACCTGGATACACGCGCGGTCCAAATGGCGCCGGATACGATCAAGGCTGACCACGGTCACGTTCCACTTGCGCACGTTGTTGTCCAGGGGTAACTCTCCCCACTTCACGTGGAATGCTTTAACTGGAAATGGTAGGAGTTATCAATTAAGGTAAAATGGAAACCATAGTTATCTCCCTTCAATTAAGGAATGTGGAAACAGCATTTAACGTCCATTCATCAAGGTTATATACAGAGTCAGAAGCACTAGAGTAGGGGGACTCCTACAGTAGTGCTTCTTACTCTGTATATAACCTTGATGAATTTAGCAATATGCAGACACAAGATGAACATGGACACGTCAGTACGGAACATTTCCACTTACTTCTGGAGAATATTTCTGTCGGGTTTCCGTCCCAGGGCCAGCCCTTGAACTGCCAGGCAGGCCCCTGTACAAACACGGCCACAACCCGGTCCCTGTAACACAATAGACCTGACCATTGGAGTTTTATGTAGATTTACATAGAAATTCTCCCCAAAAAATTTATACAAAAAATTTATATATATATGAACAATAATGTTTGAACTGCCCAATGCATAGCACTACATTGCTATATCTTTAACATCCAACTATTTCTTTCAAATATCAAATTCAAACGTACTTAAATAAGCCTTGATTGGTAGTAAACTGTTGTTGTAACATTTTACCAAACAGTAGGACCATGCCAATGCATACACTGAAACTTACAGTATTTCCAGAACCAATATATAGTCAGCGATAAAAGAAACCGTACAGATTTTAAAAGAGCACAACTATATTTCTAAATGAATTTAACACTTACTCCGCTATCTTATTTTTTTGTCGTCTTCTGTTTATTTTCTATTTTCCATTTTTATCATCAAAAACATGCTTTGACAGCACTTTAGAATAATTTACAACATGCTTTACATTGGAAGTGATTCTGAAGTGCTGTCAAAACATGTTTTTATTGAGAAATAAGGCAAGATATAAAATCAATAGCAGACGACAATTGTTGTGTGTAGCGGTCTAAGGGTTAACATATTTTTCTATCATATCTACCTTTAAAACAAAACGTGGAGCCTATACAATAAACATTATGCCGATTGATATAATCACGTGTATGTCGGAAATTACCACTTATGGCCCCGTGCATTTAGTTACGGTTGAACGATTCCGTGCAAAATGACATTTGCGCACAGCCTCACAAATAGTAACACATGGATGTAACACATGGATGGACACACAGTAACACATGGATGGACACACAGTCCAAACACAAATGGATGGACACACATTCCAAACACACATGGATGGACACACAGTCCAAACACACACGGATGGACACACAGTCCACACTATATGACAGTCCAAACACTATATGACAAAAAGATTAAGTTACACACTGGCTGGACTGCACCATATACACAGAAATTGTGAATCGACCATGAAACTTCTAAATTTGTAAAAACAAATGGTATAAGTGGAAAAAGGTTTTTTGTTTGTTTATTAGTGTTTAACGGCCTATCAACAGCTAAGGTCATGTAAGGCCGGGCAAACGGGTTCGATCCCATTTTAACCTGCTGCATTGGGGGGAAAATCCCAAAATCAGAACGAAATATTTACATCGAGAACAAATATATTCAGCCCTGAAATTAGAATATCCTGACCTGGTGCCAGGTCCATACCACACCAAGTCACTTGCCCCTTCCCCTAAAATAGGATTACGAATATCGTAATACTCACATAAGGGGTATAACCAGATTCAACTGTCACATACAAAATGCCAAAGACGTATGTGAGGGCCAAACCAGGTCTCCAGTCGGGATTCCGGTAAGAATGAACCCCGATCGTTAAATTACCCATCACGTGCTCCCACCTGCCACCCACATGGAAAAAGGTAGCGACTTTGGCTAAGGGTGAAAAATAAAGAGCAATTTTCACACAAACGTCAGGCAGTGCCTACATTAATTGTGAAGAGGCCTTTTATTAAATCACTGAGACTAGAAAGCTATTGAAAGGCAATTAAAGTTACCAGTCATCGGGCGTGAGTTTTAAAGCGTTGTCGATGATTCTGTATGGTACGGTGTTGCCACCAGCTTTCCGTCGCTGGATCAGCACCTCGTTATCACGCTTCGCTCCCTGTGACTTCTTGTCCTCTGTACTCACAAACCTGTAACACGATAGTTTGCGTTTCACTAAACTTTGTACGACTAAAATGTTCATCTGTGCAAAATTATGATAGTCTGTAAATTTCACATTAACAATGTGTTCTTGTAAACAATTATTGGATTTACATTTATTGAGCATAGGCTGCATATGCAGCCTATGCTCAATAAATGTAAATCCTTCAATTGAAATTTACAGACTATTCTAAATCTGCCCTTACGAACATTTTAGTCGTAGATTTGTTCCAATTTAATGACCTCTACATGCAGGAAAAATTGTGGCATTCATGAACCACGTTCATGTGTGAAGTGAATTTATAGAAATCTTCAGACGACCATTTTTATCTGACATACGAAGTTTAGTAAAACAAGCCCCTGGTGCTTAACCTCCAATTAATAAATAAATGAACGGCTAACAATACTGATCAAATGGAAACTCTCTACACCGGACCTGCAATTGTCGTAAATAACAGAACAGGCCAGTATTAGACATACAATCACCAACGACCGGAAAAAAATAATATGCTATTACTAATGATATACTGAAAATTTTCTGGAAAAAAAAGCAGCTTTTGCTTGTTTTTTCCCAATCTCAACCCTAATACTCTTCGACTATAAGCTCCCTATTTAGAGCCAGCTAAATGACAAAATACAATGAGTTTGTAAGCAATGATTAGCTAGAGAACTTACTTGAGATCTTGTAGAATGTCTTTTGTGTTGAACATGGTGATGAGAGACAACATGGCGGATACAAAATTGTTATTGGCCCCCATCTAAAACACAAACCCTTGTTCCATTTCAGGCTTTATCATGCTTATAGACAGGCAGAACATTAAACTGGTCCACACAGAATACGGTCGAGCTGGTTAACCCTTTCAACACGACAGATTTTGCACCTAAGAAGATGTGCAATATTTCCTGAAAATATTTATAGAAACTGTGATATTTCTGTAAATGACGTGACAAGGTGACAAAATTTTCATGGCAAATGCAAAATTCAATTCCACATTTGTGACGTCGTTTAAGGAAAATATCATAAATTTTGTAAATACATTTCATGAGATATCTCACATCTTCTAAGGTACACCAGATGGCCGCGGCCGCATGTCGAGCCCACCGAGGCATTTGATTGTCTCAGAGTGTATTTATTTGAAGTTTGAATTAAGGGTTGTGCAGATATAAGGTATGTAAAAGCTTTAACGTAAATTTTAAATTCATTTGACCTTGATCATGTGGACCGCATGGGTGGGCTATAGAATGAACATATGGATGATAGTAAAGAATTATTTGAAGTTTAAAAAAGTAAATCAGAGTAAGTGTTGTGGAGATATAAGGTATGTAAAAACTTTAACACCAATTTCAAAGTCATTTGACCTTGACCTTCGGCATGTGGACCACATGGGCAGGCTATGGAATGAAAATATGGATGATGAAAAGTATTGGAAGTTGCAAGTAAATTGGAGTCACAATTGTGGAGATATAACATATGAAAATAATTTAACGCAGATTTTATAATAACGCAAACTTCTAAGTCATTAGGCCTTGACCTTGGGTCACAGGGGCCACATGAGTGGGACACAGAATGAATATATGGATGATGCCCAATAAGCATACAAAGTTTCAAGCAAATCTGACTTACGGTTACAGAGATAGCAGGTATGTGAAAACTTTAAAGCAAATTTTGACAGAAACTTTAACACAAATTTCTAAGTAATTTGACCTTGACATAGGGGCACAGGGGCCGAAGGGGACACATAATGAATATATGGATGATGACCAATAAGCATACAAAGTTTTAAGCAAATCCGACTTACGGTTAAAGAGATAGTAGGTATTTTAAAACAGCATGAATATATGGATGATGACTAATAAGCATATGAAATTTCAAGTCAATGTGACTTAGGACTGCAGAGATATAAGGTATTTAAAAACTTTAACGCAGATTTTGGACGGACGGACAACCGGACGTCATTGTGATCACTATGTCTCGCTTTCCGCAAGCGGGCTCGACAAAAATCACATGGCTTGTCTCATACAGTTGTTTCTGTCAAAATGTTCCGGGTTTATACGTGTACAAAGTGTTGTGCGTTGCGTATCCGTGGAGTTTCCGTTAGTTGCGTTTCAAACCGTGTGTCGTCTACGTGTAATACGTTTTCGGCCATGCGTTGCGTTTCCCCACTCTTGCGCATGCGCGAAAGTCGAGCAAACCGTGTTCAACGCATTGAGTTTCAAAAGTGTGTAATCCGTGTACAACGGTTGTAAACGTATACAACGGTTGTAAACAACGCATTGAGTTTCAAAAGCGTGTAATCCGTGTACAACGGTTGTAAACGTATACAACGGTTGTAAACGTATACAACGCTAAGGTAAACGTTTAAACGATTTAACGCTTTCTTTGACGAACGGTTACACGCTTCTACATGTACACAGCACCGTACAGAGGAAACCGTGTTATACGTATAACACGTTTCCAGGGTTTTTCGGGTTTTAACGCATTACACGTTTTGGTATGCCAACCGTGTATGCGCTAGAATGCGCAGCATGCTCAGATCGTTCTTCGTGTGTGTATATATACTTCTAGACTGCAGGGCTTCTAAAATTTTCCGGTTCTGGACCGATCTGGACTCTCAGACCGATTGAGATTTGAAAACTAGTCTTAAAAATCGGTCCGAGAAAAATTGCCAGTCGGCTGCTATTTCGCTATAAACCTTGTAAATTTACCGGTTTTGACCAAGTAATTTATGACACATATCCGCGGGCCATATCCCTGTTAAACCAGTGTGCAGCTCGCTGTGTATTCAGTTTCTCCATATATCGATTTTTCTTAACACACGCGTGGGAGAGGTGTACAGCGGATTAGTGACTGAAATAGACTGGCTTCAGCGTAAAGATACGAGAGTTCCTAGATTCGCCATTTCTGAGGTCTACAAATACATTAAATATGCCCAAAAGCATCAATGAAAGAAGAAACAAAATTAATTTTTATATGGAGGGTGTAAAATAAAAAAAAAATTATTTGTTTTCTTCATTAATTGAAGATTTTAGGCATATTTAATGTATTTATAGACCTCGGTCCGTTACTTCAACCTGTGATATTACACAGACGAGATTTGTGTGTCGCTTTGTGCAAAAAAATCGATAACACTAAGCCCTGTCAACTAACGGGTGCTTATTGTATGACATCATTCAGCACGAGAAATGCGTCATGACCACTCCTTTAGTTACTGATTGGTCAACACGCCCTTTGATGTTCCGCAGACGTCGCGAACGTGTGACTCATGGGGCAATCATGCAGTAACCCATTTCATGCTGAGGATACGATTATGTTAGCGGGAAAATATTTTCCTTCTATGCACTCAGAAGTATATGCCGCGAGCACCATTTAAACCGTCTCGTCGAGACGGTTCAAATGAGTGGTCACAACGTATACTTTCATTGAGAAATAACAAAAATAAAAATAAATTATTTAATAATTTCATACCCGTAAATGTGTATTCCGAAAGGAATGGATTACAAAAAAACACTGGATTATACGCAGATCTGTCGCCATGTTTCGCCGATATTGATTTCGAAAATATTTTCCGTAAATGGTGTTGAAAAGTTGACACAAAATTCAAAGTTCATGCGGAATTTCGGTGGGATTATGCACGTATCAACAGCTAATCGTCCGCATGAATAGGCAGGACACGTGACCATTATTTATTAACAATTAATCCTTTTAAGCGCCTGTTGATCGCGAGCATTATACATTGTAATAAGCGTCTGTCTATCGCGAGCACTATACAACGTACCCCGACCATCGCGTTATAATGGCGCTGCAATGTATTGTTGTTTACACCCGTATAATTCATTTTCCATATCAGGGGCGAAATGAGTCTGCCTTACAATAATTCGCATGTGCGGAATGGTGGTACATGTAGGTGCGAAACGATCCGCCTGTAAACGATCCAGGCCGAACAGGTACATGTATTCGCGATATTTTAAAAGGACGAAACAAAAAAGGCCGCCTCGAAGCGATCGGGGCCGAACAGGTATTCGCGTTAAACGTGTAACCGTTGTACACGTTTCAACGCTTTCATATAGCTACACGCTTCCAGGTAAAGCGTTGTACACGTTTCGACGCTTTCACCTCGCTACATAGTATACGCCAAAGCGTGTTATACGCCTTGAAGCTAAACGTATTACACGCTTTAAAACGGTTTGACAATGTGTATTACACGTGTACGAACCGTATTATACGTTTAAACAACGTATACAACGCTTTTTAAACTAAACGGTTTGACATGTGTATTACACGTGTACGAACCGTATTATACGTTTAAACAACGTATACAACGCTTTTAAACTAAACGGTTTGACAATATGTATTACACGTGTACGAAACGTATTATACGTTTAAACAACGTATACAACGCTACAGCAAACCGTTGCGTTCGCGTTGCGTTCGCGTTGAGTTTGCAAGTGTTGTCTACGGTGGAACAAAAACGCAGACTGCACTGTATATGCTTGTGACTGGAGAAACGGGGCTTTTGGGTTTTGTGACCAGTGTAGATCCAGATCAGCCTGTGCATCAGCAGTCTGATCAAGATCTGCACTGTTTACAATTCTGCTCTACCTTTTTTCTGGTTGGGCGGGGGTCGGGCCTGTGATATCGGTCTGGACACGGGCTGGATGGGTTGGGTCTGGGGTTCCGGGGCAACCTTCGGGGCTTTCCGTGCAGTGGCGCCCTCGGTCACCGACTTGAGCGTCATGCCGTGGTACGTTCCCATCGTCTCGATCTTGAACCCCTCCGCCGCTGTAATAAACAGAGACAGGGTTGTATTATACACAAGAGCTAACTAGAATTTTTGTTTGTAAAACACAGGAATATGCCTCCTTCGAATAATTTAGCATCATATGCATTTCGACGACCTTGTTTCAGCGACCTTGTGAAGGTAAAAAGGTCAATGTCATGATCATGGGAGTGTGGTTCATTACGTCCACATGTATGACGTGTGCGAATGTCAAAGTATCCCATGTAGTAATATTGAATTTATGGCGTGATGGAGAAACTCTAATAAACATTTTGATGTTACATGACCACGGACGTACAGATATAAGGAACTTCAGAGTAAAGCAATATCAGTAGCTGATTTCACCAAGTATAATTTTCTACAAGTACACCTTGAGGGAGAAATTTTCAATTTTAGGATAAATTTATTAATTTTTATTATACTGAATTTATTACATTATCACAGCCAAAATGGCTGTGATAATGTAATACATTCAGTATAATAATTCTGCATACTTTTAATCATCAAATATATGCAGTGGTTAGTTCTATATGAAATAATGTATTATGGGAAAAATAAATGATTACTCCCTCAAAGTATACTTTGCTAGATAAGTATACTTTGCAATTTTGATGAAATCGGCTACAGACCTCCAGGTAAGCTGCGTAATTTGGAGGTAAATTTCTTATTTCTCCATCAAAAATGGCAAGTTGGGAGTGCTGTAGAATCGTCTCATTGAGGCGATTCTAAAGCACTCCCAACTTGCCATTTTTGATGAAGAAATAACAAAATTTCACCCCAAGTTGGTCAAATTATGCACCTTAACTGGAGCTCTGGCAATATGCCTCCTGGCTGCCACAAAGGGGGCATAAAAGGTACAGTAAAACAATTTAAATGTACAGTATAAGGTTTCCTGGACGTCTCGGTTTGAGAGGTTATACTGTAACATATAATTGTCAAGCAGTGTAGTAAAATTGTTATGGAATAATCTCAGAGATGTCACATGAAGATGGAGAAAGAATGCATTATGAGTAGATGCAGATGTAAAAATATTTTATTTTCGCAAGTAATACCGGCTAGGCCAGTTGTAATTGAGGAGATAACAGCACCAATGGATGGCATACAAATATTCGCCAAGAAACTGAAACTATGGGCCAGGATAGAGATATAATGGGGTGTAAAACCAACCTTCCTTTCTGCTGAATGTTTCCAGTTCGTATCTGTTGTAACCGGCAACAGGCTGGGGTTTGGGTTGTGCCTGGAATATAAACAAATACATGTCACCGTGGTTACGAAGCATAGGAGACACCACCATTAGAAATAGAGGAACTTACACAATTTAATATTGTATTTAATAAGTTTATTGATCTCATTAGAAGAGGCAATATCAAGTTTCTTAGAAATATCAATCAACAAGTTTAAAATAACCCTATATTAAGTTAGCATATATTGCATAAGCACTGTGTTATACATTGAAGCTGTACTAATTGCACTGACATATTAATAGAATGATGTAATTGCACCGTAAAAGCCCAGTTTATGTAAAAATTATATTCAGAGATCCAGTAATGTTTCCGTGTTTATTTCAATAACAAAGATTAGATTTGTAGCGTGGAACCAGGGGCCCATTTCACTAAACTTTGTACGACTAAAATGTTCGTAAGTGCACATTTAGGATCGTCTGTAAATTTCAATTGATGGATTTACATTTAGTGAGCATAGGCTGCATATGCAGCCTATGCTCAATAAATGTAAATCCAATAATTGTTTACGAGAAAACATTGTTAATGTGAAATCATAATTTTGCACTTACAAACATTTTAGTCGTAGAAAGTTTAGTGAAACTGGCCTCAGATCTGATTACACATTGTTTGTATTCCGTTGCTAAGGGCAATTCCATAATTAATTGTACTGGGGGAAGTGCAAGGCACTTTTTGAAAACAAAATACACTACTCATGTAATTAACTTATCTTCCCGACTACTTAAGGATTTTTAATTTTTTTCGACCCCACCACACATAAATAAATAAAATTCAGGTGCCTTCCACTCACCAGTACAATAATTTCTGGAATCACCGTAAGTAAGGAAACTGAACGTTCGAGTGCTTATTTCAGTGCGACAATCAGCTAGATAGCAAACAGTTTAGTACAAAATGATCATTAATTTTGTGATCTGAAACCTCACTGTTTGCCCAATGAATGAGGAAGTGTAGCAACATGTGTTGTTGGTCTCTCACCACGGAGGGCATGTGTGGGACGTGGGAAGACTTTGACGTGCCCTCTTCTCTCGCCTTGATCGACTGCAACAGGCTGAATATGTTCTTTGCAGATTGCTGAAATATATATACATGTATAGAGAGGATCTCAGACGAAGTAATGTTATATTTATTAAACAAGTTTACTGATTTCATAAGAAACCAGGCTATGCCGAGTTTCTTATGAAGTCAGTCAACCAGTTTAATAACTACCATATTAAACTAGAAATGGACGCTTGTCGACAAGCGCATGTGTATCCCCCTCCCCAGATACACAAGTAGTTTGAAAAAAGGGTGTTCGAGTTATGCTCCGGAGACAAAATCAGTGAAGGAAAAACAAAGGGAGATAATTAAAAAATTAGTGATGCAAGAGTTGTCATTCTTGCGTGACACACCTTTAGGGTCGAGGTCTATGCACGTGTGAAGTTTCATGAAAATATTCCAAAGGGTGTTCGAGTTATGCTCCGGACACGAAATCAGTGCACGAAACAACAACAGGGAGATAACTAAGAAATTACGACGCAATGAGTTGTCATTCTTACGTGCGACACACCTTTGGGTCATCTTCTATGCATGTGTGAAGTTTAATAAACTAGAAAATGTGTTCATAGAACACGGATGTCCCACATATCGCTTTTGTATAAATATGAGGCCAAATTCCAAGTCAAAATATTTTCTTTTACCTGAGCGTTAAAGTTTTTGAAGCACCAAGTATGTGACCTTGACCCTGGGCTTGGCGGGGGCAGGACGAACGTGGATTTGGCACAGGGCGGTAGAGGACCATTAGAGTAATGCATATGTGAAATATGAAGCTGATCCGTGAAAGAAAACAGAAATTATAAGATATTTACCCGAGCGTTAAAGTTTTTGAAGCACTAAGTATGTGACCTTAACCCTGGGCTTGGCGGGGGCAGGACGAACGTGGATTTGGCACAGGGCGGTAGAGGACCATTAGAGCAATGTGTATATGAAATATGAAGGAGATCGGTCGAAGGATGAAGAAATTATGAGACATTTACCCGAGTGTTAAAGTTTTGTGACGGACGGACGGCTACGAATGAATACTTGTTGGGTTTTTACTCTATAAAAATACCCAACAAGAGTACCCAACACTATCCTAACCCTACCCAATAAGATCCCCATACGCCTACAACAAGTACCCATTCGTGTGTGCGGACGGACGGACGGACGGACGGACGAACTTACATTTCGGACCTTAGGGGGCACTTGCTATATAAAAGATCAAAGGAAATACCCCGTAAGACACAATAGGCTTACGGGGTACTGAATAAGTTCCATTGTCTTCTATTGTCTTAGGCCACGCCCCCTACCCCATAAGTACCCTAATGTGTGCCCGGACGGACGGACGGACGTTCTTACATTAGGGTACTTATGTGGCTTATCACATGTTAAATATTAGCCACATAAAACGATTTTTAGCCACATAAAACAATTTTTTAGGTGGCTAATTGTAACCAACCCTATCCTTTAACAAGTCCATAACCTTGTGGGGCTAGCCACATAAGTACCCTAATGTGTGCCCGGACGGACGGACGGACGGACGGACGGACGGACGGAGACGGACGGACGGACGGACGGACGGACGGACGGACGGACGGACGGACGGACGAACTTACATTTCGGACCTTAGGGGGTACTTGCTATATAAAAGATCAAAGGAAATAGGCTTACGGGGTACGGATTAAGTTCCATTGTGTTCTAACCCTAACCCATTGTCTTAGACCACGCCCCCTACCCCATAAGTACCCTAATGTGTGCCTGGACGGACGGACTGACGGACGGACGGACGGACGGACGGACGGACGGACGGACGGACGGACGGACGGACGGACGGACGGACGGACGGACGGACGGACGGACGTTCTTACTTTCAGGTAACTATGTGGCTTATCGCATGTTAAATATTAGCCACATAAAACCACTTTTAGCCACATAAAACGATATCTTAGGTGGCTAATTGTAACCAACCCTATCCTTTAACAAGTCCATAACCCTGTGGGGCTAGCCACATAAGTACCTGAATGTCTGCCCGGACGGACGGACGGACAGACGGACGTTCTTACGAGAGATACATTGTGAGGTTATTTCCTTTGATGTTTACACTGTGGGGTTAACCTCACAATGTAGCAACTTATTCCGTTATTTTCTTCCTTAACGATTCTCTTACGGAATAAATCGCATAATATGCAAATGAGCTAGCCATTAGTTAATTATATTTGAAAAACACTTATCCAAGTGTCTTAAATAGGGCGGTGGGTGGGTTTCAGCACAACACAGCAACCTCACAATGTAGCTCTCGTAAGTACGGACGGACGGACGGACGGACGTTCTTACGAGAGCTACATTGTGAGGTTATTTCCTTTGATGTTTACACTGTGGGGTTAACCTCACAATGTAGCAACTTATTCCGTTATTTTCTTCCTTAACGATTCTCTTACGGAATAAATCGCATAATATGCAAATGAGCTAGCCATTAGTTAATTATATTTGAAAAACACTTATCCAAGTGTCTTAAATAGGGCGGTGGGTGGGTTTCAGCACAACACAGCAACCTCACAATGTAGCTCTCGTAAGTACGGACGGACGGACGGACGGACGGACGCGGACGGACGGACGGACGGACGGACGGACGGACGGACGGACGTTCAAACATTTGAGAGTTATGAGGCACCGCTATATAAAAGATCAAAGGGTTAGCTCCTAAATATCAAAGAGTTAGCTCGTAAATTTACGAGGCACCGACAATATCAAAGAGATCAAAGAAAACTAACCCTTACCCTAGCTCCTAAACCCCCGATGTTGGCCCGGACGGACGGACGGACGGACGGACGGACGGACGGACGTTCTTACTTTCAGGTAACTATGTGGCTTATCGCATGTTAAATATTAGCCACATAAAACCACTTTTAGCCACATAAAACGATATCTTAGGTGGCTAATTGTAACCAACCCTATCCTTTAACAAGTCCATAACCCTGTGGGGCTAGCCACATAAGTACCTGAATGTCTGCCCGGACGGACGGACGGACGGACGGACGGACGGACGGACGGACATTCTTACTTTCAGGTAACTATGTGGCTTATCGCATGTTAAATATTAGCCACATAAAACCACTTTTAGCCACATAAAACGATATCTTAGGTGGCTAATTGTACCAACCCACTATCCTTTAACAAGTCCATAACCCTGTGGGGCTAGCCACATAAGTACCTGAATGTCTGCCCGGACGGACGGACGGACGGAACGGACGGACGGACGGACGGACGGACGTTCTTACTTTCAGGTAACTATGTGGCTTATCGCATGTTAAATATTAGCCACATAAAACCACTTTTAGCCACATAAAACGATATCTTAGGTGGCTAATTGTAACCAACCCTATCCTTTAACAAGTCCATAACCCTGTGGGGCTAGCCACATAAGTACCTGAATGTCTGCCCGGACGGACGGACGGACGGACGTTCTTACATTAGGGTACTTATGTGGCTTATCACATGTTAAATATTAGCCACATAAAACGATTTTTAGCCACATAAAACGATTTTTTAGGTGGCTAATTATAACCAACCCTATCCTTTAACAAGTCCATAACCCTGTGGGGCTAGCCACATAAGTACCCTAATGTGTGCCCGGACGGACGGACGGACGAACGGACAAGGGTAACACTAAATGCCCCCGGACGGACGGACGGACAAGGGTAACACTAAATGCCCCCTCCACTATCGTGGTGGGGCATAAAAATATTCCAAAGGGTGTTCGAGTTATGCTCTGGATACAAAATCAGAGCATGAAACAACAAAGGGAGATAAGTAAACAAGAATTCCGCGGAATCAAATGCCTCGCCTTGTCCAGCCTTGACCTCGAGCCTGGGCCCGAAAGCAATTTTCACTGGCCCGAACATATTATACAATTATTGACTAGTGAGCCATAGAATATCAGATTATATTCTATGGCTCACTAGTCAATAATTGTTTTATTATATGATAATAGTCTGTATATAGCACTTACGACCTTATGTTACTAGACAAAAATTGAAAAAGAATTTGAAAAAGAAAAGTTTAAAAATTAAAAATAATAATGCTTGCTACTGGAGCCCAGAATTTTTTTTAAATAGTCCTATATTTATCTACATATATCTGCACAGGTCCACATAATGCCATAATATTTTCAACACAGTTTACGAAAATGTAATATACAAATTTTTTTTTTAAAAATAACGCTCGCTACTGGAGCCCAGAATTTTTGTTAATAGTCCTATATTTATCTACATATATCTGCACAGGTCCACATACTGCCACAATATTGTCAACAAAGTTGACGGAAATGTAATAATGTACCTGTATAAATTACCTGTAATAAGTTAGTGGTCAGTTAAAAAATTGAAAAAGAATGTAAAAAAAAAATGGAAAAAAAAAATTAAGTTTAAAAAAAATAAAAAAATAATGCTCCCTACTGGAGCCCAGAATGTTTTTTAATAGTCCTATATTTATCTACATATCATATATGCACAAGTCCACAAGTCCACAAGTGGTCAGTGGTCAGTTGCACATGCTAGCACATGCACAGGTGAATAGTCTGTATATAGCACTTACGACCTTATGCTACTAGACAAAAATTGAAAAAGAATTTGAAAAAAAAATGAAAAAAAAAAGTTTAAAAATTAAAAATAATAATGCTTGCTACTGGAGCCCAGAATTTTTTTTTAATAGTCCTATATTTATCTACATATATCTGCACAGGTCCACATAATGCCACAATATTTTCAACACAGTTTACGGAAATGTAATATCCAATGTAGTAATTTACCTGTATAAATTACCTGTGGTCAAGAGTGGTCAAGACTGGACATTTGCACATGCTAGCACATGCACAGGTGAATGGTTCTCCCAGTCTCTATTGTTCTCTCTACAGGTAAGGTGTACAGAGCACACAAGAAAAGGTGTACAGAGCAGACGAGAAAACGGGTCTTCATGCATTATTGTCCAGTTTGTAGAGAGCGCAAAACAAAAAAGGGAGATAACTAAAAAATTAGCTACGCAAGAGTTGTCATTCTTGTGCGCGACACACCTCCGGTTCGTGGTCTAATTGAATGTGTGAAGTTTCATAAAAATATTCCAAAGGGTGGTCGAGTTATGGTCAATCAGTGCGCGAAACAAAAAAGGGAGATAACTAAAAAAATAGCTATGCAAGAGTTGTCATTCTTGTGCGCGACACACCTTTGGGTCGTGGTCTATGCATGTGTGAAGTTTCATGAAAATATTCCAAAGGGTGGTGGAGTTATGCTCCGGACACGAAATCAGTGCGAGAAACAAAAAAGGGAGATAACTAAAAAATTAGCTATGCAAGAGTTGTCATTCTTGTGCGCGACACACCTTCGGGTCGTGGTCTATGCATGTGTGCAGTTTCATGAAAATATTCCAAAGGGTGTTCGAGTTATGCTACGGACAAGAAGTGTCTGCGGCGGACGGGCGGGAAACTCGGGCCCGCTTGGTCAAATCCATAGTATCCCCCGACGGAGTCCGGGGGATACAATAAACAGACGGACGGATGGACGATCAGTAGTGAGGGTAATTGTATTAATGTGGAAGGATATATCGCTATACCCTAACCCTAACCCAAAATGGAAATAAGGATGATGATAAAGATGCATCTTAAGTTTCAAGCAATTCATTCTTACAGTAAAGATGTTACAGGAGAACCACGCCCACATCTACTGAACTGGAGTAACGTATTCTGCAACTAGGGTAGGGCTGGGTATGAAACTATGGATATTCATAAATATGCACATTAAGTTTTAAGCTAATAACGGTAAAGAAAAGATATGAGAATTGAGAAACATGCACACAAAGTCATTTGACCGTGACCTTGGGCACTGGAAGCATCGATTGGGCAAGGAATGACGATATAGATGATGATAAACATGCACATTAACTTTCAAGCCAATTGTTCATATGGTAAAGCATTTATAGAATGAAAACATGATGGATACACAGATAGACAAACACATTTTGCATCGATATATCACATTTTCACTACGCGATGGGATAAACAGGGATATTTTTGTATAAATTATTCACAATTAAGTCATCTTGATTTATACTGCCTCCAAACAGTATGACTGAAATCTGTTAACCCTCATTACAAGCTGGCTCACCTCGATCTACACAGTCAACAAACATTATAATGTAGGTCTAATAGGGTTGAAAGGGTTCAACTTGAACAATTTGATAGTGCAGGCAGGTAGCTATTTCTGTCGTATCTGAAAATAACCATTTACATTAGGTAGAAGAGATAACCGGAAACCTGGTGCTGGCAGTAGACCAGAAGAGTCTGAGTAGTGTGGTAGTTTACCTGTAGTTTACAAAGATCTACAATGTCTGTACCCAATCAGGACTTACATGAAATACACACCCACCCCTCACGACTCCAACCCGTCCACCCCTACACCTTACCAAACTTCATAGATCTGATGAATAATTCTTATTCATAAAGACATGTTACCTCTACCACATCCAGCTTTGAAGTGTATACATAACCAAGGAACTAAAGTACTCGCCCTCGGTCACTGATACATGTAAGCTTAGCACATGTAATTCACTCACCTTTAAACAAAAACAACTCCCTCAGGTAAAATCCCAACATGTATGTGTGTGCCTGTCCTGTGTGAGTGAGAAAGGTCCAGCAACACAATCGCTGGTCAAACCGGCATACAGACCAGCAAAGACCCAGACCAACCTGACAATCACTGTCTGTCATACAATAAGCCAATGCCGCTATGGTTCAGTCTGATCTGGGTCTTCACTGTTTGTCATACAATTGGTCAGTGGCACAGTCTGATCAGGGTCTTCACTGTTTGCCATGCAATCGGTCAGTAGCACAGTCTGATCAGGGTCTTCACTGATTGTCATACATTCAGTCAGTGGCACAGTCTGATCAGGGTATTCACTGCTTGTCATACAATCAGTCAGTGGCGCAGTCTGATCAGGGTATTCACTGCTTGTCATACAATCGGTCAGTGGCACAGTCTGATCAGGGTCTTCACTGTTTGTCATACAATCAGTGAGTGGCGCAGTCTGATCAGGATCTTCACTGTTTGTCATACAATCGGTCAGTGGCACAGTCTGATCAGGGTCTTCACTGTTTGTCATACAATCGGTCAGTAGCACAGACTGATCAGGGTCTTTACTGTTTGTCATACATTCGGTCAGTGGCACAGTCTGATCAGGGTCTTCACTGTTTGTCATACAATCAGTGAGTGGCACAGTCTGATCAGGGTCTTCACTGTCATACAATCAGTCAGTGGCGCAGTCTGATCAGGGTCTTCACTGTTTGTCATACAATAGGTCAGTGGCTCAGTCTGATCAGGATCTTCACTGTCATACAATCGGTCAGTGGCGCAGTCTGATCAGGATCTTCACTGTTTGTCATATAATCGGTCAGTGGCGCAGTCTGATCAGGGTCTTCACTGTTTGTCATACAATAGGTCAGTGGCTCAGTCTGATCAGGATCTTCACTGTCATACAATCGGTCAGTGGCGCAGTCTGATCAGGATCTTCACTGTTTGTCATATAATCGGTCAGTGGCAGTCTGATCAGGGTCTTCACTGTTTGTCATACAATCAGTGAGTGGCACAGTCTGATCAGGGTCTTCACTGTCATACAATCAGTCAGTGGCGCAGTCTGATCAGGGTCTTCACTGTTTGTCACACAATAGGTCAGTGGCTCAGTCTGATCAGGATCTTCACTGTCATACAATCGGTCAGTGGCGCAGTCTGATCAGGATCTTCACTGTTTGTCATATAATCGGTGAGTGGCGCAGTCTGATCAGGGTCTTCACTGTGTGTCATACATTCAGTCAGTGGCCCAGTCTGATTAGGGTCTTCACTGTTTGTCATACAATCAGTCAATGGCACAGTCTGAACAGGATCTTCACTGTTTGTCATACAATTGGTCAGTGGTGCAGTCTGATCAGGGTATTCACTGCTTGTCATACAATCGGTCAGTGGCACAGTCTGATCAGGGTCTTCACTGTTTGTCATACAATCGGTCAGTGGTGCAGTATGATCAGGGCCTTTACTGTGTGCCATACAATCGGTCAGTGGCACAGTCTGATCAGGGTCTTCACTGTTTGTCATACAATAGGTCAGTGGCAGTCTGATCAGGATTTTCATTGTCATACAATCGGTCAGTGGCGCAGTATGATCAGGATCTTCACTGTTTGTCATACATTCAGTCAGTGGCCTAGTCTGTTCAGGGTCTTCACTGTTTGTCATACAATCAGTCAGTGGCGCAGTCTGATCAGGGTCTTCACTGTTTGCCATGCAATCGGTCAGTGGCACAGTCTGATCAGGGTCTTCACTATCTGTCATACAATCAGTCAGTGGCGCAGTCTGATCAGGGTCTTCACTGTCTGTCATACAATAGGTCAGTGGCGCAGTCTGATCAGGATATTCACTGTCTGTCATACAATAAGTCAGTGGTGCAGTCTGATCAGGGCCTTCACTGTTTGTCATACAATTGGTCAGTGGTGCAGTCTGATCAGGGTCTTCACTGTTTGTCATACAATCAGTCAGTGGCGCAGTCTGATCAGGGCCTTAGCTGTGTGTCATACCATCAGTCAGTGGCGCATGTCTGATCAGGGTCTTCACTGTTTGTCATACAATAAGTAAGTGGTGCAGTCTGATGAGGGTCTTCACTGTTTGTCAGACAATCGGTCAGTGGCACAGGCTGATCAGCGTCGTCACTGTTTGTCATACAATCGTGTTAGTGGCGCAGTCTGATCAGAATCTTCACTGTCTGTCATACAATCGGTCAGTGGCGCAGTCTAATCAGGGTCTTCACTGTCTGTCATACAATTGGTCAGTGGTGCAGTCTGATCAGGATCTTCACTGTGTGTCATAGAATCGGTCAGTGGTGCAGTCTGATCAGGGTCTTCATGTTTGTATACCACAGTCCGGGCGTCCTGATAAGGGCTTCATGTTTGTCATACAATCAGTCAGTGGCGCAGTCTGATCAGGGTCTTCACGGTTTGTCATACAATCAGTCAGTGGAGCAGTCTGATCAGGGTCTTCACTGTTTGTCATACAATCGGTCAATGGCGCAGTCTCATCAGGGCCTTTACTGTGTGTCATACAATCGATCAGTGGCACAGTCTGATCAGGGTCATCACTTTGTGTCATACAATCAACCAGTGGCGCAGTCTGATCAGGGTCTTCACTGTCTGTCATACAATCGGTCAATGGCGCAGTCTGATCAGGGCCTTTACTGTGTGTCATACAATCAGTCAGTGGCGCAGTCTGATCAGGGGTTGACCATAACATGATCATGGGCATATGCTAAAGTAAGCATCACAAAAACCGTCAAAGAATTGCATGCTTAAAACACAAAAAAAAGGTCAAGGTTGAAGAAGAAAACTAGAAATGTGGCCTGTAGGCACACAAATGCCCCCGCTGACAGCTAAAGAAAAAAAGGCAAATTTTAAAACACAAAGGTCCAGAGAAGCGTGGATTTGGCACAGCATGAAAGCAAACCATCAGAGCAATGGGTGTGTGAAATATCAAGCAGAATTGTGCAAGAAAACAGACATTATAAGACACTTACCTGAGTTTCGAACGCATCAAGTATGTGACCTTGACCCTGGGCTTGGCGGGGGCAGGACGATCGTGGATTTTTCACAGGGCAGTAGGGGACCATTGGTGTAAGGCATGTGTCAAATATCAACCAGATCTGTCAAGGAAACAGAAATTATAAGGCATTTACCTAAGAGTTAAGGTTTCGAACGAACAAAGTATGTGACCTTGGCCATAGGTTTAGTAGGGGCAAGACGATCGTGAATTTGTTGCAGGGCAGTAGAGGACCATTAGAGCAGAGTGTGTGTGAACTATCAACCAGATCTGTGAAAGGAAACACAAATTATAAGACATCTACCCGAGCGTTAAGGTTTCGAATGCACCAAGTATGTGACCTTGACCTTGGGCTTAGCAGGGGCGGAACGATCATGGAATTGACACAGGGTGGTAGAGGACCATTAAATCAATGCGGGTGTGTATTATCAAGCAGATGAGTGCAAGGAAACAAAAATTATAAGACATTTACCCGAGCGTTAAAGTTTTGAACATACCAAGTATGTGACCTTGACCCTGGGCTTAGCAGGGGTGGGATTATGTGGATTTGTGGTAGAGGACTATTAAAGCAATGCATGTGTGAGATATCAAGCAGATCTGTGTAAGGAAACAGAAATAGATATACATTAGAATCATGTACAGTGTTAAGGTTTTGGGATGTATGGACAGACAGGACGTACGGATGCTGGTAGCACTATATGTCCCCCTCACCATTCGGTAGCGGGGGCATTAAAAGCAAACATTGCTGTATTACGATGTCATGTTTGAATTTTGATGTGATATTATCAAAATCGGTGAAGCGGTTCAGATGTCATTGAAAAATGAAAGGTGTTACTTACGTACGCACGTACATGGACAAATGCTATACTCCCTATTGCCTATCGGCGTGGGATAATAATGTCAACATTGCATGGTCTTCCACACTGTCATTGCATTTACATATATTGATGTTCAACCATGAAGCAGAGGAAACATCTTATTTATTGCACAATTGATGTTTCATCTGCAGTGGACGTATACAGGTATCCAGTTTAGAGAGAGACCTCTGTGACTAAGCTATATCAACATATGTTTGGGATTTCCAATTCTGAATATTTTCTTACTTATTCTCAGTATATTTTGTGGCCACCTGACCTTTCTTGATGAAAAAATGTGGAATATATTTGGGATTTTTGAAACCATAGAGGAGTATTCGGTATACAATGTGTTTTAAATAGACATTAGATATACATTAGAATCATGTACATATATTTACATTAGATATACATTAGAATCATGTACAGATATTTACATTAGATATACATTAGTTACATTACATATACATTTGATATACATTAGAATCATGTACATATATTTACATTTGATATACATTAGAATCATGTACATATATACATATATTTACATTAGATATACATTAGAATCATGTACAGATATTTACATTAGATATACATTAGAATCATGTACAGATATTTACATTAGATGTACATATATTTACATTAGATATACATTAGAATCATGTACAGATATTTACATTAGATATACATTAGAATCATGTACAGATATTTACATTAGATATACATTAGAATCATGTACAGATATTTACATTAGATATACATTAGAATCATGTACATACATTTACATTAGATATACATTAGAATCATGTACAGATATTTACATTAGATATACATTAGAATAATGTACAGATATTTACATTAGATATACTTAGAATCATGTACTACATTTACATTAGATATCATAAGAATCATGTCAGATATTTACATTAGATATACATTAGAATCATGTACAGATATTTACATTAGATATACATTAGAATCATGTACATACATTTACATTAGATATACATTAGAATCATGTACATACATTTACATTAGATATACATTAGAATCATGTACAGAAATTTACATTAGATATACATTAGAATCATGTACAGATATTTACATTAGATATACATTAGAATCATGTACAGATATTTACATTAGATATACATTAGAATCATGTACATACATTTACATTAGATATACATTAGAATCATGTACAGATATTTACATTAGATATACATTAGAATCATGTACATATATTTACATTAGATATACATTAGAATCATGTACATATATTTACATTATATATACATTAGAATCATGTACAGATATTTACATTAGATATACATTAGAATCATGTACAGATATTTACATTAGATATACATTAGAATCATGTACAGATATTTACATTAGATATACATTAGAATCATGTACATACATTTACATTAGATATACATTAGAATCATGTACAGATATTTACATTAGATATACATTAGAATCATGGCAATGAGAATTGTCGTTTGTTTGTTTGTTTATTGGTGTTTAACGGCCTATGAACAGCTAAGGTCATGTAAGGCCGGGCAAACGGGTTCAATCCCATTTTAACCTGATGCATTGGGGGAAAATCCCAAAATCAGAACGGAATATTTACATCGAGATAAAATATTTTCAGCCCTGAAATTAGAATAACCTGACCTGGTGCCAGGTCCATGCCACACCAGTCACTTGGCCCCTTCCTCTAAATTAGGATTACGAGAGAATTGTCGTCCGTTGTTCCGCTGTATAAGCACTCCAATACACGTGCATGTTCTGTCTAATCATGTACAGATATTTACATTAGATATACATTAGAATCATGTACATATCAGGGCACGAAAATTCTTGAAATTTTTACTCGTCCTTACTTTGACAGGAATGGCAAAATTAAGAAATCTACATTACAAAAATTGAAATTTCCACTCGTCCTGCTGGCATTTCTCCTCGGCAGGACGAGCGGACGAGTGGAATTTTTGTGCCCTGCATATATTTACATTAGATATACATTAGAATCATGTACAGATATTTACATTAGATATACAGTCAAACCTGTGAATAAAGGCCAGCCATGGGAAGTGAACAATCTGGCCTTTGTTCACAGGTGGTCTTTATTCGCAGGGTCATTTATATAGTAATTGTGCCATTGGGACAACGAATGTGTGGCCTTTACAGCCAGGTGATTGCTATTCAGAGGTGGTCTTTAGCACAGGTTTGACTGTACATTAGAATCATGGCAATGAGAATTGTTGTCTGTTGTTCCGCTGGACTTTGGAATAATTTCCAATGATTCTGAAGTACTGTCAAAGCATGTTTTTGATGAAAAAAAAAGGAAAATAGGAAGGCGGGGGTGGGGGGTGGCAGTGAACAATATGTAATACTAATAAATGTTAATCTCTTACCATCAATGAGCAACATATACGAGCAACACAGTGAGTAAATAGACTGGATCATCACTGGATCATCACTGTTGTCAAGCTGAACTGTTGTGACCAACTCGGATTGGATCTATAAACTGTTATGGAGGTACAAATAGCAACATATTATTTACCCAAGCGGAATACACATTTAAGCTTTATATGAAATGTTAGAAATATCATTTAACAAAATGGGCCAATAACAGTTGCCAATTGTATCCAATGCATTGTTATTATGCCAACACAGCCATGTAATAACCCTAGATGTAAGATCATATTCTCTTGTGGGAACCGTATATGTATACAAGTTTCCCAGAACAAATAGTGTCATCATTAAAAAGGTTACAGAAAGCTTAGTTTACCTTCAGCTGATACAAACCAACAGTGGTGAACAAACCAATCAGGCTCCCCTCTGTCGTGCTGTCTGTCAACATTTAATTCCAGCTGATGTTCCGGCATTGGCCATTGGATACTGGAGGTGCAGCCGAATCATGCTGGCCTTATCAACATGGAAGAAAACTAACAGACAAGTCAGGGGAGAATAGTCACACAAGATTAAACTGTAACACATTAAAGGTACGGTAAGTATACACTTATTTGAATACACAAATTTACAACATGTTATTTGCAGCAATAATTAACACTAATCTACAACATGTTTAATGCAGCAATAATTAAATATTACCGTGACAGTATGATTGTAATCTCTTGTAGCAAACCTGTAATTTGTTAGACAAGAATATAAATGAATTTTAAAACTCATTGGTTACTGGATAAATTAAGCCTGAAAAAGCAGAACAATCAAATCAGTTGTTAATTGCATCAAAATAATTGAACTCATTATGTTATAGTCATGCTATAGGCATATACCAGTATATTGAAGTGTAGGGATATTGCAGTTATGTATAGGGCTAGTCAAGGACATTGAGGTTAGTTATAGGAATAATACAGTTAGTTATTAGTTATGTCCAACCTCGGATGTTGAATACGGTAAAACAGGATTGTTCTTCATTAAAATGCGCGAGATTATTTCTCAATCAAAATTCGCGTGATTTTCGTTAGACATGTATATCGTGATGCGGTAATGGTAGGCTGCGTTTGAAATATAACAACCTACACCTGTATTATAGCACATGATAGGATTGTCCTGCCAGTGCATTGTTTCCATGGAAACATTTCACCTATTTTGTATCAAAAGACTTAATCTATTCATACAAAATTCATAGAAGAATATTTACATTATGAAATATTAAAAGCTAGTCTTCTATAACTACCAACTGTTGTGCTACTCTAGATATTATTCTACCAGTAAATATACTACGCATCTATATTAACTATATAATTATCAATCTACTTTATACAGTATATACCATCGTGTGAATCATCAGCGTCTCCACTGTTTGCCACGTGATCACGCAACCGTCCCGCACGACTCCAGAAAACCAGGTGATCCTCTATCATGCTGCATAAATGTGCTGGCCCATCAGGATCTACAATGGCTGGAATAAAATATGCCTCGTTGTATTGCATTGTGGCACAGACACGAGAATTCCCCAATCCTAACATGTTGCATTATGCCACAAAGATGAGTTATGTAATTAAGTATGAATGATAATTTGATTGAGCGATGCAGGGGCATAAATACACTTAAAAACTGTAATGCTATCCAACACTATTTGACGTTAACGCTGCCTCCCAAGGAATCAATTGTTGAATAGTTGTTGTTGTTATTGTTGTTGGTGGTGGTGGTGTTGACAGTGGTGGCAGTGGTGGCAGTGGAGCGATTGGTGGCGATTGGTTGGTTGTGTCAACAGGCTTGGTTTATTTGGATGATAATTTGGGGTAACTTGGTTAATGGTACATCAATTTTTAGTCAATTTGATTGATTGATTTTGGTTTTACGTCTGTAAGTTCAACATCAACGTCATATACAAAGGTCATGTACAGCACAGGGGAGCACTGAACTTACAATAAGGCCATGCCATTGTTTTTCTGTTAAGCGTCCACATGGATAGCCAAAACCTACTTACGTATAAGGTAAAAACACACAAGGCTTTGAAAAAAACGGAATGTAAACTTATGTTAAAAACCTCCTCAACCCTTTGCAGTGTGCAAAGGGTTGATGAAGTTTTTAACATAAATTTAAATTGCCGCTAAATAATAAGAAAACACTCTTATTAAACTTAATAAGTGTAAATTCATGATAGGATTTAAAAGTCCCAAATCAATTTTCATATTACTTCACCAGTAAATAGTGTAAAATAGCATACACAGTTTGTTTGTTTTTTCATAGAACCACTCTCAAAACCTACCCGCAGGCGGACGCTTAACTGAAGACGAACTTGCCATGGCCTAACAAGAAATGTGGCCTGTCGGCACACGAATGGCCCCGGGTGGCAGATTGGAAAAACTGTGGCAAAGTTAATTAACCAAAAGTGATAAGTATTCATAAGCACAGTTATAATTGTCAAAAGGTCAAGGTCATATTAAGGGCAGCATGGATATGTGGCATTTGTCCACAAATATGATGTATTAAAATATTAAAGTAATCCATCAATGGATATAGAAGTTATGAAAGAATTGAGAAACTCCGGTAAACTTCTTAATGTGTGAAAAATATCAAAGTTGTGAAGATCAAATAGTCACGGTCATATTAATGGCAGCATGGGTGTGTCGCATTTGTCCACAAGTATGATGTATTGAAATATTAAAGTAATCCATCAAGAGATATAGAAGTTACGACAGAAATGAGAAAATGTGCTACACATACGGACACACGGACAGACACACAGTCCAAACACTATAGGCCTCCAGCTTTACCGAAACCAGGGGCATAAAAATAGCAGCACTTAGAAAGAATTACCTGCTGTGGGCACACAGCCGGGCCGAAGACCACCACTATTTTGAGTTACAAGGCCAAATTGAAAATTCTAAATCAAATAGGGGGAGAAATCCATGACTCCGGGGTCGAATAAAAAAGTGACTAAAATTACATGCAACTTCACATTATAAGGAAGCTACGTACCAAGTGTCAAGCTTCCTGCTATTATGGTTCAAAAGTTTTACGAGATTATGGAGGTCATTTGATTCTTTTGAAATTTGAACATTGTAGACCCAGATCGCGCAGCCCAATCATATACCACTTCGCAAACAGTGTAGACCCTGATCCGACTGTGCGGATGTACATGGATATCTAGGTGACACTGCGTGAGAACCATGGGACAGATAGTAACAATTACCTGCAGCGGACACGCGGTCGGGCCGAATACAATCTGTTTGTTTGTTTATTGGTGTTTAATGGCCTATCAACAGCTAAGGTCATGTAAGGCCGGGCAAACAGGTTCAAACCCATTTTAACCTGCTGCATTGGTGGGGGGGGGGGGGGGGGGTGGGGGGGGGGGGGCGGGGTGGGGGGATCCTAACAACATTCAACCCTGAAATTAGAGTAACCTGACCTGGTGCCAGATCCATACCACAACAAAGTCACTTGGCCCCTTCCCCTAAAATAGGATTACAAATAATCGTAGTATTGTTAATAATAACATAAGGGTATAACCAGATTCACCTGTCACATACAAAATGCCAAAGACGTATGTGAGGGCCCAAACAGGTCTCCAATCGGAATTCCGGTAAGAATGAACCCCGATCTTTAAATTACCCATCGCATGCTCCCACCTACCACCCACTACTATTTCGTCAGACACCATGACCAATGTCAAATCAAATATTGAAATTCAATTTGTGCAACTACCCACCATGAGGAAGCTATATACCAAGTATAAAGCCAGCAGCTATTACGGTTTAAAATTTTATGTATTATGAGTTACAAGGCAAAGTTGAAAATTGAAAAGTCCAAAAGGGGGCCCAGAATTTACAGGTGATTTGAGAAACTTTCAAATACATAAACAGACAGACAGACAGACGGACGTACAATCAGTAGTGGGTAATTGTATTAATGTGGAAGGATGTATCGTTACTAAGTAATGCATATGTGCAATATGAAGATATTAGCTGAAGGCTATAAGTAATTTGAGAAACTCATACAAAAACATTCAAATAAATAAATAAACAGACAGACGGACAAACGTACGATCAGTAGCGAGGGTAATTGCATTAATGTGGAAGGATTTATCGTTACACGCGCAACAGAAATTATAAGTGATTTGAGAAAGTAGTACAACAAGAATTCAAGAGTAAATAAGAAGCGGTGTCGCGCATGTCGAGACAGTTGCACAAAAAAGTACATGCTTAAAACACCAAAAAGGTCAAGGTTGCAGAAAATGTTTGACATAAAAAATGGCTATGTGTTTCCACAACTATGTGAAGGTCAAACAGGTCAATGTGATGTTAATGGGGGCATGAGTGTTTTCTAAATGCTTACATGTATCCAGTGTCCAAATATTGAAGCAATCCATTGTGTAATATTAATGTTATACAATGATGAAAAACTTGTACAAACTTTTTGACTCAAAATATGGCTAAATGTTTCCGCAAAAATGTGAAGGTAAAAAAGGCCAAGGTCATGTTCATGGCAGCATGAGGGTGTTCCAAATTATCACATGTATCAAGTTACCAAATATGGAAGCAATCCATTAAGTAATAATAAAGTTATATCATGATGAAGAAACTTGTAAAAGCTTTGTGACGCAAAAAATGGCTAAGTGTTTCCGCAAAAATGTGAAGGTAAAAAAGGTCAAGGTCGTGTTAATGACGGCATGAGTGTGTTCCAAGTGCTCACAATATAGCAAGTGTACAAATATTGAAGCAATCCGTCAAGTAATATTAAAGTTATACCATGATGAATAAGCTTGTGTCATGGAACGGATCTAGTAGAGAAGATATGTGTCTGTGCCCAGTTAGCTCAGTTGGCAGAGCGATTGCCTTCTAAGCGGGAGGTGCCGGGTTCGAGTCCCGGGTCGTGTGTATATCTTTCTCTTCCTGTTACATTTGGAGCCCAATGAGGGACCGTGACTGATACATATACTCCGAGATTGTCCCACAGATGATCACTGTTTCCAAAAAAAAAATGTAATTCTAAGACAAATTTCTGTTTGGCGGGGTAGTATGTTACAGTACAGATCTAGTAACTCAGTAGAGAAGATATGTATCTGTGCCCGGTTAGCTCAGTCGATAGAGCGACTGCCTTGTAAGCGGGAGGTGTCGGGTTCGAGTCCCGGGTCGGGTGCATATTTTTCTCTTCCTGTTACACTTGTATAAACTTTTTGGCAGTAAAACAGGTCAAGGTCATGTTAATGGCGATATGAGTGTGTTCCAAATGCTCACATGTATCAAATGTCCAAATATTGAAGCAATCCATTAAGTAATATTAAAGTTATATCATAATGAAGAAACTGGTACAAACTTTTTGTGTTTCCGCCAAAATGTGAAGGTAAAAAAGGTCAAGGTCATGTTAATGGAGGCATGTGTGTGTTATGGTTGCTCACATATATCAAGTGTCAAAATATTGAAGCAATACGTCAAGTAATATTAAAGTTATACCATGATGACGAAGCTTGTACAAACTTTTTGACATTTCAGACGACGACAACGGAAAAAGTGGCGATGATAGTAGCTTCTTCTGGTAAAGCGGGCGCGACAAAAACATTCAACAAAATAAATATAAAATAAACAGACGGACGGATGGACGATCAGTAGCGAGGGTAATTGTATTAATGTGGAAGGATATATCATTATACCCAAACCCTAACCCAAAATGGAAATAAGGATGATGATAAAGATGCATATTAAGTTTCAAGCAATTCATTCTTACAGTAAAGATGTTACAGCAGAACCACGCCCACATCTACTGAACTGGAGTAACATATTCTGCAACTAGGGTATGGCTGGGTATGAAACTATGGATATGGATAAATATGCACATTAAGTTTTAAGCTAATAACGGTAAAGAAAAGATATGAGAATTGAGAAACATGCACACAAAGTCCTTGACCTTGACCTTGGGCACTGGAAGCATCGATTGGGCAAGGAATGACGATATAGATGATGATAAACATGCACATTAAGTTTCAAGCCAATTGTTCATATGGTAAAGCATTTATAGAATGAAAACATGATGGATACACAGATAGACAAACACATTTTGCATCGATATATCCCATTTTCACTACGCGATGGGATAAACAGGGATATTTTTGTATAATAAATTATTCACAATTAAGTCATCTGGATTTATACTGCCTCCAAACAGTATGACTGAAATCTGTTAACCCTCATTACAAGCTGGCTCACCTCGATCTACACAGTCAACAAACATTATAATGTAGGTCTAATAGGGTTGAAAGGGTTCAACTTGAACAATTTGATAGTGCAAGCAGGTAGCTATTTCTGTCGTATCTAAAAAGAACCATTTATATTAGGTAGAAGAGATAACCGGAAACCTGGTGTTGGCAGTAGACCAGAAGAGTCCGAGTAGTGTGGTAGTTTACCTGTAGTTTACAAAGATCTACAATGTCTGTACCCAATAGGACTTACATGAAATACACACCCACCCCTCACGACCCCAACCCGTCCACCCCTACACCTTACCAAACTTCATAGATCTGATGAATAATTCTTATTCATAAAGACATGTTACCTCTACCACATCCAGCTTTGAAGTGTATACATAACCAAGGAACTAAAGTACTCGCCCCCGGTCACTGATACATGTAAGCTTAGCACATGAAATTCACTCACCTTTAAACAAAAACAACTCCCTCAGGTAAAATCCCAACATGTATGTGTGTGCCTGTCCTGTGTGAGTGAGAAAGGTCCAGCAACACAATGGCTGATCAAACCGGCATACAGACCAGCAAAGATCCAGACCAACCTGACAATCACTGTCTGTCATACAATAAGCCAATGCCGCTATGGTTCAGTCTGATCTGGGTCTTCACTGTTTGTCATACAATCGGTCAGTGGCAGTCTGATCAGGGTCTTCACTGTTTGCCATGCAATCGGTCAGTAGCAGTCTGATTAGGGTCTTCACTGTTTGTCATACAATCAGTCAGTGGTGCAGTCTGATCAGGGTCTTCATTGCTTGTCATACAATGGGTCAGTGGCACAGTCTGATCAGGGTCTTCACTGTTGGTCATACAATCGGTCAGTGGCACAGTCTGATCAGGGTCTTTACTGTTTGTCATACAATCGGTCAGTGGCACAGTCTGATCAGGGTCTTCACTGTTTGTCATACAATCAGTGAGTGGCGCAGTCTGATCAGGTTCTTCACTGTTTGTCATACAATCAGTCAGTGGCGCAGTCTGATGAGGGTCTTCACTGTTTGTCATACAATAGGTCAGTGGCTCAGTCTGATCAGGATTTTCACTGTCATACAATCGGTCAGTGGCGCAGTCTGATCAGGATCTTCACTGTCATATAATCGGTCAGTGGCGCACTCTGATCAGGGTCTTCACTGTTTGTCATACATTCAGTCAGTGGCCCAGTCTGATCAGGGTCTTCACTGTTTGTCATACAATCAGTCAATGGCGCAGTCTGAACAGGATCTTCACTGTTTGTCATAAAATTGGTCAGTGGTGCTGTCTGATCAGGGTATTCACTGCTTGTCATACAATCGGTCAGTGGCACAGTCTGATCAGGGTCTTCACTGTTTGTCATGCAATCGATGAATGGCACAGTCTGATCAGGGTCTTCACTGTTTGTCATACAATCGATAAGTGGCACAGTCTGATCAGGGTCTTCACTGTTTGTCATACAATTGGTCAGTGGCACAGTCTGATCAGGGTCTTCACTGTTTGTCATGCAATCGATGAATGGCACAGTCTGATCAGGGTCTTCACTGTTTGTCATACAATCGATAAGTGGCACAGTCTGATCAGGGTCTTCACTGTTTGTCATACAATTGGTCAGTGGCACAGTCTGATCAGGATTTTCACTGTCATATAATCGGTCAGTGGAAGTCTGATCAGGCCCTTCACTGTTTGTCATACAATCGATCAGTGGCACAGTCTAATCAGGGTCTTCACTGTTTGTCATACAATCGGTCAGTGGTGCAGTATGATCAGGGCCTTTACTGTGTGTCATACAATCGGTCAGTGGCACAGTCTGGTCAGGGTCTTCACTGTTTGTCATACAATAGGTCAGTGGCACAGTCTGATCAGGATTTTCACTGTCATACAATCGGTCAGTGGCGCAGTATGATCAAGATCTTCACTGTTTGTCATACATTCAGTCAGTGGCCCAGTCTGATCAGGATCTTCACTGTTTGTCATACATTCAGTCAGTGGCCCAGTCTGATCAGGGTCTTCACTGTTTGTCATACAATCAGTCAGTGGCGCAGTCTGATCAGGGTCTTCACTGTTTGCCATGCAATCGGTCAGTGGCACAGTCTGATCAGCGTCTTCACTGTCTGTCATACAATCAGTCAGTGGCGCAGTCTGATCAGGGCCTTCACTGTTTGTCATACAATTGGTCAGTGGTGCAGTCTGATCAGGGTATTCACTGTCTGTCATACAATAGGTCAGTGGCGCAGTCTGATCAGGATATTCACTGTCTGTCATACAATAAGTCAGTGGTGCAGTCTAATCAGGGCCTTCACTGTTTGTCATACAATTGGTCAGTGGTGCAGTCTGATCAGGGTCTTCACTGTTTGTCATACAATCAGTCAGTGGCGCAGTCTGATCAGGGTCTTAACTGTGTGTCATACAATCAGTCAATGGCGCATGTCTGATCAGGGTCTTCACTGTTTGTCATACAATCAGTAAGTGGCGCAGTCTGATGAGGGTCTTCACTGTTTGTCATGCAATCAGTCAGTGGCGCAGTCTGATCAGGGTATTCACTGTTTGTCATACAATCGGTCAGTGGCACAGGCTGATCAGTGTCGTCACTGTTTGTCATACAATCGTGTTAGTGGCGCAGTCTGATCAGGATCTTCAGTCTGTCATACAATAAGTCAGTGGTGCAGTCTAATCAGGGCCTTCACTGTTTGTCATACAATTGGTCAGTGGTGCAGTCTGATCAGGGTCTTCACGGTTTGTCATACAATCGGTCAGTGGTGCAGTCTGATCAGAGTCTTCACTGTTTGTCATACCATCAGTCAGTGGCGCAGTCTGATCAGGGCCTTCACTGTTTGTCATACAATCAGTCAGTGGCGCAGTCTGATCAGGGTCTTCACGGTTTGTCATACAATCAGTCAGTGGAGCAGTCTGATCAGGGTCTTCACTGTCTGATCAGGGTCTTCACTGTCTGTCATACAATCGGTCAATGGCACAGTCTGATCAGGGCCTTTATTGTGTGTCATACAATCAGTCAGTGGGCAGTCTGATCAGGGTTTGACCATAACATGATCATGGGCATATGCTAAAGGAAGCATCACAAAAACCGTCAAAGAATTGCTGCTTAAAACACTGTTATGTATTAGCTATTTGTAACTGGTACAGAATACACAACAATATAATCCGAGTTCTACTCATGAACTGTTTTATTTCTCAAGCTGCAGTGCTATCAGAGGGACAGTGATAGAGGGTAGTATATACCTACATATATGTTTACATCTGTGTCTACTATGATACATGTTTGGCTAGTATACAACATTACCTCCCCTTGAGATTTGTAGTTGCTACTGTAAAATGATTACATTGGTTACAATTGTCTTGCATGTATCAACATCTAGACAAATCCAAACAAACTGTCTCAGGTTACTGCAGTACAGAGTACAGAGCAATGAAATGGTCATTATCTGATAACATTGCTGCCAGTAAACAGCTGTGTACTGTTCCATGCATAATTAGGATAATTTTACTGCTGAAGTGGTTTGCTTGAAATTATCCCACTTCACAATCCCTAATCAGAGAAAAGAGGTGATCATTACTCTAATCTCGTCATAAACTTTGTGTGCAGAGATTATTGTGCTCTGTTTACCCACACAAAGTTCCCAGAAGGTAACTTTCATTCATAAAGTAATCCATTCAGCGGAATGCACTTGTAACTGATACCTCAGTTATAGGTCAGTCTGTCAGGTGGTTTTCTGTTTCTCACCGGATACTGGGTTGCAGAAACCACAGGCGCATGTGGCACAGATTGGTCACAATGGAGTTCTGGTGCCGGATCGGAATTGTTTATGATTTCTGATTCAATTTCAGAAGACTGTATTTCCACTGATGTCTTCGTCATTTGGTCAGCATGACGTCGCCATGTTGCCTTGTCGCTGGTCACGACCTTGTACGACAGTGGACCGGTTTTCTCAGATATTGTAGCGTTGGCCCATTTGTTGGAATTGTCACGGTAATCGCGCACCATAACATTTGCTCCAACACCGAACTGGCGGGTTCTACTGTTACCGAGAGTGGAGAATTGCGTATTCTGCACGGTATCTTGCACATTTGGTTTGATGAGATCCAAACGTGTGCGCAGATTTCTGCCGAGAAACAACTTCGCAGGGGTTTCCTTTGTTGTGGAATGTGGCGTGTTCCTGTAGGCTAACAAGAAATTTGCGATTTTCTTGTATACTGTACCTCCCTCTGGAGTTGCCGATTTCATTGCCATTTTGAATGTTTGCACAAAACGTTCAGCCTGTCCGTTGCTGGCGGGGTGCCAGGGAACTGACCGTTTGTGAGTAATTCCATTGCGTTTGACAAATTCCTGGAATTCCTCCGAAGTAAACTGACTTCCGTTGTCACTGACGATATACTTCGGCAAACCGGTACGTCCAAAGATGGTTCTAAGAACTTCGACCGTGTTTAACGCAGTCGTTCGTTGTTCATCACCTGGATTTTCTGGCCATTTGGAGTGTGCGTCGACCATAATTAGGTACATGTAACCCATGAATGGTCCGGCAAAGTCGATATGTATGCGTTCCCATGGAGCGGAGGGCCATTCCCATGGATGCAGTTCTACTTTTGTTGGCTCGTTCTGATGTACTTGACAGCCTGAACACCGTTTTGCTAACTGTTCAATTTCATTGTCAAGACCTGGCCACCAGAAGTAACTTCTGCTGAGTGCTTTCATTTTCACAATACCGACATGGCCTTCATGTAATTCATCGAGAACTTTGCTTCTCAACTTTGGTGGTATGATGACGCGTATTCCCCACATTAAAACATCCCTGATGAACTGATAGTTCATTTCTGCGAATGTAGAATGCATTCAATGTAGTGTCACCCGGCTTATGCTTCCAGCCGTTTTGTGTTAATTCCAACACATTTGATAGCACTGTGTCGCGCCGCGTTTCACGTGCTATTTCCATTGCGGTTACGGGTAGATTTTCAATTTGTGACACATTGAAAAGTTCTACTGGGTCAGTCTGTGACTCTTTCTCTTGCTCTGGGCATGGTAACCGTGACAGTCCATCAGCATTTGCGTTTGCTGTGGAACTTCTGTACTCGATTGTGTAATCGTAGCCTTGCAATTCGATTGCATATCGCTGTAGTCGGGCGGCTGTAGTCGCTGGTATCCTTTCTTTGGACCAAGTATGGTAAGAAGCGGCTGGTGATCAGTGACTAGTACAAATTTCCGCCCATACAGGTAACAGTGGAATTTCCTTACTGCCCATATGATTGATAACGCTTCCTTGTGGATTTGCGCGTAATTTGTCTCAGCTGTGCTCAGGGAGCGCGATGCGAATGCGATTGGTCGTTCCTCGCCAGTGGTCATAATGTGTGACAGTACACATCCTAGTCCATAGGATGATGCATCACACGCGAGTCTGATCGGCAGATCTGGGTTGTAATGTGTTAACACAGTGTCTGACGTGATCAGTTCTTTCACTTTCATGAACGCATTGTCCGCAGAGTGTGACCATTCAAATGTCACATCTTTTCTCAACAACTTGTTCAATGGGTGCACAATAGTTGCCATGTTTGGAATAAATTTTCCATAGTAGTTGACAAGTCCTAAGAACGCTCTTAGTTGTGTCACATTTTTCTGGTTTCGGCGCATTCATCATTGCGTGAACCTTTTCTGGTGTCTTGTGCAGTCCATCTGCATCAATGATATGCCCACAGTATGTAATTTCCTTCTGGAAGAAACTACATTTTTCCAAGTTTGCACGGAGGTTGTAGTCCTGTAGACGTTGCAGCACTAATTGAAGAGTGTGGAGGTGCTCTTCGTCCGTTTTTGCCTGTGATGATCATATCGTCGAGGATGCAGCTTGTGTTTGGTATTCCTTTCAATACCTGATCCATGGTGCGTTGCCATATAGCGGGGGCAGATGCGATTCCGAACACTAAGCGGTTGTACTGATACAGTCCTTTGCTTGTGTTGATTGTCAGATACTTTTTGCAGTCATCGTTCAATTCCAACTGTAAGTAGGCTTGGCGCAGGTCTATTTTCGTGTATTTCTGTCCACCAGCCAGTGACGCGAAAATATCTTCTATTTTGGGCAGCGGATACTGGTCCACTTGCAGCTGTGGGTTAACCGTCACTTTGTAGTCGCCGCAGATTCTGACGGTGCCATCAGATTTCGGTATCGGGACTATCGGTGTGGCCCATTCGCTGATGTCCTTCCTTGTGATAATTCCATCTTTTTCTAGCCTGTCCAGCTCAGTGTCGACCTTATTTCTCAATGCATACGGTACTGGCCGTGCCTTGCAGAATTTTGGCTGTGCATTTTCGCTCAGTGTAAGGCTTGCCTTGACACCTTTAACACTCCCTGTTTTCCTGTTTGAACACTGTGTCATATTTCTGCAGTATTCATTTAGCTTATCTGGGGCACTGGCTTGTGACTGTAGCATTTTGATTGCATTCCAATCAAGTTTTATCTGTTTCAGCCATGAACGTCCAAATAATGGGGGACTGTTTGTTTTCACAACATACAAGCCTAAATTACATTCCTGGTTCCCATATCGGACATTGACCTGGATTGTCCCAGCTGGCTTTATCACTTCGCCAGAGTATGTCCTTAGTACGGTTGTTGTTTCAGCTAATTGCCTGTTATTAAACAACTTCAAGTACAGGTCGTGGGAGATCACTGATATCGCGGACCCAGTGTCTAATTCCATCTGCAGCTGTTTTCCATCTACAGTGGGTGTAACGGTAATTGGATCTGAGTTGCCAGAGTTAATCCGTAAAACACTGATAAATTCCTCAGGATCGCGTGTTTCTGACTTTATAGAGTATATACTGTTTTTGTTGACTTTTGCTGTTGGTTTCTTTAGTTGTCCTTTCTTGGAGAGACAAGCAGATTCAATGTGTCCCTTTTTCTTGCAGAAATGGCACTGTGCATCTTTAAAGTGACATTCTCCTGGAGTATGCCCTTTTCTGTCGCATCTGAAACATGGTTTCAGCGGCTGTAGTTTTTGTGCGGCAGGCGTTTTCTTTACTTTATGCACAGGTTCTGGCCTGTGCTGCTGCTGAAGCTCGGTGGCGTCCTTGGCAGCGCTTTCCATGGCGATGGCAATCTCTGTGGCTTTGGCCAATGTGAGGTCTTGTGTGGAGAGTAATTTCTTCTGAATGTTCGTATTTCGAAGTCCACAAACCAGCCGATCACGTAGAGCGTCATTGAGCATTGTCCCGAAGTCACAATGCTGGGTCAACTTTCTCAGTTCAGCCACATACACGTTTAACGGCTCCCCTTCTCTCTGGTCGCGTTTGTGAAAACGAAATCGCTCGGCAATCACCAATGGTTTTGGTGATAGATGGTTGCTCAATAACTCCACAATTTCATCATATGATTTTGATTTCGGCTCATCTGGCGCAGTTAGATTCCGAAGCAAACTGTATGTGCTAGCTCCAATTAAGGTCAGCAAGGCTGGTACCTTTTTGTCATTTGGGATTTCATTAACAATACAGAATTGTTCCAAACGTTCAACGTAACTGCTCCAATTTTCACTATTTTCACTGAACTCCCCAATAATTCCAATTTTAAAATTTGCCATTGCCAAGTAGGGTATAAACCACTAAAAATCCTCGTCGCCAAAATGTTATGTATTTGCTATTTGTAACTGGTACAGAATACACAACAATATAATCCGAGTTCTACTCATGAACTGTTTTATTTCTCAAGCTGCAGTGCTATCAGAGGGACAGTGATAGAGGGTAGTATATACCTACATATATGTTTACATCTGTGTCTACTATGATACATGTTTGGCTAGTATACAACAAACACCAAAAAAAAGGTCAAGGTTGAAGAAGAAAACTAGAAATGTGGCTTGTAGGCAAACAAATGCCCCCGCTGGCAGCCAAAGAAAACAAGGCAAATTTTAAAACACAGAGGTCCAGAGAAGCATGGATTTGGCACAGCATGAAAGCAAACCATCAGAGCAATGGGTGTGTGAAATATCAAGCAGAATTGTGCAAGAAAACAGACATTATAAGACACTTACCTGAGTTTCGAACGCATCAAGTATGTGACCTTGACCCTGGGCTTGGCGGGGGCAGGACGATCGTGGATTTTTCACAGGGCAGTAGGGGACCATTGGAGCAAGGCATGAGTCAAATATCAACCAGATCTGTCAAGGAAACAGAAATTATAAGACATTTACCTAAGAGTTAAGGTTTCGAACGAACAAAGTATGTGACCTTGGCCATAGGTTTAGCAGGGGCAAGACGATCGTGAATTTGTTGCAGGGCAGTAGAGGACCATTAGAGCAGAGTGTGTGTGAAATATCAACCAGATCTGTCTGTCATACAATCGGTCAATGGCGCAGTCTGATCAGGGCCTTTATTGTGTGTCATACAATCAGTCAGTGGCGCAGTCTGATCAGGGTCTTCACCGTTTGTCATACAATCAGTCAGTGGCACAAAGTATGTGACTTTGGCCATAGGTTTAGCAGGGGCAAGACGATTGTGAATTTGTTGTAGGGCAGTAGAGGACCATTAGAGCAGAGTGTGTGTGAACTATCAACCAGATCTGTGAAAGGAAACACAAATTATAAGACATCTACCCGAGCATTAAGGTTTCGAATGCACCAAGTATGTGACCTTGACCTTGGGCTTAGCAGGGGCGGAACGATCATGGAATTGACACAGGGTGGTAGAGGACCATTAAATCAATGCGGGTGTGTATTATCAAGCAGATGAGTGCAAGGAAACAAAAATTATAAGACATTTACCCGAGCGTTAAAGTTTTGAACATACCAAGTATGTGACCTTGACCCTGGGCTTAGCAGGGGTGGGATTATGTGGATTTGTGGTAGAGGACTATTAAAGCAATGCATGTGTGAGATATCAAGCAGATCTGTGTAAGGAAACAGAAATTAAAAGAAATTTACCTGAGTGTTAAAGTTTCGGGACATATGGACAGACAGGACGTACGGACACTGGTAGCACTATATGTCCCCCTCACCATTCGGTAGCGGGTGCATTAAAAGCAAACATTGCTGTATTACGATGTCATGTTTGAATTTTGATGTGATATTACAAAATCGGTGAAGCGGTTCAGATGTCATTGAAAAATGAAAGGTGTTACTTACGTACGCACGTACATGGACAAATGCTATACTCCCTATTGCCTATCGGCGTGGGATAATAATGTCAACATTGCATGGTCTTCCACGCTGACATTGCATTTACATATATTGATGTTCAACCATGAAGCAGAGGAAACATCTTATTTATTGCACTATTGATGTTTCATCTGCAGTGGACGTATACAGGTGTCCAGTTTAGAGAGAGACCTCTGTGACTAAGCTATATCAACATGTGTTTGGCATTTCCAATTCTGAATATTTTCTTACTTATTCTCAGTATATTTTGTGGCCACCTGATCTTTCTTGATGAAAAAATGTGTAATATATTTGGGATTTTTGAAACCATAGAGGGGTATTCGGTATACAATGTGTTTTAAATAGACAGATAATGATACATACCAATATGTAGTGTATCACCTGATGGACAATGGACATCCCACCTACGCTGCTCAACGACGCTCGATCCTTCGCTCGAATGATGAACTCGACCAGGCCACACCTAGTCGTACATATAGACAGATAATGATACATACCAGAATGTAGTGTATCGCCTGATGGACAGTGGACATCCCAGCCACGCTGCTCACCGACACTCAATCCTTCGCTCGAATGATGAACTCCACCAGGCCACCATTTTCTAGCATTCACACTCTTAGAGAATATTTTCTAATTTCTTTTTATCAAATTTCTTATTAACACTATCAAAATATTTGCAAACAGTGTATATGCAGATATACAGGCTTGTAAACATGTTTTCTGATAAAGGAAATATTCTGAAAACTAGAAATTGTGTTTGTAAAACGCACCGGGGAATATGTCACCTTGGCATAATTTAGCATCATATTTAAGTGTTTCAGTGACCTTCTGAAGGTCAAGATCATGGTAATGGTCAAATGAATGTGTCGTATAAATCTACCTTCACCCATTACATGTAGGAAACATAAGAAACTGAAGCCGCATGTGCAGCCTGATATGTGGCTACACTGTTGTAAAAGGAATTGGATCGTTTTCTCATAATGTGTCATATAAACTGGACAACCTGGGAGGTGCCCAGAATACAGAGATCCCACTGTAACTGTGGCGGTGACTGGAGAAAGCGGGTATGAGTTTGCAACCAATGTAGATCCAGATCAACCGCTTCACTGATCAGGATCTGCCATTCCGTCAACAAAACACTTGTCATGCTTCTAACAAGCAATATAAATCGTTATCAGACTACAGCCATATGATATTTGATTAGGAACTACACTGGTCTCAAATCCCATAAGCCCCAGTTCTCCAGTGTCAGCCAGAATTCCGCTGTATAAGCACTGCAATACACGTGCGTGTTCTGTCTAAACATGTACATATATTTGCATTAGATATACATTAGAATCATGTACATATATTTACATTAGATATACATTAGAATCATGTACATATATTTACATTAGATATACATTAGAATCATGTACAATATATTTACAAATTAGATATACATTAGAATCATGTAAACTTATATTTACTTTTATATTTACATTAGATATACATTGAATCTGGCATGAGAATTGTCGTTAGTTGTTCCACTGTATAAGCCACTCAATACACGTGCATGTTCTGTCTATTCTTGTACAGATATTTCATTAATATACAATTAGAATCATGTTACAGATTATTTACATTTAGTGATATATTACATTAGATATACATTATAGAATCATGTACAGTATTTACATTAGATATTACAGAATCATGTTCAGCTATTTACATTAGTCTAAACTGAATTTTTTCATTGTACAGATAGTTTACATTAGATATACATTAGAAAAATTAATGTACATATATTTACATTAGATTACTTATCATGTAACATTAAAATTTACATTAGATAAACAGTAGAATAATTTTTGCACATTATATTTACATTAATATACATTAGAATCATGTACAGATTTATTTAACATTAATATTCATTTATAAGCATTCAGGAATATTTACATTAGATATACATTAGAATTTCAATTAGATATGTTTACTTTAGATATACATTTAGAATCATTGTACAGATATTTACATTTAGAATATACATAAACATGTACAAGATATTTGACCTTATTATGTACATATATTTACAATTAGAAATATACATTAGAATCATAAAGATAATTTACAATTAGCTATACAATTAAGAATCATGTACAAGATAGTTTAACATTAATATAACATTAGAATCATGGCAATGAGAATTGTCGTCTTGTTCCGCTCTATAAGCACCTGCAACTTTACACGTTGCAGTCTGTCTAATCTTTACAGATTATATTACATTAGAAATAACATAGAACATGTCCATATATTTACTTTAGATTATACATTTAGAATCATGTACAGGAATTTATTACATTAGAAGTACAATATATTTACATTAATAATACATTAGAATCATGTACAGATATTTTTGACAGTTAGATTATACATTAGAATCATGTAACAGCTTATTACATTAGATTATACATTAGAACATGACAAGATATTTACATTAATTACAATTAGAAATGCAATGTACCGAAATTTATTTACATTAGATATACATTGTAGAATATATTTACATTAGATATACATTAGAATCATTTGTACATTATATTTAACATTAGAATACATTAGAATCATGTACAGATATTTACATTAGATATACATTAGAATCATGTACAGATATTTACATTAGATATACATTAGAATCATGTACAGATATTGATACACATGTACATATATCATTTTGCAATGAATCATTGTCGATCCATTGATTCTTGCTGTACAAGCACTCCAATACATGTGCATGTTCTGTCTAAATCATGTACAGATATTTACATTAGATATACTTTATAATCATGGCAATGAGAATTGTCGTCCGTTGTTCCGCTGGACTTTGGAATAATTTCCAATGATTCTGTACTGTCTAAGCATGTTTTGATGAAAAAAAAAGAAAATAGGAACGTCCGTGGTGGCAGTGAACAATATGTAATACTAATAAATGTTAATCTCTTACCATCAATGAGCAACATATACGAGCAACACGGTGAGTAAATAGACTGGATCATCACTGGATCATCACTGTTGTCAAGCTGAACTGTTGTGACCACCTCACTCTCATCTCGGATTGGATCTATAAACTGTTATGGAGGTACAAATAGCAACATATTATTTACCCAAGCGGAATACACATTTAAGCTTTATATGAAAAGTTAGAAATATCATTTAACAAAATGGGCCAATAACAGTTGCCAATTGTATCCAATGCATTGTTATTATGCCAACACAGCCATGTAATAACCCTAGATGTAAGATCATATTCTCTTGTGGGAACCGTATATGTATACAAGTTTCCCAGAACAAATAGTGTCATCATTAAAAAGGTTACAGAAAGTTTAGTTTACCTTCAGCTGATACAAACCAACAATGGTGAACAAACCAATCAGGCTCCCCTCTGCCGTGCTGTCTGTCAACATTTAATTCCAGCTGATGTTCTGGCATTGGCCAATGGATACTGGAGGTGCAGTCGAATCATGCTGGCCTTATCAACATGGAAGAAAACTAACAGACAAGTCAGGGGAGAATAGTCACACAAGATTAAACTGTAACACTTTAAATTAAACGGTACGGTAATAACACTTATTTGAATACACAAATTTACAACATGTTATTTGCAGCAATAATTAACACCAATCTACAACATGTTATTTGCAGCAATAATTAAATGTTACCGTGACAGTATGATTGTAATCTCTTGTAGCAAACCTGTAATTTGTTGGACAAGAATATAAATGAATTTTAAAACTCATTGGTTACTGGATAAATTAAGCCTGAAAAAGCAGAACAATCAAATCAGCTGTTAACTGCATCAAAATAATTGAACTCATTATGTTATAGTCATGCTATATGCATATACCAGTATATTGAAGTGTAGGGATATTGCAGTTATATATAGGGCTAGTCAAGGACATTGAGGTTAGTTATAGGAATAATACAGTTAGTTATTAGTTATGTCCAACCTCGGATGTTGAATACGGTAAAATAGGATTGTTCTTCATTAAAATGCGCGAGATTATCTCTCCATCAAAATTCGCGTGATTTTCGTTATACATGTATATCGTGACGCGGTAATGGTAGGCTGCGTTTGAAATATAGCAACCTACACCTGTATTATAGCACATGATCGGATTGTCCTGCCAGTGCATTGTTTCCATGGAAACATTTCACCTATTTTGTATGAAAAGACTTAATCTATTCATATAAAATTCATAGAAGAATATTTACATTATGAAATATTAAAAGCTAGTCTTCTATAACTACCAACTGTTCTGCTACTCTAGATATTATTATACCAATAAATATACTACGCATCTATATTAACTATATAATTATCAATCTACTTTATACAGTATATACCATCGTGTGAATCATCAGCGTCTCCACTGTTTGCCACGTGATCACGCAACCGTCCCGCACGACTCCAGAAAACCAGGTGATCCTCTATCATGCTGCATAAATGTGCTGGCCCATCAGGATCTACAATGGTTGGCATAAAATATGCCTCGTTGTATTGCATTGTGGCACAGACACGAGAATTCCCCAATCCTAACATGTTGCATTATGCCACAAAGATGAGTTATGTAATTAAGTATGAATGATAATTTGATTGAGCGATGCAGGGGCATAAATACACTTAAAAACTGTAATGCTATCCAACGCTATTTGACGTTAACGCTGCCTCCCAAGGAATCAATTGTTGAATAGTTGTTGTTGTTATTGTTGTTGGTGGTGGTGGTGTTGGCAGTGGTGGCAGTGGTGGCAGTGGTGGCAGTGGAGCAATTGGTGGCGATTGGTTGGTTGTGTGAACAGGCTTGGTTTATTTGGATGATAATTTGGGGTAACTTGTTTAATGGTACATCAATTTTTAGTCAATTTGATTGATTGATTTTGGTTTTACGTCTGTAAGTTCAACATCAATGTCATATACAAAGGTCATGTACAGCACAGGGGAGCACTGAACTTACAATAAGGCTATGCCATTGTTTTTCTGTTAAGCGTCCACATGGATAGCCAAAACCTACTTACGTATAAGGTAAAAACACACAAGGCTTTGAAAAAAACGGAATGTAAACTTATGTTAAAAACCTCCTCAACCCTTTGCAGTGTGCAAAGGGTTGATGAAGTTTTTAACATAAATTTAAATTGCCGCTAAATAATAAGAAAACACTCTTATTAAACTTAATAAGTGTAAATTCATGATACGATTTAAAAGTCCCAAATCAATTTTCATATTACTTCACCAGTAAATAGTGTAAAATAGCATACACAGTTTGTTTGTTTTTTCATAGAACCACTCTCAAAACCTACCCACACGCGGACGCTTAACTGAAGACGAACTTGCCATGGCCTAACAAGAAATGTGGCCTGTCGGCACACGAATGGCCCCGGGTGGCAGATTGGAAAAACTGTGGCAAAGTTAAGTATTCATAAGCACAGTTATAAGTGTCAAAAGGTCAAGGTCATATTAAGGGCAGCATGGATATGTGGCATTTGTCCACAAATATGATGTATTGAAATATTAAAGAAATCCATCAATGGATATAGAAGTTATGAAAGAATTGAGAAACTCCGGTAAACTTCTTAATGTGTGAAAAAGTTGTGAAGATCAAATAGTCATGGTCATATTAATGGCAGCATGGGGGGGATCCTAACATCAGAACAGAATATTTACATCGAGAAAAAATACATTCAGCCCTGAAATTAGAGTAACCTGACCTGGTGCCAGGTCCATACCACAACAAAGTCACTTGGCCCCTTCCCCTAAAATAGGATTACAGATAATCGTAGTATCGTTAATAATAACATAAGGGTTAGGAACCAGATTCACCTGTCACATACAAAATGCCAAAGATGTATGTGAGGGCCCAACCAGGTCTCCAATCGGAATTCCGGTAAGAATGAACCCCGATCGTTAAATTACCCATCGCATGCTCCCACCTACCACCCACTACTATTTCATCAGACACCATGACCAATGTCAAATCAAATATTGAAATTCAATTTGTGCAACTACCCACCATGAGGAAGTACCAAGTATAAAGCCAGCAGCTATTACGGTTTAAAATTTTATGAGTTACAAGGCAAAGTTGAAAATTGAAAAGTCCAAAAGGGGGCCCAGAATTTACAGGTGATTTGAGAAACTTTCAAATACATAAACAGACAGACAGACAGACGGACATACAATCAGTAGTGGGTAATTGTATTAATGTGGAAGGATGTATCGTTACTAAGTAATGCATATGTGCAATATGAAGATATTAGCTGAAGGCTATAAGTAATTTGAGAAACTCATACAAAAACATTCAAATAAATAAATAAACAGACAGACGGACAAACGTACGATCAGTAGCGAAGGTAATTGCATTAATGTGGAAGGATTTATCGTTACACGCAAACAGAAATTATAAGTGATTTGAGAAAGTAGTACAACAAGAATTCAAGAGTAAATAAGAAGCGGTGTCGCGCATGCTGAGACAGTTGAACAAAAAAGTACATGCTTAAAACACCAAAAAGGTCAAGGTTGCAGAAAATGTTTGACATAAAAAATGGCTATGTGTTTCCACAACTATGTGAAGGTCAAACACGTCAATGTGATGTTAATGGGGGCATGAGTGTTTTCTAAATGCTTACATGTATCCAGTGTCCAAATATTGAAGCAATCCATTATGTAATATTAATGTTATACAATGATGAAAAACTTGTACAAACTTTTTGACTCAAAATATGGCTAAATGTTTCCGCAAAAATGTGAAGGTAAAAAAGGCCAAGGTCATGTTCATGGCAGCATGAGGGTGTTCCAAATTATCACATGTATCAAGTTACCAAATATGGAAGCAATCCATTAAGTAATAATAAAGTTATATCATGATGAAGAAACTTGTAAAAGCTTTTTGACGCAAAAAATGGCTAAGTGTTTCCGGAAAAATGTGAAAAAAGTGAAGGTAAAAAAGGTCAAGGTCGTGTTAATGATGGCATGAGTGTGTTCCAAGTGCTCACAATATAGCAAGTGTACAAATATTGAAGCAATCCGTCAAGTAATATTAAAGTTATACCATGATGAATAAGCTTGTGTCATGGAACGGATCTAGTAGAGAAGATGTGTCTGTGCCCAGTTAGCTCAGTTGGTAGAGCGATCGCCTTCTAAGCGGGAGGTGCCGGGTTCGAGTCCCAGGTCGGGTGTATATCTTTCTCTTCCTGTTACATTTGGCGCCCAACGAGGGACCGTGACTGATACATATACTCAGAGATTGTCCCACAGATGATCACTGTTTCCAATTCTAAGACAAATTTCTGTTTGGCGGGGGAGTATGTCACGGTACAGATCTAGTAACTCAGTGGAGAAGATATGTATCTGTGCCCGGTTAGCTCAGTCGATAGAGCGACTGCCTTGTAAGCGGGAGGTGCCGGGTTCGAGTCCTGGGTCGGGTGCATATTTTTCTCTTCCTGTTAAACTGTTTTTGGCAGTAAAACAGGTCAAGGTCATGTTAATGGCGATATGAGTGTGTTCCAAATGCTCACATGTATCAAGTGTCCAAATATTGAAGCAATCCATTTAGTAATCTTAAAGTTTTATCATAATGAAGAAACTGGTACAAACATTTTGTGTTTCCGCCAAAATGTGAAGGTAAAAAAGGTCAAGGTCATGTTAATGGAGGCATGTGTGTGTTACGGTTGCTCACATATATCAAGTGTCAAAATATTGAAGCAATACGTCAAGTAATATTAAAGATATACCATGATGACGAAGCTTGTACAAATTTTTTGACATTTCAGACGACGACAACGGAAAAAGTGGCGACTATAGTAGCGTCTTCTGGTAAAGCGGGCGCGACAAAAACATTCAACAAAACAAGAAACGAGGCAAAGCCACGAAGGCCAGGTTTTTTCCAAGCATAGACACTTGGATAACATAATTATACCCACTTTTTGTAGACTAGATGGCCGTGGCCTGCATGTCGCGCCTTGGGGCGAGGCATGGACACTAAAAAAATAGATATAGTAGATGGAAAAACTTTAACCAAAAAAATTTAACCGGACACACGGACGAACGGACGGACGTATGCCAAAATGCCGACGATATCGCGCTTTCCGCAAGCAGGTGTGACAATGATGATAAACACCCATGTGAAGTATCAAGGTATTGGGTGAAGCAGTTGTAGAGATATAGTACACGAAAAAAAAAAACTTTTTAACAAAAAATTCAAAGTAATTTGAACTTGAACTAGGGCACAGGGATCGCTTTCTTTCGCAAGCAGGTGCGACAATGATGATAAACACCATGTGAAGTATCAAGGTATTGGGTGAAGCAGTTGCGATTGATATAGTACACAAAAAAAACTTTAACAAAAAATTCAAAGTAATTTGACCATTGACATTTGGGCACAGGATCGTGCTTTCCGCAAGCAAGTGCGACAAATGATGATAAACACCCAATGTGAAGGTATCAAGGTATTGGGTGAAGCAGTTGCAGAGATATAGTACACGAAAAAACTTTAAACAAAAAAAAATTCAAAGTAATTTGACCTTGACATTGGGCACAGGATCGCGCTTTCCGCAAGCATGTGCGACAATGATGATAAACACCCATGTGAAGTATCAAGGTATTGGTGTGAAGCAGTTGCAGGAGATATAGTACAGAAAAAACTTTAACAAAAAAATTCAAAGTAATTTGACCTTGACATTGGGCACAGGATCGCGCTTTCCGCAAGCAGGTGCGGACAATGATTGATAAACACCATGTGAAGTATCAAGGTATGGGTGAAGCAGTTGCAGAGCTATAGTACATGAACATTTAACAAAAATAATTTCAAAAAAAATTCAAAGTAATTTGAACTTGGACATTGGGCACAGGATCGCGCTTTCCGCAAGCAGGTGCAACATGATGATAAAACACCCATGTGAAGTAATCAAGGTATTGGGTGAAGCAGTTGCAGAGATATAGTACACGAAAAAAACTTTAACAAAAAAATTCAAAATTATTTAATTTTTTGCACTTGGACATTGGGCACAGGGGCCGCACGGTTGGGGGATTAGAATGGAAAATATGGATTGATGATAAAAACCCATGTGAAGTTTCAAGGTAATGGGCGAAGCAGTTGCAGAGATATAGTATAACGAAAAAGTTTTAAAATAAAAAAACTTTAACCAGACGTACGTTACAAAGTTAACGTTGAAAATGGCTAAGTCAATTATGTAGAAATAATAGGTGAAGGTAAAACAAGAAACGAGGCAAAGCCACGAAGGCCAGGTTTTTTCCAAGCATAGACACTTGGATAACATAATTATACCCACTTTTTGTAGACTAGATGGCCGTGGCCTGCATGTCGCGCCTTGGGGCGAGGCATGGACACTAAAAAAATAGATATAGTAGATGGAAAACTTTAACCAAAAAAACTTTAACCGGACCACTACGGACGAACGGACGGACGTTATGCCAAAATGCGACGATATCGCGCTTTCCGCGAAGCAGGTGTGACAATGATGATAATCACCATGTGAAGATATCAAGTTATTGGGTGAAGCAGTTGCAGAGATATAGTACATGAAAAAACTTTAACAAAAAAAATTCATTTCAAAGTAATTTGACCTTCAACAATTGGGCACCAGGATCGCGCTTTCCGCAAGCAGGTGCAACAATGATGATAAAAAAACCCATGTGAAGTATCAAGGTATTGGGTGAAGCAGTTGCAGAGATATAGTATTTCACGAAAAAAAACTTTAACAATATTTGACCTTGAATTGGGCCACAGGGGCCGCACGGTTGGGGGGTTAGAATGAAATATGGATGATGATAAAACACCATGTGAAGTTTCAGGTAATGGGCGAAGCAAGTTGCAGAGATATAGTATAACGAAAAGTTTTAAAACCAAAAAACTTTAACCAGAGCCCCCCCCCCCCCCCCCAGTACGTTAAAAGTTAACGTTGAAATGGCTAAGGTCAATTTACGTAGAAATAATAGGTGAAGGTAAAAAAAACAAAAAATGGTCACATGTTGGATAGTTGTATGTGGTAGGCACCCCCCCTTGGTTATGAATGCTGTGAAAGTTTGGTGGTCCTAGGTGGTACAGTACCAAAGAAATTGGATTAAACACGAAAAACAACTTGTAAACATTGTAAACGCGGAAAAACCCTTAACATTGAAAATGGCTAAGTCGATTCTGGCGGCAAAAAATAAAAAAAATAAAATTGGGGTGAAGTTAAAAAAAAAAGTAACCATGTTGGATAGTGATATGTGGTGGGTACCCTTGATTATGAAGCTTGTGAAAGTTTCTTTGGTGGTCTAGGTGGTACAGTACAAAAAAGAAAATGGGACTTAACACGAAAACTTAATTCATTGTAAACGCGAAAAAACTTAACATTGAAATGGCTAAGTCGACTACGCGGAAAAAAATGGGTGAAGTTGAAAAAAAAGTAACATGTTGGATAGTGATATGTGGTGGGTCACCCTTGATTATGAAGCTTGTGAAGTTTGGTTGGTCCTAGGTGGTACAGTAACAAAGAAATGGACTCAAACACGAAAACTTAACATTGATTGTGGACGCGCCCGCCGCCCGCCGCCCGCCGCCCGCCGCCGCGCCCGCCCGCCAAGCCCGCCACCCGGCCCTAACCGGCCTTTCGCCAATCCAATAGCCTGGATTTTTTTTCAAAAAACCTGGCTAATAAACAGACGGACAGATGGACCGATCAGTAACGAGGGTAATTGTATTAATGTGGAAGGATATATCGTTATACCCTAACCCTAACCCAAAATGGAAATAAGGATGATGATAAAGATGCATATTAAGTTTCAAGCAATTCATTCTTACAGTAAAGATGTTACAGGAGAACCACACCCACATCTACTGAACTGGAGTAACGTATTCTGCAACTAGGGTAGGGCTGGGTATGAAACTATGGATATTGATAAATATGCACATTAAGTTTTAAGCTAATAACGGTAAAGAAAAGATATGAGAATTGAGAAACATGCACACAAAGTCATTTGACCGTGACCTTGGGCACTGGAAGCATCGATTGGGCAAGGAATGACGATATAGATGATGATAAACATGCACATTAAGTTTCAAGCCAATTGTTCATATGGTAAAGCATTTATAGAATGAAAATATGATGGATACATGATGGATAATTTTGCATCGATATATCCCATTTTCACTACGCGATGGGATAAACAGGGATATTTTTGTATAATAAATTATTCACAATTAAGTCATCTGGATTTATAGTGCCTCCAAACAGTATGACAGAAATCTGTTAACCCTCATTACAAGCTGACTCACCTCGATCTACACAGTCAACAAACATTATAATGTAGGTCTAATAGGGTTGAAAGGGTTCAACTTGAACAATTTGATAGTGCAGGCAGGTAGCTATTTCTGTCGTATCCGAAAAGAACCATTTACATTAGGTAGAAGAGATAACTGGAAACCTGGTGCTGGCAGTAGACCAGAAGAGTCTGAGTAGTGTGGTAGTTTACCTGTAGTTTACAAAGATCTACAATGTCTGTACCAATCAGGAACTTACATGAAATACACCCACTACGACCCAACCGTCCACCCCTACACTTACCAAACTTCATAGATCTGATGAATAATTTTCTTATTCTTATAAAGACATGTACCTCTACCACATCCAGCTTTGAAAGTGTATACATATCCAAGGAACTTAAAGTACTCGCCCCCGGTCATGATTACATGTACGCTTAGCACATGTAATTCACTACTCACCTAAACAAAAATAAACAAATCCCTCAGGTAAAATCCAACATGTATGTGTGTGCCTTGTCCTGTGTGAGTGAGAAAGGTCTCAGCAACAATAATGGCTTATCAAACCGGCATAACAGACCAGCAAATACACAGACCAACCTGACAATAACTGTCTGTCATACAATAAGCCAATGCCGCTATGGTTCAGTCTGATATGGGTCTTCACTGTTTGTCATACAATCGGTCAGTGGCACAGTCTGATCAGGGTCTTCACTGTTTGCCATGCAATCGGTCAGTAGCACAGTCTGATCAGGGTCTTCACTGTTTGTCATACAATCGGTCAGTGGCACAGTCTGATCAAGGTCTTCACTGCTTGTCATACAATCGGTCAGTGGCACAGTCTGATCAGGGTCTTCACTGTTTGTCATACAATCAGTGAGTGGCGCAGTCTGATCAGGATCTTCACTGTTTGTCATACAATCGGTCAGTGGCACAGTCTGATCAGGGTCTTCACTGTTTGTCATACAATCGGTCAGTGGCACAGTCTGATCAGGGTCTTCACTGTTTGTCATACAATCGGTCAGTGGCACAGTCTGATCAGGTTCTTCACTGTTTGTCATACAATCCGGTCTGTGGCCACAGTTCTGATCGGGTCTTCACTGTTTGTCATACAATCGGTCAGTGGCAGTCTTGATCATGGGTCTTCACTGTTTGTCATACAATCAGTGAGTGGCGCAGTCTGATCAGGTTCTTCACTGTTTGTCATACAATCAGTCAGTGGCGCAGTCTGATCAGGGTCTTCACTATTTGTCATACAATTGGTCAGTGGCTCAGTCTGATCAGGATTTTCACTGTCATATAATCGGTCAGTTGCGCAGTCTGATCAGGGTCTTCACTGTTTGTCATACATTCAGTCAGTGGCCCAGTCTGATCAGGGTCTTCACTGTTTGTCATACAATCAGTCAATGGCGCAGTCTGAACAGGATCTTCACTGTTTGTCATACAATTGGTCAGTGGTGCAGTCTGATCAGGGTCTTCACTGTTTGTCATACAATCGATGAGTGGCGCAGTCTGATCAGGGTCTTCACTGTTTGTCATACAATCGATGAGTGGCGCAGTCTGATCAGGGTCTTCACTGTTTGTCATACAATCGATGAGTGGCGCAGTCTGATCAGGGTCTTCACTGTTTGTCATACAAAATGGTCAGTGGCACAGTCTGATCAGGATTGTCACTGTCATACAATCGGTCAGTGGAAGTCTGATCAGGCACTTCACTGTTTGTCATACAATCGATCAGTGGCACAGTTCTTGATCAGGGTTTCTTCACTGTTTGTCATCAATCGGTCAGTGGTGCAGTATGATCAGGGCCTTTACTGTGTGTCATACAATCGGTCAGTGGCACAGTCTGATCAGGGTCTTCACTATTTGTCATACAATAGGTCAGTGGCACAGTTCTGATCAGGATTTTCATGTCATACAATCGGTCAGTGGCGGCACGTATGATCAGGATCATCATGTTTGTCAATACATTCAGTCTTATTAGCCCTGTTCATGATCTGTCTTTCACTGTTTGTCATACAATCAGTCATTGGCGCAGTCTGATCAGGGTTCTCACTGTTTGCCATGCAATCGGTCAGTGGTCTGTCTGCATCTGGGGTCTTCATGTCTTTTTGTCATACAATCAGTCAGTGCGCACGTCTGATCCTGGGCCTTCACTGTTTGTCATACAATTGGTCAGTGGTGTAGTCTGATCTGGGTCTTCACTGTCTGTCATACAATCATGTCAGTGGCGCAGTCTGATCAGGGTTCTCCTACATGGTCTGTCTGATCAGGTACAATGGTCTGTGGCGCAGTCTGATCAGGATTAATTCACTGTCTGTCATACAATAAGTCAGTGGTGCAGTCTGATCAGGGTCTTCACTGTTTCTCATACAATTGGTCAGTGGTGCAGTGCTGATCAGGATCTTCCACTGTTTGTCATAACAAGTCGGTCAGTGGTGCTGTCTGATCACGGTCTTCAACTGTTTTAGTCATACAATCGGTCAGTGGTTGCAAGTTCTGATCAGAGTTTCCCCCCCTTCACTGTTTTGTCATACCATCAGTCAGCTGGCCGCAGTCTGATCAGGGTCCCTTCCAACTGTTTGTCATTACAATCAGTCAGTGGCGCAGTCTAATCAGGGGTTCTTTCAACGGGTTTGTCATACAATCAGTCTGTGGAAGCAGGTCTGATCAGGGTCTTCACTGTCTTGTCATTACAATCGGTCAATGGACCTTTACTGACTGTGTGTCATACAAATCAGTGAGTGGCGACAGTCTGATCCAGGGTTTGGTTTGACCATTAACATGAATCATAGGGCATTTATGCCTAAAGTAATGCATCAAAAAACCAAAAACCATCAAAGATTGCATACTTAAAAACACAAAAAAAAGGTCAAGGTTGTTAAGAAGAAAAAACTAGAAATGTGGCCTGTAAGGCACTCAAAAATGCCCCCGCTGGCAGCCAAAGAAAACAAGGCAAATTTTTAAAAATTTTTTTAATCACAGAGGTCCCAGAGAACGCGTGGGATTTCGTCACTGCAATGAAAGCAAACCAATCAGAGCAATGGGGTGGTGTGAAATATCTAAGCAGAATTGTGCAAGAAAACAGACATTTTAATAAACATTTTATACCTGAGTTTGTCGAAACGCATCAGGTTATTGTGACCTTCACCCTGGGCTTGGCCGGGGGCTGGACGATCAGTAGGCATTTTTCACAAGGGCTAATTAGGGGGGTAAGGGACCATTTGGAGCAATGGCATAGTGGTCAAATATCAACCAGATCTGTCAAGGAAACAGAAATTATAAGACATTTACCTAAGAGTTAAGGTTTCGAACGAACAAAGTATGTGACTTTGGCCATAGGTTTAGCAGGGGCAAGACGATCGTGAATTTGTTGCAGGGCAGTAGAGGACCATTAGAGCAGAGTGTGTGTGAAATATCAACCAGATCTGTGAAAGGAAACACAAATTATAAGACATTACCCGAGCGTTAAGGTTTCGAATGCACCAAGTATGTGACCTTGACCTTGGGCTTAGCAGGGGCGGAACGATCATTGAATTTACACAGGGTGGTAGAGGACCATTAAATCAATGCGGGTGTGTATTATCAAGCAGATGAGTGCAAGGAAACAAAAATTATAAGACATTTACCCGAGAGTTAAGGTTTCGAACATACCAAGTATGTGACCTTGACCCTGGGCTTAGCAGGGGTGGGATTATGTGGATTTGTGGTAGAGGACTATTAAAGCAATGCATGTGTGAGATATCAAGCAGATCTGTGTAAGGAAACAGAAATTAGAAGAAATTTACCTGAGTGTTAAGGTTTCGGGACGTATGGACAGACAGGACGTACGGACGCTGGTAGCACTATATGTCCCCCTCACCATTCAGTAGCGGGGGCACTAAAAGCAAACATTTCTGTATTACGATGTCATGTTTGAATTTTGATGTGATATTACAAAATCGGTGAAGCGGTTCAGATGTCATTGAAAAATGAAAGGTGTTACTTACGTACGCACGTACATGGACAAATGCTATACTCCCTATTGCCTATCGGCGTGGGATAATAATGTCAACATTGCATGGTCTTCCACGCTGACATTGCATTTACATATATTGATGTTCAACCATGAAGCAGAGGAAACATCTTATTTATTGCACTATTGATGTTTCATCTGCAGTGGACGTAAACAGGTATCCAGTTTAGAGAGAGACCTCTGTGACTAAGCTATATCAACATGTGTTTGGCATTTCCAATTCTGAATATTTTCTTACTTATTCTCAGTATATTTTGTGGCCACCTGATCTTTCTTGATGAAAAAATGTGGAATATATTTGGGATTTTGGAAACCATAGAGGGGTATTCGGTATACAATGTGTTTTAAATAGACAGATAATGATACATACCAATATGTAGTGTATCGCCTGATGGACAGTGGACATCCCAGCTACGCTGCTCACTGACGCTCGATCCTTCGCTCGAATGATGAACTCGACCAGGCCACACCTAGTCGTATATAGATAGATAATGATACATACCAATATGTAGTGTATCGCCTGATGGACAGTGGACATCCCAGCCACGCTGCTCACCGACGCTCAATCCTTCGCTCGAATGATGAACTCCACCAGGCCACACCTAGTCGTATATGTATTCAATGCAGGAAATTGTACACCATTTTCTAGCATTCACACTCTTAGAGAATATTTTCTAATTTCTTTTTATCAAATTTCTTATTAACACTATCAAAATATTTGCAAACAGTGTATATGCAGATATACAGGCTTGTAAACATGTTTTCTGATAAAGGAAATATTCTGAAAACTAGAAATTGTGTTTGTAAAACGCACCGGGGAATATGTCACCTTGGCATAATTTAGCATCGTATTTAAGTGTTTCAGTGACCTTCTGAAGGTTAAGATCATGGTAATGGTCACATGAATGTGTCGTATAAATCTACCTTCACCCATTACATGTAGGAAACATAAGAAACATGATGACTGAAGCCGCATGTGCAGCCTGATATGTGGCTACACTGTTGTAAAAGGAATTGGATCCTTTTCTCATAATGTGTCATATAAACTGGACAACCTGGGAGGTGCCCAGAATACAGAGATCCCACTGTTACTGTGGCGGTGACTGGAGAAAGGGGGTATGAGTTTACAACCAATGTAGATCCAGATCAACCGCTTCACTGATCAGGATCTGCCATTCCATCAACAAAACACTTGTCATGCTTCTAACAAGCAATATAAATCGTTATCAGACTACAGCCATATGATATTTGATTAGGAGCTACACTGGTCTCAAATCCCATAAGCCCCATTTCTCCAGTGTCAGCCAGAATTCCGCTGTATAATCACTGCAATACACGTGCGTTTTCAGTCTAATCATGTACATATATTTGCATTAGATATACATTAGAATCATGAACAGATATTTACATTAGATATACATTAGAATCATGTACAGATATTTACATTAGATATACATTAGAATCATGTACAGATATTTACATTAGATATACATTAGAATCATGTACAGATATTTACATTAGATATACATTAGAATCATGGCAATGAGAATTGTCGTCCGTTGTTCCGCTCTATAAGCACTCCAATACACGTGCATGTTCTGTCTAATCATGTACAGATATTTACATTAGATATACATTAGAATCATGTACATATATTTACATTAGATATACATTAGAATCATGTACAGATATTTACATCACATATACATTAGAATCATGTACATATATTTACATTAGATATACATTAGAATCATGTACATATATTTACATTAGATATACATTAGAATCATGTACAGCTATTTACATTAGATATACATTAGAATCATGGCAATGAGAATTGTCGTCCGTTGTTCCGCTGTATAAGCACTGCAATACACGTGCATGTTCTGTCTAATCTTGTACAGATATTTACATTAGATATACATTAGAATCATGTACAGATATTTACATTAGATATACATTAGAATCATGTACATATATTTACATTAGATATACTTAGAATCATGTACATATATTTACATCAGATATACATTAGAATCATGTACATATATTTACATTAGATATACATTAGAATCATGTACAGATATTTACATTAGATATACATTAGAATCATGGCAATGAGAATTGTCATCCGTTATTCCGCTGTATAAGCACTGCAATACACGTGCATGTTCTGTCTAATCATGTACAGATATTTACATTAGATATACATTAGAATCATGTACAGATATTTACATTAGATATACATTAGAATCATGGCAATGAGAATTGTCATCCGTTATTCCGCTGTATAAGCACTGCAATACACGTGCATGTTCTGTCTAATCATGTACAGATATTTAAATTAGATATACATTAGAATCATGTACATATATTTACATTAGATATACATTAGAATCATGTACAGATATTTACATTAGATATACATTAGAATCATGTACAGATATTTACATTAGATATACATTAGAATCATGGCAATGAGAATTGTCGTCCGTTGTTCCGCTGGACTCTGGAATAATTTCCAATGATTCTGAAGTACTGTCAAAGCATGTTTTTGATGAAAAAAAAGGAAAATAGGAAGGCGGGGTGGGGGGGTGGCAGTGAACAATATGTAATACTAATAAATGTTAATCTCTTACCATCAATGAGCAACATATACGAGCAATACAGTGAGTAATAGACTGGATCATCACTGGATCATCACTGTTGTCAAGCTGAACTGTTGTGACCACCTCTCTCTCATCTCGGATTGGATCTATAAACTGTTATGGAGGTACAAATAGCAACATATTATTTACCCAAGCGGAATACACATTTAAGCTTTATATGAAAAGTTAGAAATATCATTTAACAAAATGGGCCAATAACAGTTGCCAATTGTATCCAATGCATTGTTATTATGCCAACACAGCCATGTAATACCCCTAGATGTAAGATCATATTCTCTTGTGGGAACCGTATATGTATACAAGTTTCCCAGAACAAATAGTGTCATCATTAAAAAGGTTACAGAAAGTTTAGTTTACCTTCAGCTGATACAAACCAACAATGGTGAACAAACCAATCAGGCTCCCCTCTGCCGTGCTGTCTGTCAACATTTAATTCCAGCTGATGTTCTGGCATTGGCCAATGGATACTGGAGGTGCAGCCGAATCATGCTGGCCTTATCAACATGGAAGAAAACTAACAGACAAGTCAGGGGAGAATAGTCACACAAGATTAAACTGTAACACTTTAAAGGTACGGTAAGTATACACTTATTTGAATACACAAATTTACAACATGTTATTTGCAGCAATAATTAACACTAATCTACAACATGTTATTTGCAGCAATAATTAAATATTACCGTGACAGTATGATTGTAATCTCTTGTAGCAAACCTGTAATTTGTTGGACAAGAATATAAATGAATTTTAAAACTCATTGGTTACTGGATAAATTAAGCCTGAAAAAGCAGAACAATCAAATCAGTTGTTAATTGCATCAAAATAATTGAACTCATTATGTTATAGTCATGCTATAGGCATATACCAGTATATTGAAGTGTAGGGATATTGCAGTTATGTATAGGGCTAGTCAAGGACATTGAGGTTAGTTATAGGAATAATACAGTTAGTTATTAGTTATGTCCAACCTCGGATGTTGAATACGGTAAAATAGGATTGTTCTTCATTAAAATCCGTAAGATTATTTCTCCATCAAAATTCGCGTGATTTTCGTTATACATGTATATCGTGACGCGGTAATGGTAGGCTGCGGTCAATGGCGCAGTCTGATCAGGGCCTTTACTGTGTGTCATACAATCGGTCAGTGGCACAGTCTGATCAGGGTCATTACTGTGTGTGATACAATCAGTCAGTGGCGCAGTCTGATCAGGGTCTTCACTGTCTGTCATACAATCGATCAGTGGCGCAGTCTGATCAGGGTCTTCACTGTTTGTCATACAATCAGTCAGTGGCGCAGTCTGATCAGGATCTTCACTGTTTGTCATACAATTGGTCAGTGATGCAGTCTGATCAGGATCTTCACTGTTTGTCATACAATTGGTCAGTGGTGCAGTCTGATCCGGGTCTTCACTGTGTGTCATACAATCGGTCAGTGGAGTAGTCTGATCAGGGTCTTCACTGTGTGTCATACAATCGATCAGTGGTGCAGTCTGATCAGCGTCTTCACTGTTTGTCATACAATCAGTCAGTGGCGCAGTCTGATCAGGATTCTTCACTGTTTTGTCATACAATCGTCAGTGCGCAGTCTGATCAGGGTCTTCACTGTTTGTCATACAATTCAGTCAGTGGCGCAGTCTGATCAGGGGCCTTCACTGTTTGTCACACAATCAGTCATGGCGCAGTCTGATCAGATCTTCACTGTTTGTCATACAATATATCAGTGGTGCAGTCTGATCAGGGTCTTGACTGTCTGTCATACAATCGGTCAGTGGCGCAGTCTGCTCAGGGTCTTCACTGTCTGTCATACAATTGGTCAGTGGTGCAGTCTGATCAGGATCTTCACTGTGTGTCATACAATCAGTCAGTGGTGCAGTCTGATCAGGATCTTCACTGTTTGTCATACAATTGGTCAGTGATGCAGTCTGATCAGGATCTTCACTGTTTGTCATACAATTGGTCAGTGGTGCAGTCTGATCCGGGTCTTCACTGTGTGTCATACAATCGGTCAGTGGAGTAGTCTGATCAGGTCTTCACTGTGTGTCATACAATCGATCAGTGGTGCAGTCTGATCAGGGTCTTCACTGTTTGTCATACAATCAGTCAGTGGCGCAGTCTGATCAGGATCTTCACTGTTTGTCATACAATCGGTCAGTGCGCAGTCTGATCAGGGTCTTCACTGTTTGTCATACAATCAGTCAGTGGCGCAGTCTGATCAGGGCCTTCACTGTTTGTCACACAATCAGTCAGTGGCGCAGTCTGATCAGGATCTTCACTGTTTGTCATACAATCTATCAGTGGTGCAGTCTGATCAGGGTCTTGACTGTCTGTCATACAATCGGTCAGTGGCGCAGTCTGCTCAGGGTCTTCACTGTCTGTCATACAATTGGTCAGTGGTGCAGTCTGATCAGGATCTTCACTGTGTGTCATACAATCAGTCAGTGGTGCAGTCTGATCAGGGTCTTCACTGTTTGTCATACAATTGGTCAGTGGTGCAGTCTGATCAGAGTCTTCACTGTTTGTCATACAATCAGTCAGTGGCGCAGTCTGATCAGGATCTTCACTGTTTGTCATACAATTGGTCAGTGATGCAGTCTGATCAGGATCTTCACTGTTTGTCATACAATTGGTCAGTGGTGCAGTCTGATCCGGGTCTTCACTGTGTGTCATACAATCGGTCAGTGGAGTAGTCTGATCAGGGTCTTCACTGTGTGTCATACAATCGATCAGTGGTGCAGTCTGATCAGGGTCTTCACTGTTTGTCATACAATCAGTCAGTGGCGCAGTCTGATCAGGATCTTCACTGTTTGTCATACAATCGGTCAGTGCGCAGTCTGATCAGGGTCTTCACTGTTTGTCATACAATCAGTCAGTGGCGCAGTCTGATCAGGGCCTTCACTGTTTGTCACACAATCAGTCAGTGGCGCAGTCTGATCAGGATCTGCACTGTTTGTCATACAATCTATCAGTGGTGCAGTCTGATCAGGGTCTTGACTGTCTGTCATACAATCGGTCAGTGGCGCAGTCTGCTCAGGGTCTTCACTGTCTGTCATACAATTGGTCAGTGGTGAAGTCTGATCAGGATCTTCACTGTGTGTCATACAATCAGTCAGTGGTGCAGTCTGATCAGGGTCTTCACTGTTTGTCATACAATTGGTCAGTGGTGCAGTCTGATCAGAGTCTTCACTGTTTGTCATACCATCAGTCAGCGGCGCAGTCTGATCAGGGCCTTCACTGTTTGTCATACAATCAGTCAGTGGCGCAGTCTGATCAGGGTCTTCACTCTTTGTCATACAATCAGTCAGTGGAGCAGTCTGATCAGGGTCTTCACTGTCTGTCATACAATCAGTCAATGGCGCAGTCTGATCAGGGTCTTCACTATCTGTCATACAATCGGTCAATGGCGCAGTCTGATCAGGGCCTTTACTGTGTTTCATACAATCGATCAGTGGCAGTCTGATCAGGGTCATCACTGCTGTGTGTCATACAATCAGTCAGTGGAACAGTCTAATCAGGGTCTTCACTGTCTGTCATACAATCGGTCAATGGCGCAGTCTGATCAGGGGCCTTTTACTGGTGTGTTCATACAACATCAAGTCCAGTGGCGCTGTCTGATCAGGGTCATCACTGTGTGTCATACAATCAGTCAGTGGCGCAGTCTGATCAGGGTCATCACTTTGTGTCATACAATCGGTCAGTGGTGCAGTCTGATCAGGGCCTTTACTGTGTGTCATACAATCAGTCAGTGGCGCAGTCTGATCAGGGTCATCACTGTGTGTCATACAATCAGTCAGTGGCGCAGTCTGATCAGGGTCATCACTGTGTGTCATACAATCAGTCAGTGGCGCAGTCTGATCAGGGTCATCACTGTGTCATACAATCAGTCAGTGGCCCCGCATCTGATCAAGGTCATCACTGTGTGGGTCATACAAATCAGTCAATGGGCGCCAGTGGCTGATCAGGGTCTCACCGTTTTTGTCATACAATCAGTCAGTGGCGCAGTCTGATCAGGGGCCTTCACCGTTTTTTGTTCATACAAAATTTCGGTCAAGTGGGCGCAGTTGATAGGGTCTCTTCACTGTCCTGTCATACAAATCGGTCAGTGGCGCAGTCTGATCAGGGCCTTTACTGTGTGTCATACAATCGGTCAGTGGCACAGTCTGATCAGGGGGGTCATTTACTGTGTGTCATACAATTCAGTCAGTGGCGCAGTCTGATCAGGGTTTCTTCACCGTTTGTCATACAATCAGTCAGTGGCACAGTCTGATCAGGGCCTTCACTGTTTGTCATACAATCGGTCAGTGGCGCAGTCTGATCAGGGTCTTCACTGTCTGTCATACAATCGGTCAGTGGCGCTGTCTGATCAGGGCCTTTACTGTGTGTCATACAATTGATCAGTGGCAGTCCGATCAGGGTCATCACTGTTTGTCATACAATCGGTCAGTGGCGCAGTCGGATCAGGATCTTCACTGTCTGTCATACAATCGGTCAATGGCGCAGTCTGATCAGGGCCTTTACTGTGTGTCATACAATCGGTCAGTGGCACAGTCTGATCAGGGTCATCACTGTTTGTCATACAATCAGTCAGTGGCGCAGTCTGATCAGGGTCTTCACTGTTTGTCATACAATCAGTCAGTGGCGCAGTCATATCCAACTTTCGCGGACCTTACCTGAAGAAAGTCTGCATCAGTAGCGGCGATTTTTATATGCAATTATATAGGAGACTATTACCTTTTCTTACGTAACTTTTAAACTACACAACCGATTGAAAATGCACAAGTCACATTTTAAACTTCAATTATTGTACTTTATGATGACGTCGATCGTGTTTTTAAAATAAAAATATTTTGGTCCTTTTTAGCTTTAAACATAGTCGGTAGTTTTTATATGATTTATATAGCAAATTGTGATTGTTCTTCTCGATTTTCAGTGGGAAAATTGCAAAATCTCTTTTTATAATAATAGTTACAACAAGAGTTGTCAGAAGACAACGAAGCTCGCCTGTTGGCAGCCTTCACTCAAACTTGGCACAGTTGCATAAAAAACATGAATATTATATATAATTGACCTTGGGTTAAGGGGAATGCGGTGGACCTTGACATTGGGGTCAGAGGAGCAAGGTGGGTCGTGGGTTTGCTATAGCATAATATAGCATATTAAGATGAATGCATGTATGAAATATCAATGCGCTCCCTGAAAACAGAAGTAAAACAAAATTTAACCCAACGTTAAGTTTATGAACGCACGTTGGTGATTTCCTACAGCATGATAGCTATTCACATGAGGAATGCATGTATGAATGTGCTAAGTTTGTGACCTTGGGGAAAGGGGTGGGGTCATGGATTTGCTGTAGCACAATAGAGGATCATCAGATGAATGCATGTATGAAATATCAATGCGTTCCCTGTAAAGAAACAGAAGTTAAACAACATTTACCCCAACGTTAAGTTTATGAACATGCTAAGTTTGTGACCTTGACCTTGGGGTAAGGGTTGTGTGGTGGGTTGTGGATTTGCTACAGCATGATAGAGGGTCATCTGAGGAATACATGTATGAAATATCAAGGTGTTCCATGAAAGGGAACAGATGTTGTAAGACATTTGGGGTGGGCAGTGGGTCATGGATTCGCTATAGCACGATAGAGTTTCATCAGATGAATGCATGTATGAAATATCAAGTCGTTCATGAAAGGAAACAGATGTTAAGACATTTACGCCAACGTTAAGTTTATGAATATGCTATGTTTGTGACCTCGACCTTGGGGAAAGGGGTGGGGGGTGGGGGGGGGGTCATGGATTTGCTATAGTACAATAGAGTTTCATCAGATGAGTGAGTGAGTGAGTGAATAGGGTTTAACGTCCGCTTTTCTGACATAGAGGTACAAGCCTCAGGGAGTCTACACGCAGACGGGTCAACGGGGTCGTGTCCCGTATCCACCTGTCCGAGGGGGGTAAATCCCAACTTCAGAACTCAATATTTACAATCAAAATATATATTCAGTCCTGAAATTAGAACAACCTGATCTGGTGCCAGGCCCTCGCCACACCAGCATCATTTATCCCATCCCCCTAAAAAGAAAATAATAGGATTAGCGCTAATCTTACTTTTATATATGGGGCATAGCCCGACTCAACTCTCACGTACAAGAAAGCCAAAAATGTACATGAGGGCCAAATCCGGTATAGTGGGTTCCGGAAAGTATGAACCCAATCGCTAAGCCGGTTTAGTCGCCTTTTACGACAAGCAATGGCTACTGCAGCACTATTCTCAGGATCAGTTGATCCCGCCCCGGTGCCTGCACGGGGCTTCATCAGATGAATGCATGTATGAAATATCAAGGCGTTCCCTGTAAAGAAACAGAAGTTATAAAAAGACATTTACTCCAACGTTAAGTTTATGAACATGCTAAGTTTGTGACCTTGACCTTGGAGCAAGGGTTGGGTGGTGGGTTGTGGATTTGCTACAGCATGATAGAGGGTCATCTGAGGAATGTATGTATGAAATATGAAGGCGTTCCAGGAAAGGAAACAGATGTTATTAGACATTTACCCCAACGTTAAGCTTATGAATGTGCTAAGTTTGTAACCTTGACCTTGGGGTAAGGGGTGGGTCATGGATTTGCTATAGCACAATAGAGTATCATCAGATGAATGCATGTATGAAATATCAAGGCGTTCCATGAAAGGAAACAGATGTTATAAGACATTTACCCAAACATTATTTTTAAGTTTATGAATGTGCTAAGTTTGTGACCTTGACCTTGGGGAAAGGGGTGGGAGGTGGGTCATGGATTTGCTATAGTACGATAGAGTTTCATCAGATGAATGTATGTATGAAATATCAAGGCGTTCCCTGTAAAGAAACAGAAGTTATAAAAATACATTTACTCCAACGTTAGGTTTATGATGTTGATCTTGGGGAAAGGGGTGGGGGAGGGGGGGGGGGGTCATGGATTTGCTGTAGCAAAATGGATTTGCTGAGCAAAATAGAGGATCGTCAGATGAATGCATGTATGAAATATCAAAGTGTTCCCTGCAAAGAAACAGAAGTTACACAACATTTACCCCAACGTTAAGTTTATGAACATGCTAAGTTTGTGACCTTGACCTTGGAGCAAGCGTTGGGTGGTGGGTTGTGGATTTGCTACAGCATGATAGAGGGTCATCTGAGGAATGCATGTATGAAATATCAAGGCGTTCCATGAAAGGAAACAGATGTTATAAGACATTTACCCCAACGTTAAGTTTATGAATGTGCTAAGTTTGTGACCTTGACCTTGGGGTAAAGGGTGGGTCATGGATTTGCTATAGCACAATAGAGTATCATCAGATGAATGCATGTATGAAATATCAAGGCGTTCCATGAAAGGAAACAGATGTTATAAGACATTTACCCCAACATTATTTTTAAGTTTATGAATGTGCTAAGTTTGTGACCTTGACCTTGGGGAAAGGGGTGGGTAATGGGTTTGCTATAGTACGATAGAGTTTCATCAGATGAATGTATTATGAAATATGAAGGTATTCCCTGTAAATAAACAGAAGTTACACAACATTTACCCGAACATTAAGTTTATGAATGTGCTAGGTTTGTGACCTTGACCTTGTGGTAAGGGTTGGGTGGTGAGTCGTGGATTTGCTACAGCATGAGGATCAGAGGAGGATCAGAGGATCATCTGAGGAATGCATGTATGAAATATCAAGGCGTTCCATGAAAGAAAACAGATGTTATAAGACATTTAAGTTTATGAATGTGCTAAGTTTGTGACCTTGACCTTGGGGAAAGGGGTGGGAGGTGGGTCATGGATTTGCTATAGTACGATAGAGTTTCATCAGATGAATGCATGTATGAAATATGAAGGTATTCCCTGTAAATAAACAGAATTACACAACATTTACCCCAACGTTAAGTTTATGAATGTGCTAATGTGACCTTGACCTTGGGGGACCTTGGGGTAAGGGATGGGCGGTGGGTCATGGATTTGCAATATCACGATAGAGTATCATCAGATGAATCCATGTATGAAATATGAAGGCATTCCCTGTAAATAAACAGAAGTCACACAATATTTACCACAACGTTAAGTTTATGAACATGCTAAGTTTGTGACCTTCACCTTGGGGTAAGGGTTGGGTGGTGGATCGTGGATTTGCTACAGCATGATAGTGGGTCAGCAGATGAATGCATGTATGAAATATGAAGGCATTCCCTGTAAATAAACAGAAGTTACACAACATTTACCCCAACGTTAAGTTTATGAAATGCTAAGTTTGTGACCTTGACCTTGGGGTAAGGATTGGGTGGTGGGTCGTGGATGTGCTACAGCATGATAGAGGGTCATCTGAGGAATGCATGTATGAAATATCAAGGCGTTCCATGAAAGGAAACAGATGTTATAAGAAATTTACCCCAACGTTAAGTTTATGAATGTGCTAAGTTTGTGACCTTGACCTTGGTGTAAGGGTTGGGTGGTGGGTCATGGATTTGCTACAGCATGATAGAGGGTCATCTGAGGAATGCATGTATGAAATATCAAGGCGTTCCATCAAAGGAAACAGATGTTATAAGAAATTTACCCCAAAGTTAAGTTTATGAATGTGCTAAGTTTGTGACCTTGGGGTAAGGGTTGGGTGGTGGGTCATGGATTTGCTACAGCATGATAGAGGGTCATCTGAGGAATGCATGTATGAAATATTAAGGCGTTGCATGAAAGGAAACAGATGTTATAAGAATTTACCCCATGTTAAGTTTATGAATGTGCTAAGTTTGTGACCTTGACCTTGGGGTAAGGGTTGGGTGGTCGGTCATGGATTTGCTACAGCATGATAGAGGGTCATCTGAGGAATGCATGTATGAAATAACAAGGTGTTCCATGAAAGGAAACAGAAGTTATAAGACATTTACCCAACGTTAAGTTTGTGGACGACGCTGACGCCGACGCCGACGACGCCGGGGGTATGCCATAAGCTGTTATGCACTTCGTGCAGGCGAGCTAAAAAATGCACAGGTGACGGTGATGCCGACGCTGACGCCGACGCCGGGGTGACAACATAAGCTCTACTTATTCTTCGAATAGTCGAGCTAAAAATGCACAGGTATTTCCAATTAGCTCATTCATTTTTCTATCTATTGATATACAAATTATGTTTCTAAGTTAATATTATTTTGGTCCTTTTTAGATAATAATAATGACACCATCTGTTTTAATTTTCCAATTAGCGTATCACAGAAATCTTCGGCAATTTCCGTGATATTCGATGAAACGAGCACCTGCTTACGGTCACTCTAAAAGCTTATACATGTATGTTGCACAAGGCATGACCGTGTTGTTGGTAAAATTATTAGTGAACAAAGTAACCAACATTTTCTACTGATTTGTAATTTCAGCATAGACTTTGTCTCATTTGATTATCTCGATAATTGCAACTTGCAATACTTAATATAATTTCATGGCTAGAAATAATTAATGTAATTCCCTTTATACATGTACGCGCGAATTATAAGTGTTGTTCAGACTACGTTAGTTTGTAAGATTACTTACACTGGTTTTAAATATTTGTATCGTTGCAGGTTTTCTCTTGATTTCAGGGCAATATTAATGGGATTTACACCGATTATCAAAACTAATATTGGTGAAAGTGTCACAAATTATAAAATTGTCAATAAATGGAAATGTGTTGATTTTATTTACAGGGAATTAAGCAGAATCATCGCAAATTATTTACTGCAAACTAAACTTCCTTGAACTTTATTTGTACAAAGGAAGAATATTTAATTCCACATTTGGTATAAAATATATGCGATGTCATTTACGGAAAACATATTTAACTTTGGAAATCATTTTCACGTGGTCATAAATGTCATTTTCAATAAGTGAGACAAGTTAATCCCGTTAATAATTGCCATCAACATGATCAAATCAAGAGGAAACATGCAACGATACAAATATTTACAACCCGACACGTTAATTCGAATATCAGTGGTCAATGGTGGTCTCGCCACACTACATGTACATGGATTATCGATTTACTTATCGATAAAATTGCATACATCACGTGACACCTGTAGATTTCCGAGAGATTACGGAAAAAGCCGTTATCACGGAAATTGCCGACTGACCGTATTGGTCAGCTGAAATTGACCATGTGGTCACTATGGATTTTGTCCAGGTAAGGTGGCCGCAAAAGTTGGATATGCTGATCAGGGTCTTCACTGTTTGTCATACAATCAGTCAGTGGCGCAGTCTGATCAGGGTCTTCACCGTCAGTCACACAATCAGTCAGTGACACAATCTGATCAGGGCCTTCACTGTGTGTCATACAATCGGTCAGTGACAGTCTGATCAGGGTCATCACTGTTTGTCACAATCGGTCACAGGGGCGGATACAGGGGGGGGGGGGGGGGGTCCAGGTGTCCGGACGCCCCCCCCCCCCCCCCCCCCCCTGCTCCCGGCAAAAAAAAAGAAGAAGAAAATCTACAATACTCGAATAGTTGGATGACTTTTTTCGTAGCCTAGGTGTCAGGAAATCGCATCTGCGGCGATCTGGCATTTAAAACTTTCCAGGGGTAGGACCCCCAGACTCCCCGATTTCACGCTCGCGTAGCCGACTTGTAATTACAGACCCCCCCCCCCACCCCTGCAATTATTTCTGTATCCGCGCCTGGGTCAGTGGTGCAGTCTGATCAGGGCCTTCACTGTCTGTCATACAATCAGTCAGTGGTGCAGTCTGATAAGGATGTTCACTGTTTGTCATTACCAATCAGTCAGTTTGGTGGCAAAAGTTGATAAGGATCTTCAATTGTTTGTATACAATTCGGTCAGTGACGCAGTCTGATAGGGTCTTCATTGTTTGTCAATACAATATCGGTTTCAGTGCGCAGTCTGAATAAGGATCTTCAACTGGTTGTCATACAAGTCGGTAAGTGGCCGCAGTCTGATCAGTGGTCTTCAATGTTTGTCATGAACAATCGGTCATGGCGCAGTCTGATAAGGATTCATCACCTGTTTGTTCCATAACAATTCCCCCGGTTTTTTAGTGCGCCAGTCTGATAAGGTCCATCCAATTTTGTTTTTCCATACAATCGGTCTTGGCCCCGCCCAGTCCGATAATGGCTTCACCGTGGGTCATTAACAAATCGTCCAGTGGCGCAGTCTGATCAGGTCTTTCACTGGTGTGTCATACAATCGGTCATGGCGCAGTCCTGATCAAGGGTCTTCACTTTTTTTGTTGTCTAACAATCGGTCCAGTGGCCGTCGGTCCTGATCAAGGCTCTTGGGTATTCACCGTGTTTTAACATACAATCGTCAGTGGTGCAGGTCCTGATTCAGGGTCTGACTAGTGTTTGTCATACTAATTCGGTCAGTGGCGCTTTGCCTGATCAGGGTCTTACCCCAGTTTGTTTTTGCCATACAATTGGTCAGTAGTCTGAACAGTGTGTTCACTGTTTGTCATACAATCGGTCAGTGGCGTAGTCTGATCAGGGTGTTCACTGTTTGTCATACAATCGGTCAGTGGCGCAGTCTGATCAGGGTCTTCACTGTTTGTCATACAATCGGTCAGTGGCGTAGTCTGATCAGGGTCTTCACTGTTTATCATACAATCGGTCAGTGGCGCAGTCTGATCAGGGTATACAGTGTTTGTCATACAATCGGTCAGTGGCGCAGTCTGATCAGGGTCTACAGTGTTTGTCATACAATCAGTCAGTGGTGCAGTCTGGTCAGGGTTCTCACTGTTCATACAATAAATCATTATTAGAATCGTCTCCGAGACAGGTTCCTGTGGAGCTGACCATTAATCTGGTACGACTTGATTGACAATGTGGTCCAACTTGACCATGGTCCGAGGTGACCATGGTTCGACTTGGCCATAATTCCACTTACTCTACAGACTACAGTACGAGTCGAACCACATGTACGTCACTAGCTCTTGTGTACAAAATACCCGGTATCAGTGGAACATCAACAATAACCTTATGACAAACATATATATTTGGGAGTAATTTTCTTACCTGGAGTTTGTTTATACATTCGAAGTTGCCGCCCCATATTTCCTTTAATGTATATGAAGAAAACAATTGAATCCGATTATTACTATTATTAGTGTCTATCTATACGGTCGATTTATCCTTTAGGTGGACCACCACCAAAGATATTTCCTATATAAACTAACCAATGACCACACATTTTGATTTTCTATGCTACTTTCAGTTTTCGTATTGGTGTTGTGGGAAATATTTTCAAATAAACTGCACCAAATTCTGCTCTGGATGTCCACTAATTAAAATATAGGTTTAATTGTTGTTCAGAAAGATAAATTCAATATCCTGTGACCACCCTGGTGGTGACCCAAACAGTCAGCGGCTGGAATTGAAACCGCCTCACATGAAAAAGATGCTATGACTTACAAAATATTCCCAAAACATATGCTTTGAATACATTGACATGCCTGTGAAGTAGATTAGTACATCAATTGACCGGTTTCAACGGTAAGCAAAGGGTGTCCATGGATAGAATAAACTATCTGATGTTTTTGTTTGTTTTTTACTGCACTACGTTTGACTACACCGCGCATGTACATCCTATGAATAAGTTTGGTTAAACCTTTAACCAATTCGACAGCAGACCAACCCGTCTTAACAGTGGAACCTCAATAAGTGGAATCTCGGTAAACTGGTCATCTTGTGACATATACAGTGGAACCTCATTTAACGGACCACCCTGTGACATATAGTTTACAGATAAACCTCATTAAACGAACCACCCTGTGACATATACAGTGGAACCTCAGTAAACGGGCTAACTACAATAATTTGCCTCCAATATGTTATCTACGGCTACAAGTTGACCCATTCAAAATATGTGAGCAACCGTAGTGCATACCCAAACCTGTTGCATGTAGGTAAAACATTAGTAAACTCTATATTTTATAGCGTTAAACAAATACTCTTTGATGTAAAACTAGTAAATTGCCAAAATGAATAAAACAGGGAAATCATTTTCCCATGGAAGTCATATTTTCTCTTGTTGTTGTTGATCAACATTCAACATAACGAAATGAAGCTTTCAAATTTACAAGATTTTCATGTAAATGTCAGATGAACATATTGACACGGTAAAATAACCAATTTCTGCATATGTGTGTTCTTTATTAATAATTTAATGATTCAGTTTTTGACAGTTTTGTATCGCTAACATATCAAACACGCCGGATAACCGATTGCAAAAATCACTCTTCCATGTGTTACATTAAAGAGATGGGGTTAAATTGCTACCCTCGCGAGAGGTATGGAGCGGGGTAGCAACTTTGTTTCTATAAACAGGCCACCTTGCTGTCCATCAATGTATGCACCTGCAAACTGTCCGTCTTTGCGTGACTGTCGCTACGTAACGCAGGCGCGGATACAGGGGGGGATCCGGACCTCCTCCCCCCCCCCTCCCCCCCGCCCCCCCCCCCCCCCCCCCCCCCCCCCCCCCCCCCCCCCCCCCCCCCCCCCCGCTCCCGGCAAACAAAAAAAGACGAAACTCTACAATACTCGAATAGTTGGATAGATAACTTTGTTCGTGGCCTAAGTGTCAGGAAATCGCATCTGCGGCGATCTGGCATCTAAAAATTTCATGGGGGAGGACCCCCAGACCCCCCTACTTTACGATTTTGCGATCGCAGAGGTCGGCTATGCAGACTTGTAATTACAGAGCCCCCCTCCCCCCCCCCCCCCCTGAATTATTTATGTATCCGCGCCTGTAAAGCTATTTTTCTGAATACTAGAAATAGATAGGCCTAAATGTATTTCAATTTCCCATACAGGAAAAAGACCCATTAAGTGTGTTTTGTGTTTTGGCCAATGAAAATGTGAAATAGTAATTGTAGTAATTAATGTAAGATCAGGCCCTTAATTTCTGCTACATGCTACATTATATACATTTTTGGAAATTTCCTTTTTTTGTTGTGAAATTTCCACGTGTGAATGAGGTCACGTGTGACACGGCCGTATATGACATTACTTTATATATAGCCTGTGATACGGATCTACACTGGTCACATATTTCTCATTTCTCCATTCACGGTCACATATAACCGGCACTGTTTCACTTGACCAGTGTTATTCATTATATAACAAGTAAAAAGTTGCTGCAGAATGCAGCAAAGGATAATGCGCTGGCTGACAAGAAATATTGTTGGACATACTGGGACATGAATTGGACAAAAGAAATTTGATTTTGAGAACTTATTTTTATTATTTAAAAATAAAATGCTTTCAACCCCAAGTAAGTAATTGAATGCGACTGATTCATGATCATTTTAACACCAATCAAATCATCAGAAAATGGTTTTCAGACCAGTCCATGTATGAAAAGAGCGTGTTTTTCTTTTAAACACATAAAAATTACTTGGAAACAGTGGAGTTCCTGATGAGACGGCTCGTTACGAGCCAGCTCATCTGGATCAACACTGTTTGCAAACATGGCGTTCTAAGAGGCGAGAGGAGTTGAAAGGGTTAACAACACTAAATAAAGAGTATTATAACTGACTAGAGGGCCGATATAAAATATGCATGCAGTTCCATCAACATGCCGAAATAAAATATACATGTAGTACAGTAAGACTAGAAAATGAAAATTAATCCTTTCAACCCCAAGTAAGTAACTGAATGCGACCGATTCATGATCATTTTCACACCAATCGAATCATCAGAAAATGGTTTTCAGACCGGGTCCATTTATAGAAAGATGGTGTGTTTCTTTTAAAATTACTTGGAAACAGTGCAGATCGTGATGAGATCGCTCGTTACGAGCCAGCTCATCTGGATCAACACTGTTTGCAAACATGGCGTTCTAAGAGGCGAGAGGAGTTGAAAGGGTTAACAACACTAAATAAAGAGTATTTTAACTGACTAGAGGGCCGATATAAAATATGCATGCAGTTCCATCAACATGCCGAAATAAAATATACATGTAGTACAGTAAGACTAGAAAATGAAAATTAATCCTTTCAACCCCAAGTAAGTAACTGAATGCGACCGATTCATGATCATTTTCACACCAATCGAATCATCAGAAAATGGTTTTTAGACCGGTCCATTTATAGAAAGATGGTGTTTTTCTTTTAAACACATAAACATTATTTGGAAACAGTGCAGATCTTGATGAGACGGCTCGTTACGAGCCAGTTGATCTGGATCAACACTGTTTGCAAACATGGCGTTCTAAGAGGCGAGAGGAGTTGAAAGGGTTAACAACACTAAATAAAGAGTATTATAACTGACTAGAGGGCCGATATAAAATATGCATGCAGTTCCATCAACATGCCGAAATAAAATATACATGTAGTACAGTAAGTCTAGAAAATGAAAATTAATCCTTTCAACCCCAATGTGTCATTCCATGACACAAATGTATGCGTATCCGTGCCGTATGAAGTTTTTGTTATTCTGTCCATAAAATTTTCATGTTTGTACTGAACACTTTACATACGTCATGAGTGTGGACGTTTATGACACTTCATACACTGATCACACGAACTCGATACATCGCTATATTGTACCAGGTACAATGTTATGAAATGAAGAAAGGTAGTATATTAATATTTCCTTTTTGATGAAACAATTGATGTAATTACACCGTTTTTGAACATGGCATGAGCATTCACTGGTAGTTTGGTAATGAGATAAGTGCTGAGTTCTGATGAAGAGATAAATGTTTTGAGCTCAGGTAGCTCAACAATTTGTTTGATATCCGGATAAAAAAGGGTTTGCTTGTTCAGCGACCCATCAAGTTCAATGATGACTTTTGCCGAGCAGTATTGGTTGTTGTCGTCAGAAGGGTCTTTGCACTGTGGGCACACCGACTTGTCGTTAAGTTTCTTGTTTCTACATCCTGGAAAACAGAAGACATTGCATATATATAATGAAGTTTTAAAATCAGCATTGATTGGATGCCCTCGAGTGCCATAGCACACGTGTACACACTGATGGACGTGATTTAACAATGTTTTTACATACATGTATTGTATCGCCGTTTGTGTGCTTTTTTGTACATACAGGTGAGGAATGGGATTCAAAACTATCAATCAGACTAATTGAAAATTAATACAAGTTAATGACCTGTAAAACACACTGAGCAAAATTGCAAGGTTTTATTACACATCATTGGGTTATGGGCAATAAGCATTCAAAATTTGAATGTTGTTTATCAACTAATGAACGAGAAGTTAGTGCTACAAGCATATATCGATTTATATTTGGTCGTTTATGGCCCCGGGGGCGGGGATACTAAGTCCAGTAAATGTTCTCTCCACTATCGTGGTGGGCCATATATAAAACAGTAGCTGTTTTACAGTAATTACCTGGTTTAGCACAACACTGATATAAATTGACTGACGCAATTCCCATTAATTTAAATTGTTGAGGAGCTCGAACTGCTGCGGTTTCCAAACTGAAGTCGTCATCGACAATGTAGTCATTTTCTGTTGGCTCGTACGAAATAGTCTCGGTGGCCAGGAACTAAAATGAATGTAACAGAACATTAAAGGTCCCCCAAAGTGCAAACAAAAGCTTTTTTAACGGATAGCTAATGATAATATAAGGTAATTGCCGAAAACCGTACCCAAAAATTGTAACTCGGTCCAAAGTTATACAACTTTTAAAGTCTGCTTAATTTATGCAAATTTATGCAAATTTCATCCAAAACTAATTTTAAAAAATGTTACGTGTTGAATTGATTTTAATGATTTTATTGCGACGCAGAAACGTTTTTTTAATTAGTTTGGGAAGCAATTTGCATAAATTATGCAGACTTTAAAACTTGCATAACTTTGGACTTGGAGTTGGAATTTTTTGGTACGGTTTGCGGCAATTAGCTTATATTATCATTAGCTATTCGTTAAAAATAATTATTTTTTTTTTGCATTTTGGGGGACCATTAAGTATTTAAAACACAAAAATTGCTGTTGAGAAATAAACTTGTTTTGTTTCTTGTGTTATGGTTTTAGCATATACAGTCGATTTTAAAATATATTTCAAAACTTGTTATACTGGTTGGCTAGTGTTTGTAAAAATTTATGTAAAATTTTCAGTTATTAATAATGTACAGGTGTACATATAGTTGCATTTAGCCATGAGTATAGTAATCTGATGATTACAAACTATTTATACGGTATTAACCCTTTCACTGGTCACTAAGTAACTATCATGGTATATTCTATGTTCATTTATAGACAAGTTCATTCATCAGAATCGGCGTGTTTTTTAAAAAATCGGGGGAAAGAATCTGAGAAATTATCGTTACGAGCCGGCTCATCTGGATGTACACTGTTTGTGAATGCAGTATACCGGTCTGTAGTGTTGAAAGGGTTAACCGCTAATAAAATAATATTTACCTCAACTTTCGACGATTGCTTCGTTGACAGCGTGTCGGTGTCCTTCCATTTGTACACATTTGACACTGATATGACATCACCGGCAGCGTACTCTGTTTTTGCATCTTCGGCAAAAAGTGCAATTTTTACCATCGGTGATGTGTTGGCGTCTTTTAAGGATACAAATTTCGTAGCGAGAGAACCATCTCGTCTGTACTGAAGTGGCGATACCTACAAAAATAATTATGATTACCGGTAGATTGGGCCTTTAGAGCCAACTTAGTTGCGTAATATGCTTATTAAGTCAATAACAGAATGTTTGGTTAATATCACTTTTCTCTGGTCCGTATACACCTCTGCAAAAGACAATAATTGTATCATAAGAAAATATTGGACTTGATGTACGAGTGGTTCGACGGATATGTGATGTGAGATAATTGTATTTTTGAGAAGTGAAATGATAATGTATATGCTAGAGACTTAGTAGTGCACAGGGTGATTAAGATGTACACTGGTTTCAAAGTAGAAATGATTTTTGTTTGTATTATATTTACCTGGACAACTTTGCCAACAATTGACGATGTTGTTGAAGATTGTATCGCGTCTGTTGGTTTACGTGGTGTGTTGACAGGTTCCGTCTGTGGTGCATCTCTCGCTTGTACGGCAATTTCTTCAGGAACCTCAACAACTGCCCACGGAATTATCTGCGTACTTCCGACCGCCCAGAAGGTCGCCAGCCCAGTTTTTCGTATGACATTGATAAAGGCATATGTTTGTCCACTTATGAGTCGCTCGACAGCTCGCACGTTATACACTCGAATCACAGCTGTGGCGGTCGAATCTGCTATTGTTACATTCTGATACTTTCTCTCCGCTTTTGCTTTTGTGACATATGTCTCTACTGTGCCGACACTGAATAGCTTCCCAGCAACTGAAACCACCTGATCTTGTGGCCCTTGAATCGCATCCTGTAATGACGTGATGGTGAACGACATCTGAAAAAAGAAAAGATGACAGTTTGTAAATAGTATTGGAATAGTAACTAGAATATTTGTTAATGCTTTGCATGCTGGATAAAATAATGGCTAAAATAGTCCAAAAATTACATCAGACGACAATTTTGTAAATTGTTTCTCTTAATCTTTTCAACACTACAAACTTCTGTAGCAGTATTGGCAAACAGTGTAGATCCAGCTGAGCCGGCTAGTAACGAGCTGTTTCATCAGGAGCTGCACTGTTTGCAAGTACTTTTCCTATTTTTAAAAGAAAAACATCAAATTTTTGTAAATGGACAGGTCTGAAAATCATTTGTTGATGAATGGATCGGTGTGAAACGTAATTACGTGATGGTGAACGACATCTGAAAAAAGAAAAGATGACAGTTTGTAAATAGTATTGCACTAGTAACTAGAATATTTGTTAATGCTTTGCATGGTGGGTAAAATAATGGCTAAAATAGTCCATTTACAGCAGACTACAATTTTGTAAATTGTTTCTCTTAACCCTTTCAATACTACAAACCTCTGTAGCAGTATTGGCAAACAGTGTAGATCCAGATGAGCCGGGTAGTAACGAGCCATCTCATCAGGATCTACAGTGTTTGCAAGTAATTTTACTATTTTTAAAAGAAAAACATATTTTTTTTTGTAAATCGACAGGTCTGAAAATCATTTTTTGATGAATGGATTGGTGTAAAAATTATCATGGATCATCCTATTCAGTTAGTTGGGGTGACAGGGTTAAAGTACCAAAGAATCAATCTCAAAATGGTATCAGTGTGCATATGCATTAGGATACTATATACATGTATAATATAATAATACTAACCTTTTGGAAAACACAGATGTTGCAAATTTTAGTATTTACATGTAGTGTTGCTTGTTTAGCAAAATTAGATATTGAAAAATGGTATATTATCAAAGTTGTGAAGAATTGTATGATATGGCATGTGTCAAATGAAATGAATCAAATCTTTTTTTACAAATAAGGCTCAGATTTCGAACAAAATTGTTTATACAGTTAGTCTTACATGTGCATCATATGCAACACAAATGAGACTGAGTTGTACAAATAGAGACAGTCAGAGTAGATATATACATGTACTGAATGCACAATTATTTACTGTTAGCTGCCAAGTTTGATAAACATATTTTATTTTGAATTTTAGTTATTGATTCTGGCGACATGAAAGTACACCAGTGAGTCAAAACAAGGAACACGGGTTAACTCGTGTATGGCTACAATCAGTACAACAGTTGTACATAATCTGATGTGGCATGTGTTAAATATTCATGATATTAATAAAAGCACTATAATGAATATTTAATGCAGAAAAAGTAGTGTGACAAACATTTTTTTGAAACAAATGAAAGCCTATTAAACAGAAATGGATAGATCATCATCATGTGAACGCGAGTACATGTATGTTTGATATCAAGTGGACACAGAAGTCAATAAATAAGTCCAATGTTGTATCTACTGATGTGTTTTGGCTGTTTGTATTTTGTTTTTTGTTGACAAACAGATATTCAGCTACTGTCAATGACAGGGTTTGAAGCAGAAAACCATGAGATGTACATGTATGTTACTGTATAAGGCATAAAACTATATTTGTTTGTCACGAAGTTTGTCATATTCTTCAAGAACAGCATCACAAGGCCGTATAACAGACGGACTAAATGCAAGTAATTTGAGACCTGTGCTAGAGCGGACCCTGCTCAAAGCGACATAAGCCATACCATTTTGAAACACAGATGAGCCCAAATCAATAATGCAATCAGTTAGTGTAAGACCTTGAACTTTATGTACAGTACATGCCCAACATGGTACTAAAGGAAACATTTTTCTAATGACTGAACGACTATTGAAAATAAACTTGTGCTCAAAGGTATGTATGGCAATTGAAGTGTGAATTGCAGTATTACGGTAATGATGATGCTGAACGCCAGTGGAAGGGTCATCAAACAATACATAAATAACACTAACTTGTCCCAAATTTTCTTCAATTGAACTAACTGTGCCCATTGCCCCATTTACAAGTCCAAGTTCAATATCTAGGTTTCGAATCAACATAACTCTGGAATCAGCTGATGTTTTCAAATTGTTAGGCAAACCACCAGCATCTCTATCATCTTCTGGAACAAAGTATTCTGGGCACTGTTGACCAAGAGAAATGTCATCTGAGGAAAAGAAATGTCCAGCTTCTATGTTGTACACTATCGACTCCAAATTAGCTTGGCATCTACAATTCTGTTGATATACTGCAGCACGTGTGGGGAAAACACAGAGAGAATCATGAGAAGCATTAGTGGTTAAACAGGGTTTTAATAATTCAATGTCATTTGGATTCAACTGGCCAACTCTTGCTCGATTCAAGAGATTGACAAATTGAATGTCAGAACTTTGGCGAACATTTTGACGCAAAAATATAGGTGTGAATAATTCCCAAAGAAGTCTGTTTTGAAAAGCATATTGTCCACGAATTGGGCGTAACTGAAAGAAATCACCAAATACAATCATGTTGAATTCACCAAATGGAAATTCATTATTTGAAATCTCACCAAGTCTTCGACTGATGTATGCCAACATAATATCGCTTACCATGCTAATTTCATCTAATATTATTGTGTGTACACCTACGAATGAATTCCTAAGACCTTGAAGTTGAAAAGCTGTAAGTCCAGCATAGTTTAAATACTTTTCAACAGGAATTCTGAAAAGCGAGTGAATTGTTTGGCCTCGTATATTTCTGGCAGCAGTTCCAGTGGGAGCACAACATTTAACAGGGTTGATACCAGAAATAATAGCAGTATTGAGTTGAAGATAGGCTGCAATCAGTTTCAATAAATAGGATTTTCCCACTCCCGCCCCACATGTAATAAAAACATGCAAAGGATTTTGTACTCTGTTTGCGAAATGGGATTCGATGAAATTTAATGCTTTTTTCTGGCAAGTTGTTAACATGTCTTTTTGAGCAGCATATTGAGATCGAGACAAACTACAACCATTTAATTCATGAAAAAAAATAGTATCAGAATCATTCAACACATCGTGCTGTTCAAAATGCTGTCTTGAAGAATTAAAATCAATGTGAAATGGTTCTACAACCTCTAATGTAGAATTTGAAACATTGTTTTCATTAGAACTGGCTGAATTCACATTGCAAGCATTAATTTCAGACAATTCTTGATCAGCAAGGTGAATACGACGGATGTTTTGCTCAACTTGTTCAACAAAATCCATGTAAGACTGAATTGTCGTGTTCAATAACGCATGTTTCTGCACAAAAGCATCTTTTGCAGTGGTGCAATTACCCAATAATTCGTCTTCTGCTCTATGAGGGAGAAGTAGCATAAGCACTGTGAAGTAATAATCATCAGTTGAAATAGAAAAACCTGGAAAGCGAATAACTGTCGCAGATGTACGTTTTCGCATCCACACGTTATATTCAGAAATTAAAATTCTCTCGTTACAATCACTTCTTTGCCTGCATGCCGTAGATGGTTGTTTACACTTAATATACCATGATGCGAAGTTATATAAACACATTTCTTGCATGTGTTGTGGTCGTCCTCTATGCTAGTCAATAATGTTAGTAACAAAAATGTTTGTGTCACCATCGGGTAGTTGATTTATGTCTTTCATTGCCTTCAACATTTTAAATATTTTGTGTAAAGGTCTAGTGTTAAGATAGACAACACACCTGGAAGACTGAATAAGCTTCAAATTGCTGAGTCTAAATGCCGCCTCTTGAGCTGACACTCGTCTATGCTTTAGTACGCAAGTTCCTATATTCCAAAGCCGTTGAAATTGCGACATTTCTGGTGCATGTGCAAAAACATTATTAATTAAATTTCCCAGGGCAGATCTTAATTCATCTGGCTCGGATTTGCAGAGGTAATGACATACGTAATAAGCTGCACCCTCAGCATTATTAATTACCTGGATATCCATATTAGCTCTACAATGTGCGAGAATGCATGGATTATATGCATTTATGAATAATGATTCGGAATCACGAACAGTTTCATAAAATTTTCCTTTGTTTTTTAGCGCCATGATGTGATTGAGAAGCCGAGTTGTAGTGCATACACGTTTAGGAAAACCGAAGCGGCAGGGAGGTCGGTTTGAAGGCATACAGTAATTTGAATGAGAGTGAACCTGCAGCTTTTTTACCAGATTGTGAAGGTCAGGGTTTTGAACTTGTGACGGCACACATGTTTTAATAGTACGATCAATGTAACCTAAAATATCATTTGAAGCTGAATCACTATTATTTGGGATATCAGTGATCCAGAAGAAAATATGGTAATGAGGCGAACCTCTGTTCTGAAATTCGACTCTGGCAAAATAGTCGTGTACATTACCTAAAGGTTTGCTGTTAGACATTAAAATATATTTCATTAATGCTGAGAAACGTCTTTCAAAGTGCACAGCTGTTAATAAAGGATCTGAACGCATGCTGGAAAAAAAAGACCCTTTAGAAATAGCTTCTTCGTAGCTTCAGTTATCCAAAATCATTCCAAGCTCAGGCCAGTGGAGGTCATCAGCAGATAATGTCATGAAAAGAGTGGGAGGCCCAAGTGATTTAAACATAGCTAGTAAGTTATACAAAGCATTACGAAAGTAAGCCACAGTACCGCGGATGTTTTTCATGAACATATAAGAGTTTTTCAAAATATGACATTACTTTATATATAGCCTGTGATACGGATCTACACTGGTCACATATTTCTCATTTCTCCATTCACGGTCACATATAACCGGCACTGTTTCACTTGGCCAGTGTTATTCATTATATAATAATGCACCTAGCTGTCTCTACGAGGCGTGAAATTCACAGACCATTAGACACATTAATGATTATATGATGGAAAGTCTAATTTCTCACCAAGAACATATTCATTAAGCCCCTGTTTGTCACGACGGTTGGCATGGAATCAGTAAATTGCCTGCCATGACAATCCGGTACAAAAGTCGCGCTTTGTGACTGGCCTAAATTATTCGTTTTCCAAGGGAAATAACCGCGATTCCTTGGAAACAGGAGCGAATGTATCCGAATAGTACACGTATTCTGATGACGTTTCACGCATTCCACTTCGCCAACAACATTAAATTTGGTCTCGACAAGTTTGAAAACCTTAAAATAACGTAGTAAAGACACACGCAGCGATACTATTCGTTATGTCGCAACAGGGCGCTGCCTTGCAGACGTACAATAATGAACTGGTCAAATGTAAGATGTTATTTCAGGCGTTTTCTACGTAGATTTGTCACAGTTTTTGTCTGTGGAAATTTCCATGGTGAAAAGGTGGGTGGGGTACTGAAAAAGCGAAAAATTGAAGATTGAAAAAAATATGAACGAATTTTTCTTATGACAGATAATGGAACAATTTTAAACATTGTAGGATCTGTATGAAATTCGCAATATAAATGTTTATGCTCGATTCATCAAACTCTGAGAACATTCGCAATCTTAAATACAGTGGATATACCTAGGTTCTGGATAATAAGGCTTCATTGGCCAGTTACTAGAGCTATAAGCATACAAAAACAATTATTCAAAACTTTTTAAAACAATAAACTTATTGTAAAAGTGCTGTGAAACCAGATTTATCTAAAAGTCTTGCTTGTTTCCATGTCGTCCATTTTGTTAACGTATCCAGACGCTTGTAGAAAATAGACTGTGACCTTAGACTCTGGATTTTTGTTGTTGGGTTATTCTCATCCTGTAGTGTGGCGCACCATCGGATCAGAGTAAAAAATGGTTATCTAAATTATCAGAGGAGTGTACAGTAAACAATTTTCCACCATTTCCTTTGCCAGATCACAAGGCTAATAATCATAATGCAAGATGCTTTCAGATCACGTTTGATTTTCATTTGTGCTACATGCTATTTTACCATATTCATTTTGGTGCACACTACAGGCAGGATTTATACCAACAACAAGATAATAACAATCTACAAACTGTAGCGTATTATTCTGAGCTTTTTTTTATAATCAACAGAACAATATTTTCTACTAAAAACACCTGAGTTGATATCTACATCTGTGTAATCAAATATAATTCTGTGTTGTGAATTTTTTTTTTATTGTTTTTCATATAAGACCCCCCCCCCCCCCCCCCCCCCCCCCCCCACCCCCCCCCCCCCCCCTCCCCCAGTATAATGAGAAGCTCTATTCTGGTAATTTGACAGCTACCAGTCTGTGTTTACATGACCTTCCTTGACTTCTCAAAATGGCTAAAGAATACAGTGACGAAGACTGACGGAACCATGCTTTGTAAATCTTTTTGAATAATGATGTTTATGAGCGAACTAAAGTGGGAATAGCTGAAATACAACATTTTGAATGTATTCTAACAAATTTGATTAAAACCTTACATGACCAAGGGAGATGTGGAACATTTTTCTCCATTTGAGAGATAGGTGTCTTCTGCAAAAAATGTCCGGGAAACTGACCGTGAAATTTTCAGTGATTAGTGACAAATGCAGTTAACAAAAATTCCCGACGCGGGGGTAATCCCGACAAATGATTACGCTACTGTCTTTTAAGCCTTCAGGCTGTAATTTTACACACTAACTAATTTTCTGTCTGTAACACTGAGTGACTTGCCGCCAGAATGAACAAAGGTTCTTTTTCTAGCTGTACCACTCCCTGAATACCTTGAGCGTCCCATAAGAATGACACGCTGCATGCATCCGCTCCACAAGCCATACTCGGATTTACTTAAACTTTCAAATAAATACACTCTGAGACCATCAAATGCCTCGACATGCAGGCCACAACCATCTGGTTATAACATTAAAGCAAGTAATTGAGTTGGTATTTTTATTGGTAACACCGCCTTGAAAACAAAACAAGAAAGTTAGCATGTATTTGTTACGTTCATTAGTCTAAAGAAGTTGAGTAAACCCAGAGACAACATATGGCTTAATCAGTGAGGTGCCGGAAACGGTGCCTCAGTTCAAAACTTCACTCACCATCAACAGATCTGTTTCTCTCCTTTTCATGTGAAGGAATTGTGCAGCCAAGTAACTAGATGCTAAATTACTAATGATGCAAATAGTTAATCATTGCTGCCATCCTGTTTTCAGGTATTAATGATCTGTGTGGCAAGCGAGATGAACTTCACAAGCAAATTGTTCAAGAGGAGGAAGAGAAACAGAAGCTGCAGAACGACATCCGAATACTTACTGAGCGCCTCGCCAAGGTCAACGAGAGCCTGAGTAAGAAGATGGCATCCCGCAATGAATTTGATAAAACCATTGCCGAAACAGAGGGGGCTTATATGAAGGTAAAATCATAATCAGCGGCCGATTAATTCAATTCCTTTATGTTTACACCTTCCGTAAATTTCATAATGAAAACGCTCATTCAACGTATTGCGTTTATATGTTTTTATCCCAATATATTACATTTGCCCCATGTGACGTCGCGCGACGTTGATTCGCTAAAGTTTGTTTGACATTGTCAACAACGTCACGCTATTGACTGGCAAAATGACGTGAAACAATATGATTCTTAATTTTAATGCCATATTTGGCTATTTATAGTTTTGAAACTATCAGAACATGCAATGTAAATATAAGCAATAAAACCATGGACGTTTAGGCCTAAATTAAAATATTTTTTGTTTGATCTTTACAGCCCGCCTCAGTTTTTTCCCGCCGACTCCAAAAAAGTTTTTATTCCAATTTCCAAATATTTTTATATTTTTTTTAATTTTTATATTTATTTTTAGCCAGGTTTTTTTTTTAAAAAATCCAGGCTATTGGATTGGCGAAAGCCGGGCGGCGGGCGGCGTCCCCAATCAATGTTAAGTTTGAGTCCATTTCTTTGTTACTGTACCACCTAGGACCACCAAACTGTCACAGCTTCATAATCAAGGGGTGCCCACCACGTATCACTATCCAACATGTTACTTTTTTTTTAAATTGACCCATTTTTTCCACGCAGTCGACTTAGCCATTTTCAATGTTAAGTTTTCGCGTTTTCAATGTTAAGTTTTCGTGTTTACGTCCATTTCTTTGGTACTGTACCACCTAGGACCACCAAACTTTCACAGCTGCATAATCAAGGGGTGCCCACCCATATCACTATACAACATGTTACTTTTTTTTAACTTGACCCATTTTTTCCGCGCAGTCGACTTAGCCATTTCAATGTTAAGTTTTCGCGTTTTCAATGTTAATTTTTCGTGTTTAAGTCCATTTCTTTGGTACAACTATCCATCATGTGACCATTTTTTTAGTTTCACCTATTATTTCTACGTAATTAACTTAGCCATTTTCAACGTTAATTTTTTAACGTACGTCTAGTTAAATTTTTTGGTTAAAACTTTTTTGTTATACTATATATCTCTGCAACTACTTCGCCCATTACCTTGAAACTTCACATGGGTGTTTATCATCGTCCATATTTTCATTCTAACCCCCAACCGTGCGGCCCCTGTGCGCAATGTCAAGGTCAAATTACTTTGAATTTATTTCTTAAAGTTTTTTCGTATACTATATCTCTGCAACTGCTTCACCCATTACCTTCATACTTCACATGGGTGTTTATCATCATTGTCTCACCCGCTTGCGCAAAGCGCGATAACGTCGGCATTTTCGCGTACGTCCGTGTGTCCGGTTAAAGTTTTTTCGTTAAAGTTTTTCCATCTACTATATCTATTTTTTTAGTGTCCATGCCTCGCCCCAAGGCGCGACATGCAGGCCATCTAGTCTACAAAAAGTGGGTATAATTATGTTATCCAAGTGTCCATGCTTGGAAAAAACCTGGCCTTCGTGGCTTTGCCTCGTTTCTTGTTTATTTTTTTCTTTGCATTGGCCGGCGAAGAGGGGCTTTCCGATTTCAACAGCATCATTTTGTGTATTTCTGTAGTCCTGGCAGAGGAGCATGGGACATGCTCACTCGTTTCGAATAAAATTAGGAAATTGTCAAATACATTGACATGGAAGGCTGTTTTGGGAGAAGTATTAATAGATAAATCGAAGCTGTTTGTATACGAAAGTATAATGGCATTTAATATCAGAGCATGAATCAAATAATATGGTCGTCAACAGGAAACAAGTTGTATGACCGAACAAAGGTGTTATGTACGAGTGTGCAAACAAAATAAAATTTATTTTTTAATCTCAAATAAAATAATTTAAATGTTGGGTAGGTAAAGATCAAACAAACAATATTTTAATTTAGGCCTTACTGTAGTATTAAAAACATTTAGTCTGTATACAAGGATCGGCGACTGTTTCAGATCCTCGAGAGTTCCCAGACGTTGCTGCACGTACTGAAGCGCGAGTCCCAGAGCCTGAGAGAGAAGTCGCACACACAGGGGTCAATGTCACAGCGTACGCCGACACAGTCCTGATACCCTCCCTTGATGGCTGCCATGTGGGCAAACACGACCAGAAACTGACAGCAAAACTGTATTTGTCTCATTCCATCGATTTTTGGAGACATCAGTATGTCTGCTAATATAAGCACTGTCACTATGACGGAATACTTGTCAAATTTTACATTAAAGATTTAAAGGCTGGATTCAATTACAGTACTATGAAATTTTCAAGAAAAAAAAATCATTTTATTTCCTCTTGAAAATATATGTTGTCACCACCCATATGAACCGCTTTGACGAGACGGTTCAATGAGTTGTAACCAATAATCAGACTTTTCAAGAAAAAAATTTATATTAAGAACAGCATAATTCTTGTAGAAAACTGATTTCCCATTGAAACCAGTTTGTATTTGAAGGTAATCGTGGCATATTGTCTTGTTTCTCCAATAAATCTGTGATAGCATCTTTACAGCCTGTTATTGTGAGTCTATTTGTTAGTTGACTTTTCTGGATTAGAGGCCAGTGGAGATCAGACATCTCATGGTTGTAGACTGGTTCTCTCTGGCCACAACATACTATGGCTCTATGTTCGTGTCTTTGTAATAACCCTAAATATGCGGACACAATTTGGTCCAGGAAACACATGTAAATATCTGTTTTCTACAACAAAAAATGTCTCAATGTTTAGGTGTGAAATGATTGTATTTGTTTATTACAATAACATTGTATTTGGATGCAAATTGTTTTGGGAAACACATATTTTATACGGTTTTCCCCAAGGAAAATGGTGTCCAAATATTTAGGATTGTTATGCTAAACCAGGCAGTCCCTGATCAGACGCTGTGTCGAATTTGTCACTTTGTGGTAGCAAAAGCATCTGTGTTGTCAGAACAGGAGTTGTCAGAAATGTGCCTTCTAAATATTCCAAATGTTGCTTGTCACACTCGTGCCTACAACATGTGTGGCTGTCACACTCGTGCCTACAACATGTGTGGCTGTCACACTCGTGCCTACAACATGTGTGGCTGTCACACTGGCTACACCATGTACTCACACTCGTGCCTACAACATGTGGGCTTGTCACACTCGCCTACAACATTTGCTGTCACACCATGCCTACAACATGTGTGGCTGTCACTCGTGCCTACAACATTGGGTGGCTGGTCCACACTCGTGTACAACATGTGTGGTTGGGGCCTGTCCAACTGGCCTACAACATGTGTGGCTGTCACACTCGTGCCGACACCTTGTGTGACCTGTCACAACTCGTGCTACAATTTGTGGTGGCTGTCACACTCGTGCCTTACAAATTTGTGGCTGTTCACAATCATGCCTTTACAAACAGTGTGGGCTTTCACACTCGGTTGGCCTCCTAACAACTTTGGTGGCTGTGCACTCATGCCTACAAATGTGTGGGCTGGTCACACTCTATGGCCTAACAAACATGGTGGCTGTCACACTCGTTGCTACAACATGTGTGGCTGTCACACCTCGTGCTACATCCATGTGTGACTGTCTCACTCGTGCCTTACAACATGTGTGGCTGTAACACTCGTTGCCTAAAAACATTGTGGCTGTCACCCTCATGGGGCCTACTATTATGTTGTGGCTGTCACACTCGTGCCTACAACATTTGTGCTGTCAAACTATGCTACACATTTGTGGCTGTCACACTCATGCCCTACTACATGTGCTGTCACACTGAGATCGTGCCTACAACATGTTTGGCTGCATTTTTGGGCTATGCTGTCACACTCGTGCCTAGCACATGATGGGCTGTCACATCATGCCTACAACTGTGCTGTCACACTGTGCCTACAACATTTGTGGCTGTCACACTCATGCCTACAACATGTGTGGCTGTCACACTCATGCCTACAACATGTGTGGCTGTCACACTCGTGCCTACAACATGTGTGGCTGTCACACTCATGCCTACAACATGTGTGGCTGTCACACTCATGCCTACAACATGTGTGGTGGTGACTGGAGAAATTAGGCTTATTGATTTTGCAACCAGTGTAGCTCCAGATCAGTTTGTGCAATCACAGTCTGATCTGGACCTGCACTGTTTGCCATTCCGTCAATGAAACACCTGTCATGCACCTAACAAACAATGTAGATTGGCCCATTTTCTCCAGTCACAGCCACATATATATACCAAATTATTGTTTTTGTTCTTGAGTAAAACATTTGGTGTAGGGTGTAGAAACCAACATAAAATATTCACTCCCCAAGTCTGGTACAATTGTCCAGTCCGGGTCACAGGTAATTCTAGTGTGTCTTGGATGGTCAATAATGAAGATTATGTAATTATGAAAGGTACAAAACTGGCATTCGTCACAATTGAAAGAAAAAGCAACACAAAGTCGTAATCGTTACTTGGCTATACAACGTGTTACAGCGTGTCGAAACCGCTGCTTGGGGTGGGTTTTCAGCATATATTTTACAGTTGCTAATACATTAACATAAATCTCAAACATTTCGAGTGTAAACTGCACTCAAAATGCATCTCACTAACCTAAATTCGCTTTTTAAAATCAAAGACCACGTTCACTTCCTCATTATAAATGAATATTAGCCGCCATCGTGCATGCAGTCGTTTGGTTGGTTACTGGAGACTGACATCATTTCGCATTAGCCAACCATATCACTGCGTGTCACGAATGCCAGTTTTGTACCTTTCATAATTACTTAATCTTCAGACCCGGGCGCATTTGAATTTTCTTTGGGGCTTGCGATGGGCAATTTAACGATCCCTATTCACCCTTGCCTGAATCCCAACCGGAGACTTGAATTATGGTTATAGCCATTATAAAAGTATATAAGATTAGCACTAATCCCATTACTTTTGGTGAGTGGGGCTAAGTGACTCTGGTGTGGTATGGACCTAGCACCAGGGCAGGTTATTTTTATTTCAGGACTGAGTATATTTTTATTCTGTATATATTCAGTTCTGATTTAATAGGGATTCGACCCCGTTAACCCAGCCAAAAATTACCGTAGCGGTTGACAGGCCGTTAAACACCATTAAATCACCCTTGCATTTCTGCATTTCTACATGTCCTGTGTTGTATGTAGTAGTGTGTACATTCTGTTTTTGTATACGCCCGTTTGAAGAAAACGGGATGTATTGTGTATTCACCTTCTATGTGCAGGCTTTCTGGTGGGCAGAGCTTGTCCACGCAATAATTCGAGATCTACTCGTAACCAAATTTGGTATACATGTTTATCATGGACAAAGAACCCTATTGATTTTCAAAATGTTTGAATGTGTTATCTCCCTTAGGCGGCTATTTTAATTTTCCCATTCTGTATCCTTGTCCACGCAATAACTCAAGTTTTTCTTGTCACATCATAACCAAATTTGGTAAACATGTTTACCACGGCAAGATTTTCTGATTACTTATCTGCCCTTGATCCTACTTGACAAATTGTAACCAAATTCAGTACTCATGTTATCATGGCAAGAAGAAGGCCCTATTAATTTTCAGTGAGTTTTCTCCCCTTGTTGGATGGCCATGCCTAGACAGCACATATGGTATTGTGTCCTTTGGTTATATTGTATCAGATTTGTTGCTCGTGCTGTATTTCTCAAATGTTTTGAAAGTTATGATACATCTTAAAATTGCACTCCCACTGATTATGCCAAAACACATTTTTTTTATAGAAAATATTAAACAAGTACATTATTGTGTACCGGTAACTATTCCACCCCTTTTAAAAATTAATAATGCCCGTTGTCTACTTTATTATTTCCAATGGAACTGATTCTAAAGTGCTGTGAAACCATGTTTTATTGTTTATAAGACAAATATAAAACATCATCAGACGACAATTTGTGTTTGCCACATTGTAAGGATCGGCATTTATTTAGTAACCATTTTCATTTCTTCTGTAAAGTTTAAGGCAATGTGCAGAAGATGTTCCTTCGTTGTTTCAAGGCAGAAAGGCAAATTAGTTGGTACACCAACCTTAAAACAAGAACTGGGGAACTAAATTTGAGCCGAGGCCTGAACAAGGAACAATGGTACACAATATGTTGCACCGACTTGATTAGACTGTCTTGATTGTGGGTGGCAGCTGGGAGCATGTGATGGGTAATTTAATGATCGAGATTTATCTTTACCGGAATCCCGACTGGAGACCTGGTTTGGCCCTGAGTTACGTCTTTGGCATTCTTGCATATGAGAGTTGAATTGAGTTATACCCCTTATATATGAGTAATACGATTATTTGTAATCCTAGTACGTTTAGGGGAAGTTGTTAAGTGACATTGGTGTGGTATGGACCTGGCACCATGTCAGGTTATTATGTGGTAGCAAGGTGGGCATATTGCATTGCTCTTGATGTTCCGTATATCCATCTTTCTCCAACATGTCAATCTTCAATATTACATGAAGGATTGCTCTTTAATACTTTGACACTTGAATCACCTGAACATTTGTCACACACTCATGCCACCATTAACACGAGCTTGACCTTTGTCACCTTCGAAATATCGATGAAACACATAGTCATTTTGTTACATAAAAAAGTTTGTAAGAGTTTCTCCAACATGTAATGTAATATATTCAATATTACGCGAAGGATTGCTTCAATACTTGGACACTTGAATCACCTGAATATTTGTCACACACTCGCGCCACCATTAACACGACCTTGACCTTTTTTCTTTACTGTCACAAGGTTGCTGAAACACTTAGGCATTTTTACAGTCAAGTATGCCAAGGGGGCATATAATGGCTAGTTATAATTTCAGGGCTGAATATTCCGTTCTGATTTTGGGATCCCGCCCCCCGTGCAACAGATTCAATGAGGGATCGAACATTCACAACTTAATGAAGACCCCTCTTATATTTTGTTTTTCACCAATGCATATTATTTTATAAATAATGCATTGTCACACTTTTTAGTTTTCTTTCATACAATTGATGAAAATCACACTATATCTTCCCGTAATCTCAATTATGTTGGGCTGTAATCTGAAAAAAAGGAGGCTTACCATATTTCATTTTTTATCAACCCTTTAAAAATACACTGTACCATGCTAAATGAAATGTTCTTGTCTGCTGTTTATTTTTTAATTTCCATTTTTATCAACAAAAACTTGGTTTGTCTAACTTTGTCAGCACGTCAATTCATGTTTTATTGAGAGAAAAAAATGTGAAAATAGGAAACAACAGCAGACGACAATTTTTGTTTTCTGAATTCTAGGGGTTACGGGCAGCTACTATCATTGGTCTTGCCTATGTTACAATGTATAATAATTACTTGTGTACATACAACAGTTGATGTAAATTTCATACGTTTATAGCTCTGTAATATTTATAAAATAAATTATTTGTATATCAGAATACTTCAATATCGTATTATGTTATGCCTCGCCCTCAATTAAGTATTATACCCCCTTCGTACGAAGTATGTCGATGGGTATATAGTTTTTAGCTCGCCTGCACGAAGTGCATAAGAGCTTATGGCATACCCCCGGCATCGTCGGCGTCGGCGTCCACAAACTTAACGTTGGGTAAATGTCTTATAACTTCTGTTTCCTTTCATGGAACACCTTGATATTTGATACATGCATTCCTCAGATGACCCTCTATCACGATGTAGCAAATCCATGACCCACCACCAAACCCTTACCCCAAGGTCAAGGTCACAAACTTAGCACATTCATAAACTTAACGTTGGGGTAAATTTCTTATAACATCTGTTTCCTTTCATGGAACACCTTGCTATTTCATACATGCATTCCTCAGATGACCCTCTATCATGCTGTAGCAAATCCATGACCCACCACACAACCCTTACCCCAAGGTCAAGGTCACAAACTTAGCACATTGATAAACTTAACTTTGGGGTAAATGTCTTATAACATCTGCTTCCTTCCATGGAACGCCTTTATATTTCATACATGCATTCCTCAGATGACCCTCTATCATGCTGTAGCAAATCCACAACCCACCACCCACCCCTTACCCCAAGGTCAATGTCACAAACGTAGCATGTTCATAAACTTAACATTGGGGCAAATGTTGTGTAACTTCTGTTTCGGTACAGGGAACGCTTTGATATTTCATACATGCATTCATCTGATGATTCTCTATTGTGCTACAGCAAATCCATGACCCACCGCCCACACCAAATGTCTTATAACATCTGTTTCCTTTCATGGAACACCTTGATATTTCATACTTTCATTCCTCAGATGACCCTCTATCATACTGTAGCAAATCTACAACCCACCACCCAACCCTTACCCCAAGGTCAAGGTCACAAACTTAGCATGTTCATAAACTTAACGTTGGGGTAAATGTTGTTTAACTTCTGTTTCTTTACAGGGAACGCTTTGATATTTCATACATGCATTCATCTGATGATCCTCTATTGTGCTACAGCAAATCCATGACCCCCCCCCCCCCCCACCCACAGTAGTAGGTACATGTATATATGGTGTGTGTTTTGTGGTTATATATGGTATGTGTTGTGTGGTTGGCCAGCCAGGTAAATGATACACTGTGCGATTTTCTGTGTATCAGAGTATTTATAATGGTGGTTCATGTTTTTAAAAACACAGGCTCAAACCTGTCCAGAAAACTGACATATTTTACAGTTTGGTGTAATATAATTGATAGGAGTCTGTTCTCATGGCTTTTCTACATGTGATTAGCTACATTATACCATATGTTCTACTTCACAGTTTGAGTTCTTTGTCAAACGGCAGAACAGGTGAAACTGGCTGATGGCTAGAACACACAAAGATGGCCGGCCGATTTGGCCATTCATTCGAATTTCCATGTGCCGTATAGGATACAGTAACACGGCAGTATTCACATATGTGACGCGCCAAGCGAAAACCTCCCTTATCGGATGGAGTAATTTCCGTGCGGTTTTGATAAAGTAAACGTCACATTTAGCGTTGTCGCGTCTATGTATATTTTTTATTTATTTCCATAAATACACCTACTTACTTTGTTCTTTTATTTTATTTCGAAGAAAGCGGGTACTACAGTAAATGTTTCTGACAATAAAAAAATACCTCACGATGTATGAAAATCTACATGTACATGTGTTTAATAAATCGGCAACAAAGAACGTTAGTTTCTTTTTTTTTTTTTTCTTTTTTTTTACCACTGGTCACGTTATCTCCCTTGGACAACTGCTCACGTCGTTCTCAAGACAATTCGTACATAAAAGAATATGCAGGTGTGCCCATCTGGGCGGTAGGATATAAATTGGACTACGGCGGCGGAAAACTTACGGGTAATTAGATAAAAGTTAAATAATCCCACCTCTCTGTTTAGTCTAATTCTCCGTGTATGATCGACCTTACATCATAAAGGTGTATGGGTATTGCAATCATGCGGACATAACAACCCAGGTTTGGGAAAACACATTTAAATGTCACATAGTTTATTGTCCCGTTTACATCGATCGTTGATTCAAAATTATACGAAACTGTAATCGTTAAACGTGTGTATAACTCCGTTGGATAAAACATGTCCTACTTGCGTTTCTTTATATGTTGGCTAGTTTTGTTCTCTAAGTCTCAGTATTGAATACATCCAAATGTAGACCGTGTATTGAGCATGCTGCCAGCCGCGAACGAAGGGCACACCGGTACAGAAACAATACAAGCGACGTACGCGTGTTTGGCATGATTTCAAATTCTGACAAACAGATATTACTGCTGTACGTGTTACACGCGACGACCCATCTTTAAGGAATTTGATACATGTGCATGCAACGGCCGTCAAAAACGATATTCAACTTTATTCATAATTGATGATTTAAAATTAGAATAATTGTGTTGACATAATTTAAGGTCGCGTATTGCAGATATTGGAAATAATTTCCTTTGAAAATCTTCATACAATCTAAAGCCTCATACATTTACAATGATTATCACAAGGACGGGGTTCGTTTATAGATATAATTATAGTACTTATAGGTTATTATGTTTTCTATATGTGGATATATATATATGCACGTGCTACGTAGCATGCGATATTGTGCGACTTTAGTCGGAACGAGTGGCAATTATATTCACATACAAATCAAATAACATTTTTATAATATATGTAAATCACTGACAACTAAGATGCGCCTAAAAATATACAAACTATCAATGAATTAAACAAATTGCTGATGATTTAGTAGGAACTATTATACAATGTGAAAAGTAATTCTGGCACTGATCAATATGGTAAAATATTGACAATTTACTTTCCATTGTGTTTCAATGTCAAACAAATGTACATATTCTCTGGTATTCCTTTCATGTGCTGGACGTACGGACGCAGGTAACACTATATGCCCGCCTCACCATTCGGTGGCGGGGGCACAACAATAAAAAACTATATATTCAACCCTGAAATCAGAATAATCTTGATCTGGTGCCAGGTCCTCGCCACACCAGAATCACTTGGCCCCCTCCAAAAAGCAGTAGGATCAGTAATAATGTTACTACTTTTATAATGGGCAATAACCCAATTCAACTCCCAGGTAACAAAAGAGCCAAAGATAAAAACGTACCTGAGACTTTGTGACCTTGGGGTAAGGGTTGAGTGCTGGGACATGCATTTGCTACAGCACGATGGAGGGCCATCTGAGGAATGCATGTATGAAATAGCAAAATGCTCCATGAAAGGAAACAGAAGTTAATTATAAGACATTTACCCCTACGTTAAGTTTATGGACGCCGACGACGACGACGCCGGGGGTATGCCATAAGCTCTTCATCACTTTGTGCAAGCGAGCTAAAAACAGGTCGTTGAAAATATTTATCCGAATCACCACAAAAAGTAGTCCTTCGATCTGGTTCACACGAACGAAACTATAACACAGGCTAGGCTGTAAACATATCCTATGTAAAAAGAAACAAATGGACATAACTCCAAAAGAGAAATCTCACATCTTTGACATGATATCTATGAATGTGTGAAGTTTTTTAGCTCACCTGAGCGAAGCTATGTAAAAAGAAACAAATGGACATAACTCCAAAAGAGAAATCTCACATCTTTGACACGATATCTATGAATGTGTGAAGTTTCTTAGCTTACCTGAGCGAAGCTCATGTGAGCTATTGTTACCGCAATGTGTCCGTCGTCCGTCATCCGTCGTCGTCCGTGAACATTTTCAAACGCCTTCTCCTCAGTAACCATTGGGCCTATAGTCACCAATCTTCATGATCATGGTCCTTAGGTAGGGGGATTACAAAATTGTTAAAATGACGTCATTGCGTAATCCAAGAATCCAAATTCTTCAAAAATCTTCTTCTCAAGAACCGCCAAACTGATTTCGACAAAACTTGGTAGGAATGATCGATGTACAATGCTCTTTCAAAGTTGTTAAAATGGTGACCCTGGGGTCAAAACTGGGCGTGGCCCGTGGGGTCAAATTTTATTTTTGACCGAATATGGTCATATCATATATCGAATTGAAGGTATCAAAGAGGCGATCACTCTGGTGCATTTTTTGTCGAAATCTGATGGTTATGTCATCCAAGATGGCCGCCGAAAGGTCAAAGGGTCGTTCTTTTATTAGAGATTTCAAAATTCTTCTTCACATGAATCGCTTGGCCCATGGTAGCCAAACTTAAAAGTTATGGTCCATGGGTAAAGCCTTTTCAGATTTGTTAAAATGGAGGTCATCGCTAATCCAAGATGGCCGCCGTCTAAAAATAGCATAAATTCTTAAAAAATCTTCTTCTCATGAACCGCTAGCCGGATTTCGACGAAACTTGGTGGGAATGATCAATGTACAATGCTCTTTCAAAGTTGTGAAAATGGTGACCCCGGGGTCAAAAATGTGCGTGGCCCGTGTGGTCAAATTGGGGTCAAATTGTATTTGTGACCGAATATGGTCATGCTATATATCAAATCGAAGGTATCAATGAGGCGATCACTCTGGTGAATTTTTTGTCGACATCTGATGGTTATGTCATCCAAGATGGCCGCCGAAAGGTCAAAAGGTCGTTCTTTTATTAGAGATTTAAAAATTCTACTTCACATGAACCGCTTGGCCCATGGTAGCCAAACTTCACAGTTATGGTCCATGGGTGAAGCCTTTTCAGATTATTTGTTATAATGGAGGTCATCGCTAATCCAAGATGGCTGCCATCTAAAAATAGCACAAATTCTTAAAAAATATTTTTCTCATGAACCACTGGCCGGATTTCGACGAAACTTGGTAGGAATGATCGATGTACAATGCTCTTTTAAAGTTGTGAAAATGGTGACCCCGGGGTCAAAAATGGGGGTGGCCCGTGGGGTCAAATTTTATTTTTGACGGAATATGCTCATGTCATATATCAAATTGAAGGTATCGATGAGGCGATTGCTCTGGCGCAATATTTGTCGGAATCGGATGATTATGTCATCCATGATGGCCGCCAAAAGGTCCATTTATTTGAGATTTTGAACGTCTTTTTCTCAGGAACCACATGGCCGATGCTGGCCAAACTTCATAGGAAGTTCCGATCCTTGGGTGAAGTATTTTCAGATTTGGTAAAATGAGAGTCATCGCTTAATCCAAGATGACCGCTGTCTAAAAACAGCACAATTTTTTTAAAACACATGAACTCAATGCCACATTCTCCTCTGGTGTTCATGGAGTCAGGTGAGCGAATTAGGGCCATCATGGCCCTCTGGTTTTTAAATATTCCATACGATATTCAACTTATGCTCTAGACAAGAAATAAAAAAAAGAAAAGAAAAAAGAGCAATAACTAAATAAAAAAATAACGATGAAATTATCCAAATTAGCGATGCTAGAATAGTCATTCTTGCGTACGACACACCTTTGACTCAATAGCTTGTATACGTGTGTGAAGTTTTATTAAAATATTGCACACGCTATTCAACTTAACCCTTACACCGCTATCTTAATTTGTTGTCATCTGTTGTTTATTTTCCAGTTTTATCACCATGCTTTAACAGCAATTTAGAATAATTTACAACATAATGCAAAGTGCTGTCAAAACATGTTTTTACTGAGAAATAAGGCAAGATATAAAAGTAACATTCATAATATTTACACTGTCCTTAAATTCATAATGGAAACGCCCATTCAACGTATTGCATTTATATCACAGTTCATTACATTAGCCCCACGTGACGTCGCATCCGTGTTCTATGAACACATTTTCAAGTTTACTATTATTGTTATAAAGCTGACAGATAATCATTGTCTTATGTTATCTTGCATGCAAATAGTCTAAGTAATTACTTACTACAAATTTGGCTGCAACTAAGACATTGTCTCATATGTGTTCTACGAACTTTGTTTCCATTTCCTGTGTCGACAGCCAGAACAATTATATTATCATTTGAAGTTTGTTATACTTCACCTGCTGGCGCGAAATGACGTAGTTATCACGTGGTGTAGGCAAAAGGAAAATGGTCGAAGCGTGAAGTGTTCGCAGACAATCACAGACGGTTTGTCTCAGACTCGGGTACCCTGGCAGGTTTTATAGAAAATATTCACCGCCGCTCAGTGCTGTACACCACATGGTAGGCCCCATATGTCGAAGTTTGACCATCAGCATACTGACGTAGACTGATACAAAGTTGGCGAGTTCCAAATTATAAAATCCAAAACCGTCATTGAGTGTCATTGGTTTTCGCGACACTATGTAATTGATTTTTTTTTTTAGTAACAAACATGGGTTTGACTTTTTCTCTTTTCAGAAGATTTCCTCCTATTGTGTTAATAAAATTTACTCACACTGTTGAAAAAGATTTCGACCGTAGACACTACCACGGCGTGCCATGGCACTATTTTTGGTCTAGAAAACGAGATGGTTGAATTACCCAATCCCCCCTCTCACCCGCTCAATAATATGCTGTGACATTATTTTATTCACTGCTACGGGTCTAAAGATGCAGTTAACATGTGACTGCTAATAGTTTTTGTTGGAGTTTCTCAAATCACCTATATCAGTGATTCTATATTGTATGTACATCTGGTGTCCTGGTGTAACTTACTGACAAATCACACAATTTATAAGGAAAAATTATTTTTTTTCAGTAAAGAAACTATGTATAATACCAATCCATTAAGAAAACAGTATTTACAATTCTTGTTATGTGTGTTTAGTTATTATTTTCTGTTGTTGGCATACGTATGGTGCACCAAATCAATCAGCACAGTTCACAAGCCCGTAATTCTCAAATCTTGTCCATTTGTACTTTACTATACATTGCATCTGAATTAAAATAGTTTAACATTGACATTAAACTTATTCTGCAATAAATTTGCCTTTTGTTGTCAAAAATACTGACATTAATGTATCTGTCCCGCGAAATCGAATCATTACCGTTACGCTGAACAAAAAATGTAAAATCAGAGTAACCTCCCTTTCCTACTCTCAGCTACTAATGCAATGAACATTGTTTATGGGCGCCCGATTTATAAATAAACACGGTGGTAACACAACTTAAGTCATTGCCGAGAACGAGGCCGGTCTGTATTCGGAATTTTAACGTTACACATTACATGCATCATTACCGGTCACGGTTTATACACGTCCATATGTATGTAGGTCGACTGAAACCAAAATTGGTAGATAGACACACTTACAACGTTGCCTTTGCATATTCTACCTTCATGATGCGTTGTATACAGAGGGGTGAAAATGGGAGTTTTTAAAGAAAAATCATTACCGTTACAGTCATTTCCGTTACAAAATTGTGTAACGGTAATGACGATCGTGTAACGGCAATGATAAATTACCATACTAACCAGTCAGTTGATGCGTCAATTAGATATAAACCAGGTCCCATCATAATGGCACATTTATTCAGACCTACAACATTTATATATGAGGCATTTTCGCATCCGTCCGTCCGTACGTCCGCGTGTCTGGTTAAATTTTTTTCGTTAAAGTTTTTCCATCTACTATATCTATTTTTTTAGTGTCCATGCCTCGCCCCAAGGCGCGACATGCAGGCCACGGCCATCTAGTCTACAAAAAGTGGGTATAATTATGTTATCCAAGTGTCCATGCTTGGAAAAAACCTGGCCTTCGTGGCTTTGCCTCGTTTCTTGTTATACATCATTCTGTGTGCAATCATTGAGTATTCCAGTGCTCCAGATAAGCTGCATATTTGCTTAAATACCCAATCAAAATTTCCAAAAACCCAATTGGAATCAGAAGCAGTGAGTATCAAAAAGCAATAACAAATTTGTGGTACCTTTATCATGCTGCAGAAAACAATAAACATACCACAAATATAGCATATTTTTCTTAATTACTGTGTCACTCGGAAAACCAGGTTGTGGGATTTTTGTGTGTTTATTCGGTTAACACCCAGCACAGTTTGTTCATAAAACAAGTATCTTCTAATATAAATAAGTTCCCAAATAGTAAATAGTTAAATCATATTCACGAGTTTTATCATAATACTCCCGCAATAAATTGTTGGGGAAGAGATTTACTTGTCAGATTGTCTGTTCATCAACTTAGTAGGTAAATAATACATGTATACAATACAATACAATACAAAATTAGTTTATTAAAGTGTCGTATACTAGCAAACATGTACATCGATATTTACTTAACACATTAATGCTAGTATCCAGCCGTATTCGACTTATAGAACACTATAAAATAGACAGTTATATACATCTAATATATACCAGTAATGATCAGTGAATCACAATTGGCATGTCCACATAGCCATGTTGAAAAGCAAATGCTGTATATGTTTAAGACACATAATTATGTTCCCCCAGCTGCAACCCTGGACACTGGACAGTGACAATGATTTCAGCCGATGTGTTCATAGTAATCTAGTTTTAATATCAGTCCCATAGTATCATCAGTTCCAACCCAACATGTACATATGAAATATGTCAATAAATACTTTCAGATCATATTTCTCAATGTTCTCTGCTAATTATACCCTCACCCTCGGCAAGAGGGAATATAGCGTTAGTCCCATGTGAGAGCGTTAGTCCCAAGACTGCCAGCGAGGGGATAAGTTTATCAAGGCTGCCAGCGAGTTTATCAAACTGCCAGCGAGGGGATAAGTTTATCAAGGCTGCCAGCGAGGGGATAAGTTTATCAAGACTGCCAGCAAGTTTATCAAGACTGCCAGCAAGGGGATCAGTTTATCAAGGCTGCCAGCGAGGGGATCAGTTTATCAAAGCTGCCAGTGAGGGGATAAGTTTCGTTTAACGATGCCATTTCAGTTAAATCTCCCAAAACGGTACCTTCAGTTTGTGACAACATATTCTCATAACAGACACTTAAATTTAATCTTGTGTTGTAATGGTTAAATAACATTTTGTATTATTTATATTGGGCTTGTAATGATTATGCGAAGTCGGTTATCCCATAATTGGAGTAATGTGCATTACTACTATTAAATCTTCTATAAATTGTACAGACTCTTGGAATTGTCTTTTTTTAAATAATTGAACAATAAATATGATAAGAAATTCTGTTCTTATTAATTGTTTTAGTTGGGCCTGACAATGTTATTGCAGATTTATAGTGGCCTTGATCCATTGTCTCCTACACAACCTGCAGAGATCGCCTGGCTCATATTTTAATCCAATTACAGAACAATGTAATAAATAAACAATAAGCATGATCAAACATTCTTTAATTTGCCATACAATGGTATTGGTAGTATTTAATTTCTATAATAGTATTATTCAAGGTCAACCAGACCTTTGACCCATTAAACATTATGTGTTAAATCCCCAGTCATGACAATTATGTGACAAACCTGGTTTACTGACCATTCCAGCACTACAGTGTAGTAAGGTGCATGCCACCAGATCAGGGCACTGTCTGTCCTTGCTTAAAGTTTCTATTGTAATTTTAGTGCTGAATGTTGAGTGTTTTCCCATCTGTACATGACCTTGCTGTTGAATGGATGTAAAACCCCACCATTCAATCACTACAGAGCATAACAGACTACATACTGTAATGGAACCATCAGTTCCATTTCAGTAGATTCGGTCATCATGGTCAGACACAGATATTCACTATTTACACAACAGGCTCCAGCATGTCAAATATGCATATATCCTTTATTATTAATACACGGCAGAGTTGTAAAGGATCATAGTTGTAGTGTGCCATCCCGGAGACTGTATGAACCAGTGGACGGCCTCATATTATTATGTGTGTTGCCGACTATTGGTCATCACGAGTACTGATACTGTATATCAAATTGACACCAGACATTTCGACATTGAAGCAAATATCTTTCTTGTGTCTGACAATGACTGCCTTAATCTTATATCATATTGTTGCTTATTAATTTCTGATGCTGGAAAGTAATGGCTTGCACGCTATTTGTTCGTATTGGGTGTACTAGAGACGAGTTTGGGGAGCTGGGTGTTATGATTTTCCACATAATTCATTGCGTATTTTCGTACCTATTTTCGTGCGAGCAGCCTATTGTAAGGGGTTTCAACCAATAATTTATGTATCACTACAATAGTCTGATCCATAGCGATCGGCCACATTAGCGCCCGCAACCGATTATCTGGTCACTAGTCTAGGGGACATGTTTATTTGTGTGATTTTGATGGCTGTATTTTGTTTCTTTGAGATGGCAGACATTTTTCATTTAGTGTCTCTGGTTACCGAGCGCTGATTGGTTAAAGATATATTTGCAGCGGGAAATTTGATTGGGGCTCGCACGGCTGCTGCTCGCATCTCGTCTATATAAAGGAGGCGAGCTGCGCAAATCATTAATTAACTTGTCAGTCAACTGACCCACTCATATTGTCAGTAAACGCTAGTGACCTATTGTCGACTCAGGTAACTAGTTAATTCCCGTCACGCTGAGTAACTTAGTACTCTGTCACATAGTATTATTAGTGAAGTTCATTTGAGCCATCCTGACACGGGGCCCTTGCATTAATAAATAAGTACGAGTTCAGACGATTGTTGTTAATAACTTGAAATACAGATAAACAGTAATAACGCTACCGTGTCGCCAACCAGGGCAGGGGTGTTGGTTACAATACTATACAGACTTTACAGACTATGTTTTCAAACAGTGTAGATCCAGATGAACAGTGTAGACCCAGATTAGCCAGCTCATAATGAGCCATCTCCTCAAGATTGCACTGTTTATGTGTATTTTCTGATTTTTGACACATTACCAATATTTTGATTCATGGAATAGTCGGTAACCAACCCTTTCAACCCCACAGACCATAATGTCAACATTTGCAAACACTGTATATCCAGATAAGTCTGCTTGTAACAAGGGTTAATCCTTTCAGCCCTACAGACCATAAAGCCAACATATACAAACACTGTAGATCCAGAAAAACTGGCTCATAATGAGAGTTAATCCTTTCACCTCTACATACCATGAATTCAACATTTGCAAACACTGTAGGTCCAGATGAGCCCACTTGTTAATGAGCCAATGTTGGATATTTATGGGTGAAAACATTACTACAGTGGAACCTCACTAAATTGGACACTTTGGATCTTATTTTTGATGAGCTTCTTGGTCATTTATCTCAGGTGATAATGTCTATTCGTGATTGCATAACACACACCTATGTTCAGTTTTACAGTGAAACCTCTCTAAGCCGGACACCCTGGGGACCTCACAGGATGTCTGGTTTAGAGAGGTTTCACTGTATATTAATTATTGAACCTTCCACCTTCCACAATGTAATTATCAATTGTAAAATACAGGTATTGCGCCAGGTTCTGGTAGGTACTTCACACTCCATATAAAGATGTAATTAATGAATTTCATTTTATTACCAGTCTAGTATGTCCTGGAAGAATAATAGCTTTATTAACCCAAATGAATCACAAGGTTGAGGACAAAGAGCTGCAGGCATACATCATCGACACTGCTGAATAGACCTGTAGAAACCAGTTGTTGGTTAGTCCTCAGCTGTTAACCCTTTCACCCCTAAGTAACTGGAATGAAATTTGATATGTTAATTTTGCAACCAATCCAATGGGCACAAAATTATTTTCAGACTAGTCCATTTATGAAATGTGGTGTTTTTGCTCTCAAAATATGAAAATTAAAGTGCAGATCCTGATGAGACGGCTTATCTGGATCTACACTGTTTGCCAACACACTATACCAGGGGTGTAAAATTATTTGAAATATCACTTGCCCTTAAGGTCTAGTAGATGCAAAATCTTACTCGCCCTCACTGGTTTGCCACTCGCCCTTATATTTTTAGCCAGGTTTTTTGAAAAAAATCCAGGCTATTGGATTGGCGAAAGCCGGGCGGGCGGGCGGCGTCCACAATCAATGTTAAGTTTTCGTGTTTCAGTCCATTTCTTTGTTACTGTACCACCTAGGACCACCAAACTTTCACAGCTTCATAATCAAGGGGTGCCCACCACATATCACTATCCAACATGTTACTTTTTTTTTAACTTGACCCATTTTTTCCGCGCAGTCGACTTAGCCATTTTCAATGTTAAGTTTTCGCGTTTTCAATATTAATTTTTCGTGTTTAAGTCCATTTCTTTGGTACTGTACCACCTAGGACCACCAAACTTTCACAGCTTCATAATCAAGGGGTGCCCACCACATATCACTATCCAACATGTTACTTTTTTAGCCAGGTTTTTTGAAAAAAAATCCAGGCTATTGGATTGGCGAAAGCCGGGCGGGCGGGCGGGCGGCGTCCACAATCAATGTTTTTACCTTCACCTATTATTTCTACGTAATTGACTTAGCCATTTTCAACGTTAACTTTTTAACGTACGTCTGGTTAAATTTTTTGGTTAAAACTTTTTCGTTATACTATATCTCTGCAACTGCTTCGCCCACTTTGAGAGACTTTATCTTCGTAAAGCAAAGTTCATGTATAAAGTATCTAAATCAGAAACACCACACTATATTTCCGAATTATTTCATATAAAACATCAAGCCAATAATGCGCCAGTACTGAGATCAGCAACATCACATAACTTCATATTACCCAGACCTAATAAAGAGATTTATAAACAAAGCATTGCATATGCAGGTCCAATTATATGGAATAGCTTGCCAAATTACATAAAACATGTTAAAACTATTGACTCTTTTCATTGTCATTTCATTAAATGGATGGTAAAATAATTACATTTGTTTACATGAGATAGATACATGTATATGCATTGTCTTTAATTTTCCATTTGATACATGTCAACTGACCTTGTAAATACTTGTAAAATAGTGTGTGTGCGCGCGTGTGTGTGTGTGTGTGGTTCATGTGGGTGCAATGTTTAGTGTGTGTTTAAGTGTAAGAACAAAATGTTTGTATCTGTTGGTTAGTCTGCTCCTTAACTAGTAATCAAATGCAAACCACATGGGGTCATGTTGCTAATTCACAATTATCATCATAAGGTGTCAAGTATGATCACATTTGTCATTCTCACTTCTCTTTGGGGCATTATCATAATTTCCCTGATCAACGTAATTAAACATTTGGTGTAGAGATGTCCTCAAATCCATTATAGCATTGCATTCAGAATACATTAATTACTAGGCATAATTATTACAATCAAATTTAACTACAATTTGTTTTTCTTTAATTTTCCAAAATATATTTTGTTACCACTCTTTTAACCGTTTTGTTGAAAATTAAGTTATTTAATATTTTTCATCCAGGTAGTGTATTCCTAGAATGCAATGGGTTAATGATATCCTGTTGTTTCCTTACTCTGTGATTTTTGTACATGTAACATGTTTAAATTCTTGCCTCTGTCATACATGTGTTATATAATAGAGGGCCACATGGAAGATTAGTGAAAACTAAATGTGTTACCCTCTCAAAATAAAGACTATTATTATTATTATTATTATTATTACCTTGAAACTTCACATGGGTGTTATCATCGTCCATATTTTCATTCTAACCCCCAACCGTGCGGCCCCTGTGCGCAATGTCAAGGTCAAATTACTTTGAATTTATTTGTTAAAGTTTTTTCGTGTACTATATCTGCAACTGCTTCACCCATTACCTTGAAACTTCACATGGGTGTTTATCATCGTCCATATTTTCATTCTAACCCCCAACCGTGCGGCCCCTGTGTGCAATGTCAAGGTAAAATTACTTTGAATTTATTTGTTAAAGTTTTTTTCGTGTACTATATCTCTGCAACTGCTTCACCCATTACCTTGATACTTCACATGGGTGTTTATCATCATTGTCGCACCCGCTTGCGGAAAGCGCGATAATCGCGTATCGTCGGCATTTTGGCGTCCGTCCGTTAGCCGTCCGTTGTTACATCTGTGTGTCCGGTTAAAGTTTTTTTGTTAAAGTTTTTCCATCTACTATATCTATTTTTTTAGTGTCCATGCCTCGCCCCAAGGCGCGACATGCAGGCCACGGCCATCTAATCTACAAAAAGTGGGTATAATTATGTTATCCAACTGTCCATGCTTGGAAAAAACCTGGCCTTCGTGGCTTTGCCTCGTTTCTTGTATACAGATATTAAGGGTTAAAGCCGATGTTGGTCAAACTTTACAGGGATGATATATGGGTGATACCATTTCAGATATTAAGGGTTCAGAGGTCAAAGGTCAAACCTATTGAAATTCACTTCCGCTCTATATCTTCTACACTGATGCATGGATTATCAAATGCCTTGGCACAAATGTTTCTCAGGATGAGAAGGTGTGTCGCGATCAATAACCACGCACCTACGTTCAAGGTCAAGGTCACAGTTGAAGGTCAAAGGTCAAACCTATTGCAGGCGGCAGACAGATAAACTGCATAGTTTGTGTATACAACTCCTCTGAAACCTATTGAAATTCACTTCCGCTCTATATCTTCTACACTGATGCATGGATTATCAAATGCCTTGGCACAAATGTTTCTCAGGATGAGAAGGTGTGTCGCGATCAATAACCACGCACCTACGTCCAAGGTCACAGTTGAAGGTCAAAGGTCAAACCTATTGCAGGCGGCAGACAGATAAACTGCATTGTTTGTGTACACAACTCCTCTGAAACCGTTCAGTGGATTGATCTGAAACTATACACACTTTTTATGCCAAACAAATATTTTTTTTACGAAAATATCATCCTTTTAACTTAGCCATTTTTAGCTCACCTGAGCAAAGCTCATGTGAGCTATTCTTATGGCAAAGTGTCCGTCGTCCGTGAACATTTTCAATCATCTTCTTCTCCCGAACTGCTGAGCCGATGTTGGTCAAACTTTACAGGGATGATATATGGGTGATACCATTTCAGATTTGTTAAAATGAAGGTCATCGACAATCCAAGATGGCCGCCGTGGAAAAGTAGGTCAAATTCTTAAAAAATCTTCTTCTCATGAACCGCCAGGCCGATTTTGACGAAACTTTGTATGAATGATCGATAGTTAATGCTGATTCAGATTTGTTCATATGGTGGCCCCTGGGTAAAAAATGGACGTGGCCCGAGGGGTCAACTAGGGGTCAAATTATATTTTTGCCCGAATATGGTCATATAATATATCAAATCGAAGGTATCGACTAGTCAATCACTCTGGAGTGATCAGATCAGATGATTTTGTCATTCAAGATGACCACCGAAAGGTAAAAATGTTGTTCTTTTACTAAAGATTTCAAACGTATTCTTCTTGTGAACTGCTTGGCCGATATTGGCCAAACTTAACTGTAATAGTGGGGACGAAAATTGAGAGTTCGTTACCATGCTTGTGAAAGTTACTTTTTCAACAGTTTCCTATAGGTTTTGACCTCAGGAACAAGAATCCGAAGGTGCCCCAAAAATCTGACCTCGTTAAAGGTCATTTTTCGTGACCTTGAAAGGACATTAGAGGTCAAACAGGGAACAAATGCTAACTTTCTAGTGGCATGTCATAGAAAGCTAAGGTTGATGGCAAATGAAAGCATTGGACAATCCAAGCAATTTTTATTCTTTGGTCTATTGCATATGTTCGATAGTTTGACCTCTAGAGGTCAATAGAGGTCAATATATAGTCTAAAAATGGGCAAATATGGGTGAAAACGCAATTTCTTAATGGAAGGTCATAGGAAGTTAATATTGGTGTCAAATGAAAGAATTTGATAATCCAAGCAACTTTTATTCTTCGGCCAATTTGATATGTTTTATATGTTGACCTCTAGAGGTCAATAGAGGTCGATATATAGGCAATACAGGGACAAATAGGGGTAACAAATATTTTCTCAACGGAAAATCTTTGAAAGCTAATATTAGTGTCAAATGAAAGCACTTGATGATAATCCAAGCAACTTTTATTCCTTGCCCAATTTGATATGTTCAATATTTTGACCTAGAGGTCAATAGAGGTCAATATATATGTTGAAAATGGTGAAATAGGGGTAAAATCCAATTTATAAATGGAGTGTCATAGCAAGCTAATATTGGTGTCAAATGAAAACGCTGAAGCAATCAAGCTTTTATACCGCGAGTACAATGAAAAATGTGACAGTGTGACCTATTGGGGGGGGGGGGGGGGGGATACAGTCAAAATGTTGGTATCGACGGTAAAATCAGATCAGATTATGTGTGTGTTATACTTGTCCAGTTCCATGCAACGACGTTTTGGCAGTGCGCGACGTCGTGTTGTGATCGAGGTTGTCCAGTGCACCTACAGTAAAACAGCTGCTTCTTTCTGCATGTTTTGTGGGCAAACAACGCCATCTATTCGAGCCTGATTGGCCACTATCTCTGCCAATCGTTTCTCTATTGCGAGAACTCTGTCGAATGAAACAGATATCCCCATCTCACTCGTGCATTTGATAAGCTTCTTACTACGGGTCTGACTGTGTAACCAGATGCCAACGTGTAAAGGAAATGGGGTTTCCAGCTTCCAGCATTCCATGGCTTGTCAAATTATCCATGTTATAGACAATAAGTTTGGAAATAGATTTCTCTGGGTTTGAAATGGGATTATCTGCATTTGTTTGGTATCCATAGAGGAGGAGGCGCACCAGCTGTTCCATTTGTGGGGGAAACTATCTGATGACTTGGGATGTAGCTCCCATCCAAATGTATAAGGTTTGTTGAAGTATGCCCCGTCTACAAATCATTGCAGCCTTCACATGTATTGAGGCTTGGCGATCAGGAGTAATATTATCGGATACAATTTTACGCATTTTCTTGGAGGCTATCAAAATAAATACAACGTCGGAGAAACCTAACTGCTCTAGAAATCTGGAAAACGTATGAGAATGTCATGTTTCAGGCCGGTGTGTGGTTGACAGTAAGTACAGTGTCCGCCAATATAAGCTGAGTCTGGTAATCATTTATTAAATCACGCATCGAGAAAACAGTGACCCCACTCGCATGTCATCCTCTATTTTACTCATGAATTTTCCTCCTTGTTAAATCAGTTGTTGAAAAACTCAACTCGTGCAGGCGATATCTTCTAGTATATGCCCGTTCGTATGCAGTTAAGCAGTCACAATGGTACTGCATATCCAGGCAAACGACGTCACCTTGCTCAAACAGCCCGATTCAGCGGATACATCTTCCAGCTTGTGTGCCATTCGTTTCATCTTTATCATCGAGTTTTTTGCGCACTTATGTAGATATTTTGTTAGTCTAGAGTATAGAGGAGTCAAAATGATACCACCTAACGGTGGCATCATTTCTCCACCCTCTATACTACTCCACCACCCCCAAAATCAATAAAATAGTTAACGATGGAAATTGTCTACCACCAACCCACAAAAAGAAAAAAATTCAAAATTGGTGTCAAAAAGGATTTTTTTTCTTTTTTGACACCAATTTATGAATTTATTCTAAAATAAGTTTCTGATTTAAATGTGCCCACGAGTGATAGTTTATATTCCAACACCCCATTTTTTCTCCTCCAATATAGATAATTTATTTCGCAGATCAGCAATTAATTTCTACCAGCTCTAGTCTACCACGTTCACCTGTAGCCACAGGGCAGCCCGAGTTGCTTATGTCTACAAAGAGTTTGGGGCACTAACGAATTTACAAGGGCATTCTGGGGCATTGAAATTGCGGGGGGGACACAAGGAAATAACGTCTACGTCTCGCTAGATGCCTTCGTAGATAGTCTTTACGCTTGTAAACGTTTTACAACAAGTCTCCACACTCCATATATGATATGTTTTATGTTTATATTCAATTAGAAGTGAAAAAAACATAATGTTTTCAAGACCAATTGAAACAGATAAATTTCATAGGTTATACAAAGTACTTTACAGAAAATATGATAAACGTCAGAAAAACTAGACAGAAATAGAAAGTTTGAGAAGAGAAGCCGAATTCTCCTAGGGAATTACTTATAGTAACGGTTGAGAGTTAGGGGGTTGACAAAGTGATAAAATGCCACAAAGAATGAGGCGTTTTTATGAAGCGGTTTACCCGCGCCTATAAAAGAGGGGCATTTAATGATATATCCAAAGCGGAGGAAGTTGGGTAACAGAATTCAAAAGAAAGTATTGCGGGGGTTAAGGGCTAGTGTAAATCAAACCTTCAAGCACAAATAATTTGTCCCAAATAGACGCCAAAATAATATAAGAAAAAATCTATCGTTAGCGCGATAGTGGAAAAAAGGTGAAGAAATATTGGGGGCTCACGATGAAACATTGGAAAAGGTTAGAAAATGGAAGACGGGTGGTAGGGGTTACATTATCCTTTCGTAAAAAACATTAACATTAACGAGTCCTGAAGCATGTCGATAAACTCGCTCCGTATCTAACAACCAATTTTTTATTTGAAGATATCCATATTCTTACAAGGCTAGAACATATGGAGGAAATTAAAAATGGGAAAACCTAAAACTATTTAATATTTCACAAAAATCTCGGGTGGTAGCGAACCACTATCATCAATGAAAACCGTTAAAAATGGCTGTCAGATAAGGAGCAAACACGAATAATGTCCGATAAAAATAGACAGACCCAAATACAAAGTGGAAGTTTGTAAGATGGGTAGTTTTTGGTTTTTGTTAAAGCTAATACAGGGTTTTAAGTAGGGAATAGATTTGGGGACTACAATCCAAAGAAGCGCAGGAGGAGAACTTCCAGAATGGCTGAAGAATTAAAAAAGGTAGGTATTCTTTCGATAAGTATAATGACGACCTTTGTCTGTTCAGGGTGTTCTTCTATGCCATATGCAGATAAAAGACCCGGACAGTGTACAGAAAAGGCGAAAGAACTTAGTAAGCAATATTTTGTTGGTAGTAATGTTGGTTTCACCAATTCCTTTTTCAGATCTGAAAAAGGTTGAAGAGTTTTTTAAAATCTGGTTATAGAAGTATATCAACCCACCGAATGTAATGGTATGGTGTTGAAAAAGGTACCAGCACACTATAAGGCAATAGGTAATAAACCAATGACAATAGGACTGTTTAATAATCACGCATTTCTGATAAAAAACCTTAAAAACCTATCTAAAATTTACGCCTGCGATAATTGCAAACAGAAATTCAACGAAAGCGAGTAATATGAAGAGGAAACACCGGACCAAAAAATGTGATGAAAGGTGAGACAAAAATAGTATGTGATAAGGTAATTTTGATTTTAGAGCGCTCGCGTTCGTCGTTCGAAAGAAAAGCGTTTTTTTACCCAAAAAGGTTCTAAAAGTTATGGGGCGATCGATTGGATGTATTCTGTGGAAAAGCGGGAGGGAATGCACATTCACCACGAACAGTCGGACACGGAGGGTGAAAGATGGATTTTAGGAGCCTCCGGTAGATGGATACTGTCAGAAACCAATACCGTATCTCATATCACGGCTGTTACTGGCACGGGTTGTGGAGATTCATGCAAAGCATAAAAAAGAAGAACGCGCATCCACTATGAGAAGAGATAAAAGTTATTAGAAAAAAGCAAAGAATTCAACCTAGTTAGTTATGTGGGGAATGCGAATTCCAAAGAACGGGTAAAAGATATAAAGATCGGTTGTGACACTACTCTTTCCATATCAGATTGTATACGATTTTGAGGCCGTATCTCAGCCAGAATTTGTTGAAAAACTACGGTAATTGGTTTAGAGTACGAAGCTGAGCACGTTCTTCTTTGGCAAGTTAGTATAGGAGATTTTTTAATTTCTCAGGAACAAGTTAACTCATATTTGTGATAAAGATCCCGCAAAACTTATAGAAAAATTCGTAGAAAAGATTTGAAAGTCAGGGGAAAAGCTATAAGAGAAGAAGTGTGGTCAAGATATAAGTTTTAATACGAATATTTACGTAAAAAACCAAATCGCCAAGATCGAACAGTGGATAGTGCAAGTACCGGTTATAGTTTTTAAACAGCGTAAGTACGATATAAACTTAATAAAGAAATACCTAGTAGGCGAACTGACATCAACAACAAAGAAAGTATGGTCGGAAAAACGTGCAAACTCAACAATATTTTATTTACTCTCCAGAATTTAGATTTCTGATGTAATACTTTATCTAGGACTGGGTGTAAGTTATGATAGTTGGATAAAAGCCTACGACTGCAAAGGACAGAAATCTTTCTTTCCTTATGAGTGGTTCGATTCTCCAAGACAAACTGGATTACCAGGACTTAACCCGATATAGAGAATTTTGGTATTCCAAACTATTTGGGAAAATGTTAATAGATGAAAACAGAATTAAGTAAATGTCGTAGAAATTTTCGAAGAAAAAAATATATGAAAACTTTCAGTGATTGGTTGAAATATTATAACGATTTAGATGTAGCACCGTTCCTAGAAGCGGTGGAAAAAATGTGTGAATTTTATAAACACAGAGGTTGTGGATATTTTCAAAGATGCGGTAACACTACCTGGAGGTAGCTATACAATATTTTTAATTGAGAGGAAACCATTAAAGAACAAAAATCTTTCAAAGGACGATTATACCGGAGGAGCTCTATATGCACCAAAAGAAGAAACTACGAAATGATGAAAGGAACGCTCTAGTTGGTGGTCCATCAATAGTATTTACACGCTATGCAAAGAAGCCGGTGTTTCCAATATTAGATCAAATGAAAAGTAACAAAACCTTGCAAGGCTGTTTTGGGGGGGGTACGATGCAAACGCGTTATATTTATCATACGTTAAATAAAGAGATGCCGTGGGTGGGAGAGAAACTATACACCATATAGATACCCCACATAACCCACTAAATTTATTAAAAAGTTTTGTAAAAGAGTTTTATCTGGAGACTGGTTTGGGGTTTGCGGAGGTGGATATAGAAGTTCCAAACACAACTTTAAAAACATAAGTTTTTCTGAAATGTCCCCAATATTTATAACAGAGAAGTAGAGTTGATGAGAAGTTCCCACACACATGTTAAAATATTTGGAAGATACTGGGAAGAACTAGAGGAAATGGAAAAAAGAAAATTGGTTGGGATCTATGACCGCCACTAAAGTATTGCTGTACGCGCCACTGTTGATATGGTATTTAAAACACGGCCTAGAAATAACGGGAGTTCATCGTGTTATAGATATATTGTGGTAAACCCTTCGAATGGTTCGCAAAAGAAGTTACAGCCGCAAGACGAACAGGCGATGTAGAACCAAATAAGAAAACCAGTAGCGGTATAATGAATTATTAGGCAATTCGTGTTGTGGAAAAATAAATGATAGATGGCAATCGGAGAGACATTTAAATACGACATATACACAAGACCGAAAACTGTGTTGACAAAGCGTTAAGATCTGCATTCTTTGATGATTTGAAGAGATAGGATGCGTACGAAATATCTTCCCGAAAAACCCGGTGTGCGTAAAGAGTCATTCCATTGTGGAATAGCGGTATCAACTAGCTAAATGAGAATGTTGGAATTTTACTACGAATTTTCTAGATAAATACGTAAAAAAGAGAAGACTTTGAATTAATACATGGATACAGATAGTATGTATATAGGAGTTAGTGGAAAAACGATAGAGGAATTGATTAGACCTAACTAACTAGACGAGTTTGAAAAAAGAAAAAAGAAAATTGGTTGGCTTGGGATAAATGGGAGCGAAAGAGAGCCCGGACTTTTCAAAAATGAATTTAGCGGGGGATAGGGCGATAGCGTTATCTAGTAAGTGTTATTTCGTAGAAAAAATTAATTTCACTAAAGATAATTTGGAACAAATTAAAATTAATAAAAAACTCTGCGAAAGGAATGTCCAAGAGAACTAACAATTTAAATTGGATTAGTATAAACGAGTACTAAGTGAAACTACAAGAAAGATGGGAAACACATTATAGAGTGTAGCGCAAAATAGAGGATTTTAAAAAATGAAAAGTCGGTGTTATGAAAAACGTACTGTCAAAAAAAATTAGGACTCTCAGGCGTACTACGATAAAAGACGCGTGTTACCAGACGGAATACTACCGAACATCTCTAAAGAATCTTACGATCCGGGGGGTAGCCTGGGTGTGTCAGAAGGCACCATAGAAGTTCTTCGCGAACAATACCGCGAGATGGATCCATCAGTCAATAAAGAGCACGGGCTCATCAGGGTTTGGTAATAGAGCGATCCAGATGATATACATTCATTGACCCACACGGGATCAGTCGCGCGGCGGCTGCCACCTTCGAGCTCTCCCGGTTGATAGAGGTACCGGACGTCAATATCTGATGGAAGGTCGCTGCTCCTCTAAACCCAACTGGTCGCTCCCGCGGCGAGAGCGGCAGAGGGCTTGCTCGCACCCTTTTAAACTTGATAGCATCTACAGGCTTTTCCTTTACTAACAATCTGGTCACCTCTCCGTTCAGTGTGGAGACCAACGGCGGGCAGTCTGGGCCTCCCACTCTGTCGATCGCGTATGAGGGTCTAGAAACAATTCTTTAGCGTATTGGTTGTCCGAACAGTCTCTCAAGCCAGGGTTCGATTGATGCGTTCCACGATCCCCTGGTCCCGGTGGATGTTGACGCGGCAGCGTCTGATAGAAACTTTATGCTTAGACAATAGATGAGAGACCGCGCCATGAACTCGCGGCCGGGATCGACCTGGAGAAGATTCGGCCATTTGAGAGGACTCCTCTTATATATTCGGGAAAGAGCCTCGCCACTTCCCTTTTAGACTCTTTAGTGACCAACGGCTCAGCCCCTTGTAACGACTCGCTTACGTCAACGATTGTCAGTGCTACTTTGTTACGTTTTTGCGACCCTGACGCCGCGATCGTGAGGGGGAGAAACCAGGATTTCCGCTTGTGAACTTGGTTCGGCACCGGAACGTCGAATTTTGGGCGCGGAATATTGTGGAGGCGGGTAAATTGATCTGCCAGATGGCCTGCTTCTTGAGCCATTCCTTGACAGCGTTTTCTGAAACCTTGGTCGAACCGCCGCGAGGTTCTTGAAGGCCGCGAGTCCCTTCCAGTAGCCGCGGGGGGCTATAGTATGTATTCGACAGCTTGCGCGTTTAGTTTGGTATCAAGTTTGCGCGTGTTCATCGTTTTATGCGAAGTATTTCTAATATTTTATCGGACAAATCTCCCAACATGCCCTCGCCAGTTCGTCCGGTAACTGCGTCGTTAATAATAAACCTTTGTTGGAAGTACAATTGCGATTGTCGCTGCAGCCCAATCGCGTTTGGGTTGGAACAGGAGAGGGGAATCTAATTCATCCAATCTCCCAGGATTGGTGGAGGAATCTAACATCCGCTTTGCGAAAAGGGTGGCCGCTTTTTCGTCCTCGAGACAATCTCGGGCCAGACGAATCATACTCTTTGCACCAGGTAAACGATGTTTTTGGGCAGTGTAGCCTACATCGATCATAGCGTCATAAAGTTCGTCAACTAACATCGTTCTATATATATATTTTTATAAAAAAAAATTGTTTTAATTAATTAATTTAAAATCTCGATTGAATATAATAGCCGGCGAGACCCACCACACCCATTCCCACGATGATGAACGCGATCTCGCGGTCCTTTTGGGGCTCTGACGGTACATAGAAATCTGAAAGTTGGGGCTCGGGATCCATTGGATCGAGAATTTTGTGCGGATATGCCAGCGCGTACTCGCGGTTGGCTTCTTCAACGTTCTGAAAGTTTGCGCGGCGTGATTTTCGCGGCGAAGCTCTTCATTGACCCAGTCCAGATGGGCGGTTCGTTTTTTCGACCATGCTTCCTTTGCGCTATTGAGTTGTTCTACAGCTAAATCATGACGCTTACGCTCCTCATCCACGTTCGAGCTTTTCATTTTAGAGAATATAAAGTTGTCTACCGCTGAACGCCAATGCGTTTACAAGCGCACCACCTACTATTACTGCGATTGAAGCCATTTATTTCCATATATTAACTGGTAGAATTCCAGCTTTAACTAGATAATCTCGGGTCCAAACTGCGGCCGCTATATCTAAGGTCGCGAGCCCTACGTCTCTCACAGTAAAGTCCAATTTGGGAGCGGTTCCTCCTAGGGTCATCTTTGATAGTCGAGCATACCCGATACTGAAACCCGATATCACCACGGCGTGATAAAGCGCATTCACTAACATTTTACCATCTTGTTCAGCCATTGTTATAATTATTGCATATAAAATGGGTCGCGATCAATGTTTAAATGGGGCGCATCCAAATTCAACATTGTTGATGATTGGTGTTTCGTAACTTTCTTCTGAACACTGGCTGGTTGTTTTTTGGGGTATTTCCAAACGCACAGGGCACCAACAACTGCCAGACCACCACCAACAACCCAACTCCAATTCACGAATTTGGGTTCAGCCCAACTCCAACCCCAATTCGTGAATTGGGTGACAAATTCTTTGAATTTGAGTGTGCTTCCAATTCGTGAATTGGGGGTGTTGTTGTACTCAACTCTGTATTCAGATGTTTTGCTGTCTCCGTCCCCAATCTCGATTGGAGTTTAGCCTCTCGAAGCTCGGCGAGTATTTTATCTTGTTTAACTTTTCGGGTGGTGGCCAGCCGCCGCCCGCCCAGCTGCCTGTCTTTTGGGATTTTTTATATGCGGTATGTCATCCAGTGGCGGAGTAACACTCTGGTTCGATTGTGTTGGAGCAATCTGGTTCAACTCCGTCACTCTCGTGGGTGTGTCTTGTGTCATCATTTTCAAAATTATATTTTGTATTAATATTAGAGCTTATAGTTCGTGGGCATATATGTCCAAATTGACGTGTGTTACCCGTGGTCAACGCGGTTGTTAGTGGAGCTAAGTACATTCCAAACTTGTGATAAATTGAGCAGCATGCCGTTCTAAGAGTGTGTCCTATAAAAGGGTCAGTCTCTAGATCGTGAATCAACCCTTCGGTGTTTGGTATAGGAGAAGAATCTACTAACGGCGGTAGCGTACAAATGAATAGCCGCGATCCAAGAGTTTTTGTCATCTCTGCTCCCAATTTGGATTCGTATCGCGCATACATTTTATCGATCTCCGCATCTGACATCTTATCCACCTGAAAAAATCTGAGAGACGCCTACCGAGATAATGCTCCGATTGTCCCCCAGCAACCAGCGCAGCTAGCAGCTCTCGTCGCGCCGCATTTTCATTTTCATTCGGAGTCGTTGCACTCAACCCAGATCCCGATTGCTCTGTCGGATCTTATTGTTGGCAGTCGGAGTTGAGGTTTCTTCTATTAGCTGATCGAGAAGTTCGTCGCAGTTCATTTTCTTAAAATTAATTTAACTATTCTAACAACTCTCATCACTTTAACATATTTATTTAATTTTTTCAAAAATAATAAATGCGCACCACCCGATACTTATGATCACCATTATGCTCGCAACAAAGCTCGCAGCGGAGCACCAAATTGTTAACATTGTTAACCATTGTTCAGCATTTGTTCAGCATTATTCAGCATTTGTTCAGCATTATTAAGCAATTGCTAAGCATTGTTAAGCATTGTTCAGCATTTGTTCAGTATTTGTTCAGCATTGTTCAGTATTTGTTCAGCATTTGCTAAGCATTGTTCAGCAATTGCTAAGCATTGCAATAGCTTATTACTTTGCAATTTTCCTAATTTTTTCAAAATTATTAATTATTAAATAAATCGTTAGATTTAGTTGATAACTTTATAAGCAGTTGGTTGATCAGTCTTTAGCAGAAGCTTGGCGTGCTTAGTTTTCGAAAGTATCTGTCGAACCTCCAGGCGCTCCTCGCGCGTTGGGATAACGTCATTCTCTCGAAGACAGTCATCGAATGAGTCTCGGTCCTTGCAGTGAAAGAGGGCGACCCATTTCGTTTGCTCGCGCAGATCCTTGAGGACGGCGTTGTATTTTTGAGTGGATATCCATACGCTTTGCCTCGTCATGGCGGCCAGAAAATGCGAGCTCGGAGAGCATGTCCTTCTTTTTGGTCATCGCCGCCTTGGCTGAGCATCGTCAATCACGTATAGGGTGGGCTCGCCTGAAATATTTGGTATAAACCACGCAACCAATCGTGAAGCCTATCACCGGGGTCAATAACGTATACCTCAGGGTCGGTCCATATCCACGGGCACCTCTGATAAAGTATCGTTGTGTCGCACAGTGGGACATAGGTACAATGTGACGAAAGGCATCGCGGTAGGATCCCTCGAGTAAGTCGAGGATGAAAACCGTTTTTCCACATTCCTGTCTGCCCACATATTATGGCAGAGTGAGCATCTCCAATCGTGAATTGGTATTGATTGCTAGATTTCTTAATTTTTTCAAAATTATGTATTAATAAATCGTTAGATGATTTCTTAATTTTTTCAAAATTATGTATTAATAAATCGTTAGATTTAGTAGATCGCTGATACGTATCGACCATCTTCGATGTTGAGTTGTGCGTCTGTAATTATATATAAGTACACGTTCAATGGCCCGGCTCCGTCCGCCTCTTTGGTTATCTGGATCGTCACACCCTCACTAGCGTTCTCAACTTGGCGTCCGCTACCGTGTATTTGGTCATCGTCGCTGGCTCGCATGTCTAGCCATAACGCGTATTTGGTATTCAGGAACTCCGCGAGGGAGACGGCCGAGAGATGCAGGTCTTTAGCAACTGCTGCAACCTCCGGAGAGCGCTTAGATCCGGCAGCAAACTGCTTTCTTACTTCATCCACTGCTGGTGCGCGCGAAGACCCGCGCTGTTAGAGTTGATTGGGGACTCCCTCGATCGTCACCTCTACCTTCGTGATTTTGGGGTTATAGAATCTGTCGGTTTTTCTAGCACCGAACGCGAACCGAGCATCCTCGAACAACATCAGTATACCTTTCATCGAGCGGGCGGGTCGGGTACGTTGACGTTAATATTCCACAATGTGTCGCTTTTGTTTTTCGGCATCTTGCGATGGCGAAGAACTCGGTCGTAAAGTATGGCAACGCCCCGGCGTACTGGGTTCTGATCAATCGCGCTAGTTCGGGCATCGTGACCATGTCGTACTCCAGCGAAACATTATCGATCGTATACGTCGATAACTGGTCGGTGGCTATGATAACTCGGCCGTTAGTCGTTTGAACGTTAGTTCGTATTCGAGGGCGGTCAGCCAAGCACTTCTGATAGTAGGGCATGTGACTCTCCAGCAACTCAAAGTCGAGCGGGATGTAGAAGCGGTTGCCGTAAGCACCCGCGACCGCGTTGTCACTCGCGTTGTTATCTGCCTTGTTAGCAGCCCCGATTCTAAGTTTGGTTACGTTCTTATTTTTGCTGGTGTCAATACCTTGATAGACAGCGTTTTCAAGCTCGTGTGACGTCTTCCTTCCACAGGTCCTGATAGCAATGGTAGACGTCGCTGTCGTCGATCGACATCACCTCATTACCAGAAATCTTTATCATAGTCTTCTTGACTATGGCGCGACCCAAGTTCTGAACGACGGCGTTCGGTCCGCGTCGTCGACGTTAGCGAAATAGTGAAAGCGAGGCGAACAGTACCCGGAACAATGACGTCGTTAGCTCCGAGGTTGGGGAAGCGGACTAAGAGCTGCTGGTTCTGGTCGATCGTCGATGGGTTGTTCGTAATAACGACACTCTGTCTCAGCCTTTTGCCCCGAGGGGCTCACGCAGTCTGCGGTATGGATTGAGTTTGCGACCGTATTGACTCGAAGACATAATTAATTTTATTGAAACTATTAAACCCGTATGGTTTTGTCTTTAATACATAATTAATTTTAAGAATTATAAATATGGATGATTACATGGATGAAATCGGAAGAGGGACGATTACCTCGATGGTGATGATGATAACTTCGAGGATTCCCTCACGACACCACCATAGAAACTCCAGTTCCAATCCAATCACAATTGGGTGACGCTACCACTAGTCAAAGTCAGGAATTACTTGAGGGAGCTGTAAACGACTACTACAACAATTTGGCAGCAGAAATCGGTCTGGTCCCGTCTGTCGGTCGCGACTACTCCAAGTTCAAATTTATGAGCGGTAAATTGCGACTAAGAGCAGCACTAAATCTCCCATTAGTTAACGCGAGGACCGGAAAGGAAAACCCCTATCGCTAAACACCATTGCAGGAAACCGGGGCGGTGGCCAACTCATAAGGGACGAACTAGGCTTCACGGATTGGAAGAGGGGTAAAACAATTATACCGGCCCGCGCTGTAGAGGCCCTAACGTCTACCGACGAAACTATAGCGAAGACGGCCACCGCGATAGAAACGGTCGAGCTCAGCGAGGTCCCTCAAATAGTCACCGACGTTATTAACACTATGGAGACACGTTTCAGCGTCCAATCACAATTGGGAAAAAATACTCAACGATGACCCACCGTTACCTCTTCGAGAACTCCGTGGACTCGATAAGGCTCTACAAACGGTCCGGGCGAACTGGTCCTTAACCTCTCCAAACTCACGGCGCTGGGATGAACATATCGCGCTAGAAGAAAGAAAACTGGAGGAAGCCGGTGACGATAGAGAATCTACCGAGCGGTATCAACAAACTCCTGCGGTCTTTGCGGGATGAAAGAGAAGCTCGCTTGGAGGCCGCCTCGGCTAACGTGAGGCTCTCCGCACACATAATAAGTCGGATCCGCGAATCAATCTCGAGGGTCCTGCACGAGGAGACGACATCGGGTGAGCGTCTTCGCACTCTGTTCAGAGAGCAGGGCGTCACGATAGCAAGCATACTCGTTGCTATCGGCATGACTATATCGACCATAGTTCTAACTTTCACTGGTGGTGCGGCGCTACCACCCGCTCCAGCACCAGCACCAGCACCAGCACCCGCTCCATCCGGTGGAGCCAAGGAGTGGATAAAAAAACAACTAAAAGCCCTCGCCAGTCTTCTAGCTAAATTAGCTGGAAAGGCGGCTGCCGCACTACCTGGACTGATCGGAAGTATCGTTTCTTACTTGCTATCTATATTATCAAAAACGGCCGGATGGCTAGCCAAAAATACCTGGGCTTTAATCGTGGCAATCGCCGGTCTCCTATTATTCTCTGTCAGAGAGTTCCTACAACCAAAGCGTAAATAATCCGATCGCCACGAGGGCGATGACGAGACCCAATTTCTCCTCCTCGTGTGTTGTGCTTCCAATTTCATCCAATCTACGATTGATTGGTGTTTTTCCAATCGCGATTGGTCTGTTGATGGAACTCGATGGTGCATCCAATTTACGAATTTGGGTACTGGGTTACTGGGTTGATTTACGAATTGGGGGAGGTGTATCCATTTTGTGTTTTATGAAATCGGTTCCACTGTTGGGGGTGCGCTTGATGATATCCGTGTTCACGTTACCGTTGTGGCCGATTTTTTGATTGGCGGTGGCGATTACGATATGATTATTGTAACCGTCAACCGGGTCGTCTCGTAGTATCATATTGCTCGGCGCCATATAAAGACCTATTCCAAATTACATAGTCTACTGGGGTGCTGGCATTCTGCAAAAACGTCTTGATAATTCTGGATCGCCTTCTCCAGGTCCACCCTAGCTGAGATGGCGTCCTCTACAAGTGCCAAAAATTGTTTTTGTTTTGCTGCATCAAACGCTGTTCCCATTCCCAGTATAGAAACTGCGAGTTTGTTTTTGTGCGCGAGAATGGCCCTGACGTACGTGCGAATGGAGTCGTTGACGCGAGTAACCCCGGCCTGCGTGAACCCTAGACCCGTATCTAACATAAATGTACCCACGCGTTCTGAACCTCAGCAGCTGCTGTATGTAATCGACGTGAGCCCGTTTCGGAGGTAACATTTTACAAGAAAACACGCCACAGTGTCGACCTCCAGACACTTCCGTCCCGAAAGTCATAGTCGCGGGGTCAAAATTCCCGGCGTTCCGACTGACGATGTGGTCACCGGAGTGATCGTGTCTAAAATCAGTCTGTGTCCAATTACCCGGACTGGCCGTGAATGAGAACGTCCCCGAGGCCGGTGCTGGTAGGAAATGCTTTCTGTCTCCAGTCCGCGTCTTTTGAAACGTAAAATTCGTTACACAGTCTTTCAAAGGCCATACGGTTATATGTGTTGGAAATGGGATCCCAGGCGTCGTCTTGAGGTAGTGAAATAAACCTAGTTCTTTGAGAATAACCTCCCTAATAGTATAATACACGTGAAAGTTGTAGGACACTTCGGAGCATGACATTCTTGGATGTCAGATGGTCTTTTATATGAAACTCCACACCCGGCTGTTGCGCACCATACAGCGAAATTTATTTGGTTCTGCCAAACTGCATCGTGTTGCTTTCCAGCCGTTTACCACCTCCATCGTAGTTAATCTTGGGCAACCTATATTGTTCAAAGATGTTAGGGAAGTTGGTGGCAAAGCCACTGTCCGGTCTAACCGTTACGGTTGGGTGTACAAGGCGGTTAACAACGTCTTTTTGTGTGTATTTACCTCCGACCGCGTACTTTACATTAGAGTTAAAGCTAAATGCTTTGGTATCCATTGAAAGATATTATTATGTTTGCTACTATACTAATGTTCAAAAAGGGAGTTGTGAACTTCAAAAAAATTAATAGACAACTGCTGCGGAAAACGCCGGGTAGGCCTTAGATCAATCACCTTCACGGTTGGATGGCAGAATGTGGGGAAGAGTGAAGGGTTTTACTATGTGAAGGATGGACAACAATTAGGTGTAAAGCTGCCTCACGGACTGTGGGGAATAAGACAGCTCAAAGATTTTGTCAACTCAGAGCTTGACGGTATAATCAACCTCACAGTATCGAATGTTACCGGGCTCACAACAATGATCATCAGCAGTGATGTAGTGGTCTCCCCGGGGTTGGGTATTCAACTCGGTTTTAGAGAGACATACTCCTCAAACAAAGGAGTGTTCACCCCGGGTGAGTACGTCGGTGATAACCGGTGGACTTCACCTTCACGAAAACTCTCAGGGTTGCACCTGGATCGGGTGAACACATCGTACAACACGATAGACGGATCCCCCAGCACATTACTGAAAACTGTGCCCGCCAGCGATTGTTTCTATGGCGAGACTGTAACGTTAGACTTCCCACACCCAGAGATGAAAGTTTTGGAATCGGGACACATCCACGAGTTGAAGATTTTTTATTACTTGATGATAAAGGGCGAGAGTTGAAGAACGATTACCCGATTTCGGTCGTCCTAGAAATTTCAAATTAATTAATTTTAAGAAAATTAGAATTAAACGCATGTTCGTAATTATATATTATCAACATTATGAGTATATACGGACCAGGTAGTTCTTCCGATTGGGTGACAAATTCAAATAATTTGGAACCTGCAGAAGGGGGATTCATCCCGACAGAGGGTGACTTTTTAACTACCCAAAAAACAAAGGCTTGATTAATAGAACTATATCGAGGGCCACGGACGAGATTCACAAGAGTCTACTATCACAACTTAGAGAATATGCCCTGGCTGTGAATACACAAAGTCGTGAAGAAACACTACGGAACTAAACGAACTAGGTAAAAAAATAACCAAATTTAGAAAAGAGGCCGGTTGATTGATAAAGCCCGAGAAGACCGCCAGACTGACATTACGGGGGTTTATGATGCGTTGCGCTTAGAAGACTCTCTCAGCAAAGAAGTACACTTGCTGAATTAGACGGGGAAATAATCGATTTTCGAATGAGGCCACGTCGGGTATTGAGAAAGCACGAGAAGACCACCCAGGCGGACCTTATGAAGGCTTATGAGGTGTTGCGCTCAGAGGACTCTCTCATCAGAGAAGCGACACTTACTGAACTAGATAAAAAATAACCAAATTTCGAAAAGAGACCGGGTCGGGTATTGATAAAAGTCCGAGAAGACCACCAGTCTAACCTTGCAGAGGCCATTGCGGAGGCTTATGATGCGTTGCGCTTAGAGAACTCTCACAGTAAAGAATCGACACTTACCGAACTAGATGAAAAAATAGCCGAATTTATAAAAGAGACCAGGTCGGGGGTTGAGGGGGTCCGAGAAGATCACAAAGAGGCCATGCGGAGGCTTATGGGGCGTTACGCTCAGAGGACTCTCTCAACAGAGAAGCGGCACTTACTGACCTATATGAAAAAATAACCGAATTTAAAAAAGAGACCCGGTTTGATCTTGATGGAGTCCGAACGGGTATTGATAAAGCCTAGAAGACCACCAGGCGGATATTAAGGAGGCTTATAGGGTGTTGCTCTTAGAGGACTCTATCAACAGAGAAGCGACACTTCTAAACTAGATGAAAAAATAACCGAATTTCAAAAGAGACCGGTCGGTAGATATTGATAAAGCCTTAGAAGACCACCAGGCAACCATTACGGAGGCTTATGATGCGTTGCGCTCAGAGGACTCTATCAACAGAGAAGCGAACACTTACTGAACTAGATGAAAAAAATAAACCGATAAACTGAAACATGATCGTATAGCCGCGACCAAAGCTCTTGAGGAGGAGGCCTCTTATGAGATTCGTACTGAGGCATATAACGCAAACAATGCGCTTGCCGGAATAGTGAAAACAATGAAAACACCAAAACGTGTCATAACAGTTTGGGCTTGAGAGCGGGGCCCATTGGTTGTGGGGCACTATGAATATTCGTTCGGTGCCAAAGCGAGTAATAAATATGGGGGATACACTATGACAGCTGCAGGTGAAGTTATCCAAATGGCGGTCTGCTCGGTTAATGCTAATGGTAAACCTGGTGGGCAGCGGTCGCGATAAATATTATTGTAGTAGATGGGGAAGAACGGGGGGTTGGAGTCACTAAAATCTCTGGAGATAGTTCGACGGTGGTTTCGTTCTCCGGTTGATGATCGAATTAGACTTTCCCAAGGGTAGTGTTATTAACTTTGTTACGAAAATCGGTGACTCAGAGAGTTCTTCCACTATTGTCTCATTGTTAATTGAACTTATTGTGTAAATACTAATATATTGAAATAAATTTAACTATGAACGAATCATCCGCGTCTTCAATTGTCAATACCGATCCACCAACACTGTATCCAACTCTCAATACCACTCCACCAACACTGTATTCAACTCTCAATACCACTCCACCAACACTGTATTCAATTAACGAAAAAAGTTCAGATTTTAGGTTGAATAATATCGTCGCTATGCAGGATATTTTAGTTAGAGAATGTGCAAATAGAAAAAGACACTCTAATAAATATAGGCGCGCGGCAAACATAGCTGAAGCATCTAGTACGGTTCTGGCAAGTGTTTCTGTGTTGTGTGGGGCGGGGGGACTGCTGCAACGCTATCTACAATTGTAATGATTCCACTTGCAGGGGTTTTGAGTGGAATTACCGTTTTATCTGGAACACTTTGTATGGTAATTAGGGCGGTGGGTGGAAAACTCGAGAAAAAAAGTAGAAAAACTGATAGAATATCCGTTCTCGCTAGGTCTAAGAAAAATAGCATCGACGTTATGGTGTCCAAAGCGTTGGCCGATCCGATAAGAAAATATCAAATTTAGAGTTTGAATCCGTGGTGGAAGAAATGGGGAGATATGAAGAATTAAAAAATGATATAAGGATCAAGGCGCGCGCCACCATGCCAAAAATTGAGTGTACTGATTGGGATAAATTTAGGGTAAAATAAAACTTGGAAATAAAGTCGGAGGAAATGTTACAGCACCATTATAAAACATAATTAAAAAAATAAAAAAAATTTAAAAAAAAGTAGTATAGAGGGAGTCCAAATGATACCACCCTCTATACTACTAAAAATAATTAAAAAAAAAAAAAAAAATAAAAATAAAAATAATAATTTAAAAAAAAAAAAAATTCTTAATTTTCCTAATTTTTTCAAAATTATATTGGTGCAGTAAACAAATTTACATACCTATACAACATGTGTTTTTCACTGAGAATTATCGGCTCTGTTTACCTCGGCTATCAATTTACGCATGGGCCATAACCCGTGTAATTGAAACATTGTCGTTACAACATAAATTAATTACTATGTAATAATAGGGAGTGTTCAGCTTTAAATTATTAAAAAAAAATATAAAATTAATTATAAAATTAACAAAATAACGAACCATCACATGTTTTCTTTCGCCAATAGGTATTAATAAATAATTATAATATGCACACCATTTGTATGTTGTATAGGAAACTGATGAGTATATATATGTGTGTTGACCTTACAACAATTGGTCTCATCTCGTGCATGCCATGTTGTTGATCCGGTATGACGTCCGTCTCGTCTGTTTAATGGTAGCAGTTTATAAATATGTGTGTATTTGGTGATGTAATTGCAAAGCTCAAAGGTGCCGGCCTAAAAGATTTCTGCCTAAGAGCTTTGCAATTTCGGAAACCAAATTCACACATAGGCTCGCCTTACTTCGCTGGTTTCTCTTAATTAGAGGAATTGGCAATGGGGTTCAAGGCAACCGTAAAACTAAACTGTGAGCCAACAGATGAGTGGGCTTAAGAAAGGTCCCAACACCCCAGTGGCTGGGTGCCGGCTAGAAATCTGCCCAGTCGCTGGGGGGTGTTGTGCACGAGTGGAGGCTTTTGTTATTTTTTTTTTTACAAATTATTAATATCTTTATAAGCGATATCGTAGAAATGTATATTCGTAAACGAATCGTTGGGTTTTAACAATTTTATATAATACACCTTAGTTTCATATCCGATACGCATTATCCGTCTTAATGTTTGTATTTGCTATTGTATAGTTGACATAATTGCGGTATAATATTGTAAATGCAACGTTTTTATCGGAGCGTAATAATTACGCTGGTATTTCATATATTCGATATCGCTAGTGTTCTCATTTTATAGAATTTATATACGGATTATAACCCCCATAAGATTCATAAATTTCTTCAACACAGTTATTAAAAATTTTCAATTCCAATTGTATTGTATTATCCATTTTCTCTAATAGTTGTTTTTTTTTCTGTTCAATAATTTCCAATTTCTTCTAATAATTTTTCAATTTCTTCGTTAAAAGCGATATTGTAGAAACGCATATCCGTAAAAGAATCTTTGATTTTAAACTGTTTTATAAAATTAGTTTGATAATATTTCGGTAGTGTTTCTACGATCCTATTGATCCTATTTAGTCGCTTCATTACTAAATTTGAGACTTATACCGGCGACATAATTGCCGGTTTAATATTGTAAATGCAACGTTTTTATCGCAGCGTAATAAATTACGCTGATATTTCATGTATTCGATACCACATAGTATTGTCATTTTACCGTGTTTTAATACTGTAGAAACAGCGGCATAAAATTCTTCAGCAAGGTCATTATACAATTCCAATTCGTTGTGTATTTTATTATCCATTTTAGTTATAATATTTTTTATTATAACCTATTAAATTTATATGTTCAATTGGGAGTGAAAACAACATGATGTATTTTTGACACCAATTTTGAATTTTTCGTGGTTGGTGGTAGACAATTTCATCGTTAACTATTTTTTTGATTTTTTGGGGGTGGTGGAGTAGTATAGAGGGTGGAGAAATGATGCCACCGTTAGGTGGTATCATTTTGACTCCCTCTATACTACTGATCTTCTTGACAAAATACACATTTTGTTTTCTCAAAAGCAGATGTTGTACTGCACGTTGATTTACGTTTCCTATTATTTTTGTTTGAGGTCACAACACGCTGAAGCCTATATTCGGAAAACAATTTTGTGCATGAATGATGCCATGATGCACTGTTTTCCTCACATGATTTGCATTTTCGACATCAAATTCAATCGGCATCAAATTTAACTCTTTGAACCTGCGAGCCCTATCCAAAAATTCTGAGTACACCGCTTTATGCCCTAATGTTTACTCGACAGTGGACAATTCAGTTTCTCTTCGGTTGCTTTTTGGCAAATGGCACAGAGAGTCCAGTTCATAATCGTGACGGAAAGCGGAGCAAGTATTAAGGTCAAATACAATTAACAACCTGTCGGTTAAACACAATACATGTATATTATGGATCTTAATATTGAAAATATTGTCAAAACATTGATAGAACTGACGATAGTCAATAGATAGACACAGACTGTTGCTGAAAGCGCAGTCTGCTAAATGCCTAATGTAAACTTGTATATTTCATTTCACTGAATCTCATTAACAACGCTATCGTTATTTTCGCCAAAATAACAGTAGATGCTGCTTTAACTGCAAATAATAAACGCAGCTACATGTAGTCTCACTTTCTAATGCGGTACAAAACTTGGATTCTATGGTTCTAGGATGTCAGCCATGTAGACCTATATCAGATATAACGACATTAATGTAATTATATAATTATGTTTTACTCAATGATGAGAAGTGTAGGCCCTGATCAGACTGCGCGGATGCGCATTTAAACCAGTGATTTAAACAGTGCTGATTCTGCGCATTCTGTTCATGGTATTTGTCGTTTATTTTTCCATCACACAATGCTGCATACTTATATTGTATAGAATAAAACTTTAATACGGATTTTCGGACTACGCATTTTGTATCAGTGCTGTATGTGTTTTCCGAAACTTCTAGTTGTACCTTTATTGACCTCCAGATGTCACACTATCGAGTCTATTAATTGTATTGCAAATAAAAGTTGCTTGGCATGTTCCGTGCTTTCATTTGACGCTAATATCAGCTGCCTATGACACTCCGCTGCGTTAAGAAGTCAGTTTTTGACCCGATTTCACCATTTATAGCGTATATTTGACCTCTATTGACCTCTAGAGGTCAAACTATTGACCATATACAATTGGTCAAATAATAATAAATACTTGGCATGTCTAGTACTTTCATTTGACACCAACATTACCTTTCTACAACATTCCGTTAAAAAGTTAGTATTTTGCCAAAATTTGACCTCTCATGACCTTTCAAGGTCACGAAAAATGACCTTTAACGAGGTCAGATTTTTGGGGCACCTTCGGATTCTTGTTCCTGAGGTCAAAACCTATAGGAAACTGTTGAAAAAGTAACTTTCACAAGCATGGTAACAAACTCTCATTTTTATATAGTAGCTCGTCTCTACTATAATGGTCTGTGGCCTGTCCATTTTTGTTAAAATGGAGGTCATCACCAAATCCAAGATGTCCGCCGTTGAAAAGTAGGTCAAATTGTCAAAAAATCTTCTCACAAACCGCCAGGCCGATTTGGACGAAACTTTGTATGAATGATCGATAGTTAACGCTGATTCAGATTTGTTCATATGGTGGCCTCTGGGTCAAAAATGGTCATGGCCCGAGGGGTAAAATAGGGGTCAAATTTTATTTTTGACCAAATATGGTCATTTTATATATCAAATCGAAGGTATAGCAGTAAATCACATGCACATTCGCAATATATGTTAGATCAGAAGGTACCAACAAATTCTGTGGAACATTTGAAGTTGTAAGTGAAGAGTTTGTGAAATCAAGATGACCACTATGGAGGCTTTTAGGTGAGCGATACAGGCCCATTTGGGCCTCTTGTTTCTATTTTTATTAAATTGATTCATTGCGTTCTTGACAAACTCGGCACAGAGTTTTTAATTAAAATCATATTAATCCATTACTCGTGTAAGATCCTCTATAACTGATAAAATAATTTTCAAATGTTTTCACATTATCTCATTTTCATTGACCACGTACGCAGGTAAAAGGTCAATGTCACACATCTCTAAGGCCAGCATTAAATAATGATCATGAAATTTTTATTCAAACCTATAAAACTCTTCTAATGTTAATTAAGCTATTTGTAAGTCCAACTCTTTGTGGGGGTATTATGATCACTCGTGTGATAGTTCTAGTTGGAATGGATGTTGATATGTTAAATTTGCAACCAATCCAACCATCACAACATTATTTTCAGACTATTTCATTTATGAAAGGGTGTGTTTTTGTTCTCAAAAATAAGAAAATTACTCGTCATGAGCCAGCTCATCTGGATCTACACTGTTTGCCAATACCACAATACAGGCCTGTGGTGTTGAAAGGGTTAAACACTGGATATATAGGGGTGAAAGGTTTGATCAGGGTCGGTGCTGTTCACATTGTCTATGTCAAAACTGTTACCCAACCATGATCTCTGTGATGGGCTCTTGTTACAAGTTTCAAAATGGCCTTTTTGGGTGATTGACTGAACAAAGTCATAATTTACACACAGTGATGAACATATTTAGGCTAATAACAGCTGTGATAAAGTATAATCATTTTGAATAGGTTTGAATGTTTCATCTAAAGATATTAAAGATAGAATTAATTTCAACAAAAACACCCGGGTAAATGGAAACGCCGACAATAAACGTGTTGTGGTTTGAATGTAAAGTATAGTTCAAAACAAATATTGTGTCTCCCGCTACTTTATAATTATGACAAAACATTCTTCCTATATAAATGATAATAGGGCACGAAAATTGTTAAAATGTTCACTCGTCCTTACTTCAACAGAGATGGCAAAATAAGAAATTTACATTAGAGAACTCAAAATTTCTACTCGTGCATCATTAATACTGTTGGACACTGTCTATAGACACTGTAGCATGTTAGTAAAGATATTCACATGTGAGAAAATGAAGAGCTTAGATCTCCAATCGCTGGGTCATGGTTGGAGGTTCTGTGATTCGGTGACGTGTGTGTGGTATCCAGTATACAGTATTACAGGTGGTCGGCATGTTCATAGGATAGCGTATACTGTTTTAGACATGTAGAAAACAAAACCATATGTAGTCATTGTATAGTCCAAGTATTTATTTACGTAAATAAATACTTTGACTATACAATGAATACATATGTTTTTGTTTAAACATGTATAAAACAGTATATTACACGATCCTATCAACATGCCGACCGCCTGTGTACAGTATGTGACGTACCATATAAATAAAATTGCATAAACATGTTTGCAACTAGGTTAACCCTAGGCCATCATAAATATCATGTTTGCTGTAATATAGTAAGATCATTGACATTTCAGAAGTGATAGGTCGTTTGGTTTCATTTAATAAAAAATACATAAGTTTTGTCTATCCATCTCAACATATGTTAAAAGCCAATCCAGAAATAGGTAGTTTGGCTATTATAGTGTGTCCTTCAGGTGACAAAACTACATGTGCATTATTTTGTAATTTTCATTTCCAGATATAGTCATGTATGAAAACAATTTAAATTCAAATTGTAGTGCAGTATTTTTGACAACTCAACAAAAACACCCTGGTAAATGGAAACACCGACAATAGACGTGTTGTGGTTCTGACTTCAATTTGGATGTAAAGTAAAACGTTTGTAACAAAGATTGCGTCTCCCGCTACTTTATAATGCACAATGCAAAACAACCTTCATGTACATGAGTTTATGGTAATACTTATGGGGGGAATGTGATGGGTAATTTAATGATCGGGGTTCATCCGTACCGTAATTCCGAATGGAGACCTGGTTTGGCCCTCACATACGTTTTTGGCATTTTGTATGTGACAGTTGAATCTGGTTATACCCCCCTTATGTGAGTATTATGATTATTCGTAATCCTATTTTAGGGGAAGGGGCCATTTAGCGACTGGTTTGGTATGGACCTGGCACCAGGTCGGGTTATAAATTCTAATTTCAGGGCTGAATATATTTTTTCTCGATGTAAATATTCCGTTCTGATTTTGGGATTTTCCCCCATTATGCAGCAAGTTAAAACGGGATCAAACCCGTTTGCCCAGCCTTACATGACCTTAGCTGTTGATAGGATGTTAAACACCAATACACAAACAAACAAACTTATGGGCCACCAGCTGCGGAAAAGTACCATACAACAAGTGAGATGAGCATCATCTATAGCTACATCTGATCAGGGCCCACACTGTTCTCCATCAGTCACTTAACCCTTTCACCTCTAAGTAACTGGAATGGATTGTGCTATGTTAATATTCTGACCAAACAAATCATCACAAAATGATTTTCAGACTAGTCCATTTATAAAAAGGGGGTGTTTTTTCTAAAAAATATGAAAATTTGTTGCAAAAAGTGCAGTTCCTGATGAGACGGCTCGTGGTAACAACATATACATTTGAGTGGTAACAACATATACATTTGAATAGAAATAAGAAACTTAGCAACAATTAATTGAAGTTGTTCAGGCCCCATATACGGTCAGTGTATTCATCATGAAATGGACCAATTACAGCTTAAATTGGGTTAATGGTGTCATGTTGTGTGTCACAACACGTGTATGTCACAGAAACAACTTGATGGATTTTAATTTGTATAATTTCTGTATGAAATGACCGTCACGGATAAATATATTCTAATGTATGTCAGAAATTGCAAACAAACACCATGAATAAGGACATTGAATAATGTGTTATGGAATATAAAAGTCCTCTGTCATTGATATAAATACTGACCGAACTTAAACTTTAAGCCTATTAAATGTGACGACTTTATATGTAAACTATATAAATATACCACCAGTATGATTAGTTCTGCCTATTTCAGGTATAAATTATGAATACTATGATTTTCAGGTAGCTGTAGTCGTGTTTTAGTCCAGTGCATTTAATTTGGAAGTGCGACGGTGATCAAACTGATGTCTGGTCATCTGTCCGTCCATCTATATTTCAGTCCTTGCATCTGTCCGAAATCTGTGTTCAAGTTTTTACCTATGCTCTGCAACCATAAGTTGATTAACTTGAAAACTTTGTATGCTTGTTTTATAATCATCCATACGTTCATTCTATGGTCCACCCATGCGGCCCACATACATCAAGGTCAAAATACATATGTTGCATTGCATTTTACCTTGTATCTCTGCAACCTGAGGTTAGATTTACTTGAAATTCCATTTGCTTGTTTATTCAATTCATTCTATAGCCCACCCATGTGGCCCCACTGATCAGGGCCTGCACTATTTGTTATAGACTTAAGGAATCAACCGTTCTATTGTGAACATCAGATCTCTATCCGGCTGCATGACTATGCTAGTTGATCAGGAGCTCACCATCTCAACAAGCCCCTTGTGGCGGGTTAAATGGCTGTGGCTGTGACTGGAGAAATGGGGCTTATGGGATTTGTGACTAGTATAGCTCCTGATAGCAAACTCCTAGCCTGATAATGATATATTGCTTAGAAGCATATCCAGTGTTTAATTGATGGAATGGTGAACAGTGTAGATTCTGATCAGATGCACAGCCTAATCTGAATCTACACTGGATGTAAAACCCATAGGCCCTATTTCTCCAGTCACAGTCACATTTTGTCACAACCCTGACTTAAAATGAGGTCAACATGTGACTTCTAGAAGGGTCAGTTTGTTGCATTAAAATTCCTCTGGGTCATTGCAATCTTACATCCAAGTGTAATATATATTGTATACATCTGTAAATGTACACACAATGCGACTGAAGAAATGGGGCTGATCGGTCTGTAACTGGTGTAGACCCAGAACAGCCTGCACAGCCACACACTCATCAGGGTCTCTGCTATTTGCTGTTCGATCAGAGAAAAATTCCTGTGTTGCTTTGAGAAGGAAACTGACAGATCCCAATGTATCGGACTGCAGGAGCTCAATTGTCCAAAAATGCTATAAGCCCCATTTCTCCAGCCACGGTCACATTTGAGAGATACTATCTCTTGGACAACTGACCCCTGCATAATATTGACCAATGCACTGAAAGACCTCCGTATAAAGGTTAAATAAACTAAGATATTTACATTACGGTGTCGGGACAAAGGTGACGCAGGACCGTTGATTTTCTCTGTAACTCGTCGCTCCGTGAGAAAGTAGTTCCTGCATGTTTATACAACATTAATCCTTTCACCCCCAACTAACTGGAATGAATTTTGATGTGACATTGTTAATTTTGCAGCCAATCCAATTGTCACAAAATGATTTTCAGACTAGTCCATATATGAAAAGGGGGTGTTTTTGTTCTCAAATATATGAAAATTACTTGCAAAAAGTGCAGATCCTGATGAGAAGGCTCGGGACGAACTGGCTCATCTGGATCTCCACTGTTTGCCAATACCACTATACAGGCCTGTGGTGTTGAAAAAGTAAAAGACCGTGCAGTCTGATGTTGGTAAGTTCCAGTGTGCAATTTATCGGATCTACAGTGTTGGCCACAGGTATATCATGTTACTTCCCTAAAGACCACATGACAATGTGGATGATAAAACATGTACATTGGCGTGTGAGGTGGTGTTATATGGCACAGGTGCCTTTAGCAAGTGTCCAACAGAATTCGTGGCTGTGACTTGAGAAATGAGATTTGTGACCAGTCAGTGTAGTGCCTGATCAAATAGCACACTCCTGTAGCCAGATAATGATCTATATTGCTTGTTACAAGCATTCCATGTGTTTCATTAGATGAATGACGAACAATGCAGATTCTGATCAGATTGTGCGGACGAACAGGCTGATCTGGATCTTCACTGATCACAAGACCCATAAGACCCACATCTCCAGTGACAGACACATGTGAATTTCCACTAACCGCCACCCTGGGTGTAGCTCATTATAGGCTGAGATACCATACAATGGCTATTATGTCAACACATCTTGGGAACATCTTCCACACTGAAATAAACACTTCATTTGTAATTGGACTGTTACTGTGGTTGTCCCCTGATATGGAGGGACGTGGGGCATTTCCCCTGACCACAGTATAGACAAGATTACACTGTTTGGTAGAGAGTGATCGCTGCATGTACTTACACAAATACCACTGACCATATTTGTCCCCACCCACAAGCAATATATCCACTATATGTAAATTGTGTTGACCCAGATGAGATGGCATGTAATGGACTTCTCAGGATCTTCATTGTTTGTCAGAGCCGTTTTCTGATTAACGGAATACACTGATAATGAGACTGTAACAGGACTGTGTGGGTGAAATGGTTAATTGGTGTACGTACAGAATGTTACTGGTCTCTATGATGGGAAATCTGGTTTACACTGTTCACCATATGACTTGGTTGCCATTTGTCAGCCATTACCCAATGTAGCTTTCACGGCAGCCGTGGTAAATCTTTCTTGTCAACTACATTGTGATACCTTTTTTCAGAAACCATGAGGGATGGGCTGTTGCTTAGGGGATATGGTATCCCTCTGGTCTGTCGGATGATAATTTAAGTCGAGTTCCCGTCTCTATATGACGTTAGCTGTTGCTTGATCTTAAACCCTCTCACTTTCACATTTTCAGATAGCATAGAAATTGAACCAATCCCAGAAAAATAAGGTGTGGACATCCTCCCGTCTGTGACCTGTGGTGGGCGGCATCTCCAGCCAATCTACAGAAAATCACTCAAGGTATGTACCATACTTGGTATTATCCAGTCAGTAAATGCTGTGTGTTCACAATATATTTGGTTAGCCCTTTCAACACTGCTGACCATATGACCATAATAGAGCAAACATCTCCAAATTCTGTATATCTTGATGCGCCGGCTGGCTCGTAAATAGGTTAACCCCTTCTCCAGATGAGCCGGCTCGTGACTAGGTTTACCCTTTCTCCAGATGAGCCGGCTTGTAAGTAGGTTAACCCTTTCTCCAGATGAGCCGGCTTGTAAGTAGGTTAACCCTTTCTCCAGATGAGCTGGCTTGTAAGTAGGTTAACCCTTTCTCCAGATGAGCCGGCTCGTAAGTAGGTTAACCCTTCTCCAGATGAGCCGGCTCGTGACTAGGTTTACCCTTTCTCCAGATGAGCCGGCTCGTAAGTAGGTCAACCCTTTCTCCAGATGAGCCGGCTTGTAAGTAGGTCAACCCTTTCTCCAGATGAGCCGGCTTGTAAGTAGGTTAACCCTTTCTCCAGATGAGCCGGCTCGTAAGTAGGTTAACCATTTCTCCAGATGAGCCGGCTTGTAAGTAGGTTAACCATTTCTCCAGATGAGCCGGCTTGTAAGTAGGTTAACCCCTTCTCCAGATGAGCCGGCTTGTAAGTAGGTTAACCCCTTCTCCAGATGAGCCGGCTTGTAAGTAGGTTAACCCTTTCTCCAGATTAGCCGGCTCGTAAGTAGGTTAACCCTTTCTCCAGATGAGCTGGCTTGTAAGTAGGTTAACCCTTTCTCCAGATGAGCTGGCTTGTAAGTAGGTTAACCCCTTCTCCAGATGAGCTGGCTTGTAAGTAGGTTAACCCTTTCTCCAGATGAGCCGGCTTGTAAGTAGGTTAACCCTTTCTCCAGATGAGCCGGCTTGTAAGTAGGTTAACCCTTTCTCCAGATGAGCCGGCTTGTAAGTAGGTTAACCCTTTCTCCAGATGAGCTGGCTTGTAAGTAGGTTAACCCTTTCTCCAGATGAGCCGGCTCGTAAGTAGGTTAACCCCTTCTCCAGATGAGCCGGCTCGTGACTAGGTTTACCCTTTCTCCAGATGAGCCGGCTTGTAAGTAGGTCAACCCTTTCTCCAGATGAGCCGGCTCGTAAGTAGGTCAACCCTTTCTCCAGATGAGCCGGCTTGTAAGTAGGTCAACCCTTTCTCCAGATGAGCCGGCTCGTAAGTAGGTTAACCCTTTCTCCAGATGAGCCGGCTCGTAAGTAGGTTAACCCTTTCTCCAGATGAGCTGGCTCGTAAGTAGGTTAACCCCTTCTCCAGATCTCCAGATGAGCCGGCTCGTAAGTAGGTTAACCCTTTCTCCAGATGAGCCGGCTCGTAAGTAGGTTAACCCCTTCTCCAGATGAGCCGGCTCGTAAGTAGGTTAACCCTTTCTCCAGATGAGCCGGCTCGTAAGTAGGTTAACCCTTTCTCCAGATGAGCTGGCTCGTAAGTAGGTTAACCCTTTCTCCAGATGAGCCGGCTCGTAAGTAGGTTAACCCCTTCTCCAGATGAGCCGGCTTGTAAGTAGGTTAACCCCTTCTCCAGATGAGCCGGCTTGTAAGTAGGTTAACCCTTTCTCCAGATGAGCCGGCTCGTAAGTAGGTTAACCCTTTCTCCAGATGAGCCGGCTCGTAAGTAGGTTAACCCTTTCTCCAGATGAGCCGGCTCGTAAGTAGGTTAACCCCTTCTCCAGATGAGCCGGCTCGTAAGTAGGTTAACCCCTTCTCCAGATGAGCCAGCTTGTAAGTAGGTTAACCCTTTCTCCAGATGAGCTGGCTTGTAAGTAGGTTAACCCTTTCTCCAGATGAGCCGGCTTGTAAGTAGGTTAACCCTTTCTCCAGATGAGCCGGCTCGTAAGTAGGTTAACCCCTTCTCCAGATGAGCCGGCTCGTAAGTAGGTTAACCCCTTCTCCAGATGAGCCGGCTCGTAAGTAGGTTAACCCTTTCTCCAGATGAGCTGGCTTGTAAGTAGGTTAACCCTTTCTCCAGATGAGCCGGCTCGTAAGTAGGTTAACCCCTTCTCCAGATGAGCCGGCTCGTAAGTAGGTTAACCCTTTCTCCAGATGAGCCGGCTTGTAAGTAGGTTAACCCCTTCTCCAGATGAGACGGTTTGTAAGTAGGTTAACCCCTTCTCCAGATGAGCCTGGTCGTAAGTAGGTCAACCCTTTCTCCAGATGAGCCGGCTCGTAAGTAGGTTAACCCTTTCTCCAAATGAGCCGGCTTGTGACTAGGTTAACCCTTTCTCCAAATGAGCCGGCTCGTAACAAGCCATCGTTTCTGGAGTTGCAGTGTTTGTCAACATGTTTCAGGTATTTCAGAAAGACCCCTTCTGTGACTGATGGAATAGTCTAGGAATGGGACTGGACTATCAATGTCAGATGTTTAGGGGTGACAGGGTTAACATTTAGAATGGCATTTTCTGCCAAATCAAAACCCCGAGTTCAAATTGCTGCTTAATGACTGATCAGACAGCCCATTTGTGACGGCTGATCGGGTACTTGCTTCGTGTAAAATACGTCTTTCTCAGAGCTTCATAGAAATGTCGTGTCTCTGTATGTCGGAGTCCTTTGTCCGCTGTGAAAGACACATTGATCTACAAGCACCTCGTCTACAGTTGTCAATTAAAGATCAGAATACATACTTCACTTTAAGTAAACACATTTGCTGTGTGCAAACTTCTACAACCGACAATGACACTCGTGTAGATGAATGCATGTTTATCTTGCGAGTGTTAAGTTCACTAGGGTTCTATGCAATATACATTTTCAGTCATGGCTATTCCTTGTTAGCACTACAACAGAACATAGCATTGCAGGGCTAACTCTATTTAGTAACTCGGGGTACTATTTGACAACAACATAATATTAGATAAAATTATTTCTACACTTGTGGGAAGTGCACCTCGGTTCATATAAGGTATCATGATTCTATGGACAATCAGTTAAAGGTACATGCCCACTCAGTAGGCACAAACTGTTCTTTATATCAGAGACATCATCTGAGACATTTTCTGGCAAAATAAACATTCATTCACCATTTCCCCACAAGTTGATAGGCATGTACCTTTAAGTTCATTTATGACATCTTGGGTTGATATATCCTGTTACAAGTTCATATATGATTCGTGACTTTGTATATGACATTGAGAGTTTGTATCTGACATTGTGACTTTATCTGACATTGTGACTTTGTATCTGACATTGAGTTCATATTCAATATTGGTGAGTTAATGTTTAGACATCATGAGTTCAGGCATGACTGCATGAGCAGGGGGCAGGATCTACAATGATGGTCAATGGCCCATGGTCTGTTTTGTCCACCGCAGGCCCTAACGTACCTATTGCTACCAATGTGCACGCACTATACAGCTGCGCACTATACAGCTGCGGTTAATTCTCCATGATTTGCATATTTGTTGATTTGACTTGCCTGGAGAAATGGGGCTTATGACATGTGTGACCACATATGTCCAGCACATGAATCACTAGCGCACACAAGAGCCTGATAAACGTCTATTAATACCGTTTATTAGAAGCTTTAACTGTTTCACTGTTTGCTTAGCAAACTGTGAAACCTGAACAGACTGCACAAACACACATGCTGGTCTGTGTACTGTGGTTGTCAAGGCAATAATAATTAAAGCCCCATGTGTCCAGTCAGTCACATTTGTGAGACAGCTGGTCTAGAATGGGATTAGCAAACAGTGTAGAACCTGATCAGACTGCACAGTCACACGTGCTGGTCTGGGTCTACACTCATTGTCAAGGCCACAAGACACATTTCTCCCGCCAGTCACCTGTGTGAGACAGCTCATCTAGAATGGGAACTTTATCAGCAGTTCACCAGATACAGACTGCTGTCAGTTCACCAGCTGCTCTTCAATATTGACAACTCTTTTAACCATTACAATGCTAAATTAAATTTTGTCGTCTGCTGTTTATTTTATATGTTCCATTTTTTTCATCAAAAACATGGTTTGACAGCACTTTAGAATCATTTCCAATGGAAATGATTCTAAAGTGCTGTCATATCATGTTTTTATTGAGAAAGTAGATACAATATAAAACAACAGCAGATGGCAATTTTTGTTTCCCCGCGTTCTATGGGTTAAATTGACAATTATGAAACCTAACATTGGCTACAATGCTGGGAATGAAAATTGTTGTCTGCTGTTATATACATTCCCTTCTTTCTCAATACAACATGAATTGGCAGCAATTCAGAATCATTTCCATTGCTACAGCTGATTTGGTGTTACAAACGTACTGTCTCCTTACTTTTAGATCAACCCTCGAAATTCCACTAGAAGATAAGGAGATGACAGTGAGAGTCAACACAAGCCAGAAAACGAAGCGTATGGGCCATACAACATGTCCGTGAGTAACAAACTCTATGTTAACCCTTCCACCCCTATGTTTACACTACAGTGGAATTCCATGTTCAGTTTCAGATTAGTCCATTGACCCATTTTATGCAGGATACCCTTTCACAGGTATCTAAATTTACAAACATTATTTTTATGCCCACTGTTTTGGTAGAGCCAGAGGCATATAGTGTTTGGACTGTGTTTCCGTGTTTCCGTATGTCCGTTTGTCCGGCACATTAAGAAGTTTGCCGGAGTTTGGAAATTCTGTTATAACTTCTAATCCCTTGAAGGATTACTTCAATATTTCAACACAATATACCTGTGGACAAATGCCACACATTCATACTGCCCTTAATATGACCTTGACAACTTTGAACTTTTTCCCACATTAAGAAGTTTGCCAGAGTTTCGAAATTCTGTTATAGCTTCTATATCCCCTGAAGTAGAGCTGCCAACTGTTACGATTTTTCCGTATTTGTTCCGGAAAATACGTTAAAAATACGGAAGTACGGACAACAATTAAAAAGTACGATTTTTTAAAAAATCAGTGCGGGAATATCTGGAAATAATAATTTTGTTTCACAATTCTGCCAATAATTCCTATTTTTTTATTTACCCTTAATCATACTCGCCTACCGTATTTAGCTGTGTATTGCGCGCACTGGTGTACAACGCGCATCTATATTTTGGGGGGAAAAAATCAGGAAAAAAATTGTTCGCGTCTATAGTGCGCAAAAAAAAAAAATCAAAAAAAATCGGCGGAAATTCCGTCATGAGTAAAAGAAAAAGATCGCCAAAGGTCAGCTTTATGGCATAAATTAGACTATATTGTCTAAAAGTATGTTATATTTATTGTTATTTACTCATTAATATGCTTAATAAAATTTCAAGATGCATGTAATAAACTTATTGAACCTACTTAAGAAGAAATTTGTTGTATATAATTCCACCATCTTTGCCATTCGTATATAATATAATCGCAAACACACAGCAGCCATGTGTAAACTTCTTCCCCAAGGCGATAATAACTCCTACTACTACTAGTGACCTGTACATGAGAAATGGGCCATAAACAATTCCCCCCAGCCAAATATTGACACTGTGGACCACCGTGGATATACGTAGGTACATATAGTGTGTATTCACCGTTTATTGATTAGGTTTAACAATATACATAGGTACTACCTGAATACACAACATTTCAGCATAGCCCCATATCAGTGTATGCGCAGATGAATCAGGGGCTAGCCTGTGCTGGTCGCATGTCATACGGTATTGATTCGTGAATACTTGTCAATAGTAGTAACACAGTCAGTCGGCACCTAGCAACGAAAAACGACCATTACCGAGTGTTAGCGAGTGCGATCTGAATGTGCGCGACGCTTGATTTAGCATCTAAAATCTTACATCAAGTGCTTATGGGATTGAGATAATCTGTCCTCATTAATTATTCACAGAATGGCAGACGTGTGAACTTTGAAAATGTATAACCAAACAATATCCGACAGGCAACATTTGACCGATGTGAGATCGGTACACCAGCGTAAATACAGAAAACATGTAAATTACCTCTAATACACGTAGCCTCTTATGTTACAAGCCTGGCTATATTAAATCTCAAAAGATACCAATTTACCATCAATCTATACTTACCGCACCCATTCATATCGATTGATTCCTGTTCTCTTGTTTCACACTATGCATATTTCAACGTCATAGCGGACACCTGTCAAAAATTGATATTTCCGTTTCCGGGCTTGTTTTGTTTGCGTAAAACTGGCAGAAATCAGTTGGAAAAAATGTTTGAAATTTATGTTCCTACTTATAACGCGCAGGGTGACTTCTGGATTAAAAATGGGGCTGAAAAAATGCGCGCAATACACGGCTAAATACGGTAGGTGCTTACCATTTTGATTCCTGTTGTGTAGTGATAGTAGTTTCAAGCGCTCAGTGATATTGATTTATTCATCACGTGCATTCATAAAATGTCTGCTCCAAAGCGCGCAGCCAACAAATTTGGGTCTTTTTTATCGAAATAAGTTAAGCGAACACAGATGTTTATCATTTATTACAGCGAGACATGGCCCAATTTGGTCCTGTCAAAGCGCGGTGATGAATTTGCGTCTTGCAAGCAGTGTAATTGTGATGTTTCGGTTGGTCATGGTGGCCGAGACAAGGATGTAAAAAATTTACTTTATGCATATAAGTGAGTACTGATTTGTGTTCCGGAAAACATATGTTGTGTTCCTGAAAATAGCCACTTTTTCTCTCCATGTTCCTCATGTGACCGACATGGGGTTGGCAGCTCTGCTGAAGGATTACTTAAATATTTCAATACATCATACATATGTACAAATGCCACACATCAACACTGCCCTTAATATGACATTGACATTTTGACCTTCATAAATTTGCTTGTGATAATTACCTTTGCCACAGTTTCTCCAATCTGCCAGTGGGGGCATTCGTGTGCCGTCAGGCCACATTTCGTGTTTCTCAATGAAAGTATATGTATTACCACTCATCTGAACCTTGAATGGTCACAACATATAGAATATTTCATGCAAAAAAAAAATGATTTAAACTCTTGGTCAGAAAATTGTGTATATTCAGCATGAAAAGGGTCAATCGTAAATCAATTCACAATGAATCCTTCAATCAAAACATGGATAAATGAATCCTTTAATCAAAACATGGATAAATGTTTAAAGATTCAAAACCAATAGCCAACAGGTGCAGATCCTGATGATCTACACACCATTTACAAACATTGTGGGCTGTAGAGTTGGAAGGGCTGATTTGCTGATACATATCTCCCTATACTTGTACAACTGTTTGTTTGGCCATATCTCCCTATACTTATACAAACTTATACAACTGTTTGTTTGGCCATATCTCTTGTTTGTCTTGGCACATGACAGTCATTGTGGCTGGCGGGGTAACCAGTGCTTGTCATCCCCTCGCCGATAGGCAACAGGGGATATAGCAATAGTCCATGTACGTATGTGCGTACGGATGAACATGCATGCGTATGCTAGTAACACCTTTCATTTTTTGTTGCACCCACTTGCGGACAGCGCGATATAGTCGGCACATTGGCGTACGTCTGTATGCCCGTATGTCCGTAAGTATGTATGTGCGTCTGGTTAAAGTTTTTATGCCCCACTACGATAGTGGAGGGGGCATTTAGTGTAACCCATGTCTGTCGCGTCCGTCCTTCTGTCCGTCCGTCACCAACTCGTAAAACTTTTAAACCGTACTAGCTACAGCTGTAGCTTCCTTCTGATGAGTTGATGCGCAAAGTTTATTTCGATTTTTTATTTGACCCTGGTCGTGGATTATCTCCTCCTTTTCAACTTAGAATTTTCCAACTTTGCCTTGTAACTCGTAAAACTTTTAAACCGTAATAGCTACCTTGGTGTGTAGCGTCTTTATGGTGTGTAGATGCACAAAGTGAATTTCTATTTTTGCTTTGACACTGAGCCATGGATTATCTCCCTCTTTTGGACTCGGAATTTTGCCTCGTTTTCTTTCAAAGCGATATGTGGGGCATCTGTGTTCTATATGTGGGGCATCTGTGTTATATATGTGGGGCATCCGTGTTCTATGAACACATTTTCTAATTGATTTACTTATAATTGGGACAATAATTTCACCTTGTGCAGCGATACAGGCCTCTTATTGTTTATTCAATAACTTATAAACTACTTCACCAATTTTGAGAATATGTGGCAACAATGTGTGTCTAGGGATGGTGCTTTGTTTTGCATATGACCCACCTCCGACCGCCCAAGGTCACTGAGGACTTTTTTATTATCAAGGCTGCCAGCGAGGGGATTAGCTTTGTTTAACAATGCCAGTTCTTGTTGTGGACTAAGTAACCACGTTTCCAGCGCTGTGGCTAAACGCGAGATATCAGTGTGCACTGTGAAGGTATGTATACCTGTTCTGGTAGTCGAGTGCACCGGTGGAAGACTCAGACCTGTGACACACAAAAAATGCCCATTACAAACAAATCCATACCCACCAACTTGGTCTCATACAGTACTATCATTTATGTAATCCATTACCCCACCCACTTGGTGTCGTACAGTACTATCATCTATGTAATCCATTACCCCACCCACTTGGTCTCGTACAGTACTATCTTCTATGTAATCCATTACCCCACCCACTTGGTCTCATACAGTACTATCATCTATGTAATCCATTACCTCACCCGCTTGGTCTCATACAGTACTATCTTCTACGTAATCCATTACCCCACCCACTTGGTCTCCTACAGTACTATCTTCTATGTAATCCATTACCCCACCCACTTGGTCTCGTACAATACTATCTTCTTTGTAATCCATTACCCCACCCACTTGATCTCGTACAGTACTATCATCTATGTAATCCATTACCCCACCCACTTGGTCTCATACAGTACTATCTTCTATGTAATCCATTACCCCACCCACTTGGTCTCATACAGTCTCACACCCACTTGGTCTCGTTACAATACATCTTCTATGTAATCCATTACCCCACCCGCTTGGTCTTGTACAGTACTATCATCTATGTAATCCATTACCCCACCCACTTGGTCTCATTACAGTTTACTATCTTCTAGGTAATCCATTACCCCCCACCCACTTGGTCTATACAGTACTATCTTCTATGTAATCCTTACCCACCCGCTTGGTCTTGTAGTACTATCATCTATGTAATCCATTACCCCACCCACTTGGTCTCATACAGTACTATCTTCTAGGTAATCCATTACCCCACCCACTTGGTCTCATACAGTACTATCTTCTATGTAATCCATTACATCTTCTATGTAGAAGATAGTACTGTATGAGACCAAGTGGGTGGGGTAATGGATTTTTTTGTAATGGGCATTTGTTTGTGTCACAGGTCCGAGTCTTCCACCTGTGGTCGTGTGTGGCAATTATCATGGCCCTTCACTATGTCTTGTCATGTTTAAGCTCCTCTCCCATTACAAGTGACTCACTGATTGTTATATGACTCTTTACATGCTGACGAGACACAATTTTCTATTTAAATTAATGATAACAGTTTTTCTCATTTATTTTCAAAAATATGTTGTGACCACCATTTGAACCATCTCCATGAGACTATTCAAATGAGTGGTCACAACATATATTTAGCAAAATGTAGCCCACTCTTTGGCACACAACTGCTGTATGTTTATGCGGTTAATAAAGAAAAAGAAAAATACCATCCAATTTTTACCAAATTTGGTAAACATTTGTATTTACTTAAATCCATTTATTTTGTGCAATGACCTTCAAATGCATAATTGGCCGCTAAATAAGAGTTGTTTGTTTTGAAGAGCGCCCGTCGTATTGCGCCGTATTGTGTGCATACACAGGCAGTTTGTTGTATCTGCCTCCCGGACAGTCAGTCCTATATCCCTGGGCCCATACATGACTGTCACTGGAGAAATGGGGTTTATGGCATTGGTGACAAGTATAGCTCCTGATCAAATAGCACCCTCTTGTAGCCTGATATATAGTGATCTATATTGTTGGTTGGGAGCATGATGGGCGTTTCATTGATGGAACAGCGACCAGTGCAGATCCTGATCAAATAGCACCCTCTTGTAGCCTGATATATAGTGATCTATATTGTTGGTTAGGAGCATGATGGGTGTTTCATTGATGGAACAGCGACCAGTGCAGATCCTGATCAGCACTGTGCGGATGCACAGGCTGATCTGGATCTACACTGGTCGCAAAACCCATAAGCCCCATTTCTCCATTCACAGCCACATATCACCTCATGTTGCCAGTATTGATTTAAAACTCGTGTGACGTCTCTCTTCTGTCAGATAATTTCAAGTCTGTATGTGCTTTCAAGGTTTTGCCAACCTACGACAGATGTTGCAGATCTTCAAACTAATATTGTAGAAAATTCTCAATGCAGTAGGTCTGAAAATCTCACAAGCTGGCCTGTATGATTTAACAGTTTAATAAGATCAAATACAGGTGCAGGTATGTGTGTTGTATGTTTATTTTTTTAATATGTTGCACTGATTACTTAGAAGTGTCCCCACGGTTTTGGTACCCTGTGTCGAGCAGTAGCAATTTCCTATGACTATATCTTCATGTCTGTACTGAGCGTGATATAGATTCCCGGCTTATCGTGTGTGCTGTTGAACAAACACTGCCTTGAAAGGTAGATTAATCCACATTTACCATAAAGACACACTGAGCCAATAAAGCCAACGTAGCGGAGAGCATTCACGAGGCGGTCCCCAGACCGGTATGACACGAAACAAAGCAGCCTTCAATCGCATACGTTATGTCACCTGGATAGGACGCAGCATATTGGAAATAGGAAATTGTTTATTCTCAATGTGATTGATGCAGTCGCAAGGATATTTATATCGTGTTTACTTTGGATTCTGTTTATAGATTGGAGTGACGTTTATTGTACATTTCTTAGTATTCTAGATGCTAAGATAACATCATTATGGTAAGACATTGTGTTTATTAATTTGTATGTTTTCATTGTTTGGATTATTGTGTGTGGATACGGCATATATACATGTACCAGTATATGCTGTCACAACTGATGCTCATACAGTTCAAATGAGTGGCCATAACATAATAAATATGACAAATACAAATATTATAAATTTCACAATGTTTAGACACTACCTATGGCCATGACGCTTGTCTACTCGCTGGCACTACTCTTAACCATTTCACCCCTACGCAACTGGAATGGATTTTGCTATGTTAATTTTGCAAACAGTCTAACCGTCACAAAATGATTTCAGACTAGTACATTTATGAAAAGGGGGTGTTTTTGTTCTCAAAAATATGAAAACTACTTGCAAAAAGTGCAGATCCTGATGAGACGGCTCATCTGAATCTACACTGTTTGCCAATACAACTATACAGACCTTTAGTGTTGAAAGGGTTAATATATGTGTGATGTCTATAAGGCCATTTGATCTAGGCCTGTGTACATGAGTGTGACCAATGATCGCGAGCTACACTGTATAGATGACAACTCCATAAGCCGCCCTTTGTTTGGTGCATCACATATAGAAATATTAATTAACGGTCTGTTTTCTGCAGTGGAATTGATTTCCAGTGCTATGTAATTAATCTTGTTAGTTTGCGTCTATTGATCCGGGTAGATGTGTCAGGTACCAGGCTACCAGGGTCACAACAAACACGTTCTGTACATTTGATAGTTTTTATCAGGTAACCTGCCCTGTATTGACCGAATACGTACTGACTGATAACATATTGACCTGATAAACATCCAGGTTTATAACGCAGTGAAAACTGACGTTCCATTGGTCGGATGATGTCATCATTACCATGTCTATACTGAGTTTTGCTGGTCCCCTTCTCAGCTTTTCTTGCGTTAAGTCTGTCTTCTTTGTCCGTGTGGAGGAGATATTCTTAATAGACTTGCCCCGTGCAGGCACCGGGGCGAGATCAACTGATCCTGAGAATAGTGCTGCAGTAGCCATTGCTTGTCGTAAAAGGCGACTAAACTGGCTTAACGATTGGGTTCATACTTTCCGGAACCCACTATACCGGATTTGGCCCTCATGTACATTTTTGGCTTTCTTGTATGTGAGAGTTGAGTCGGGCTATGCCCCATATATAAAAGTAAGATTAGTGCTAATCCTATTACTTTTAGGGGATGGGATAAATGATGCTGGTGTGGCGAGGGCCTGGCACCAGATCAGGTTGTTCTAATTTCAGGACTGAATATATATTTTGATTGTAAATATTGAGTTCTGAAGTTGGGATTTACCCCCCTTGGACAGGTGGATACGGGACTCGACCCCGTTGACCCGTCTGCGTGTAGACTCCCTGAGGCTTGTACCTCTATGTCAGAAAAGCGGACGTTAAACCCTATTCACTCACTCACTCACTTAATAGACTTAGTAAAGTTATTCAGTCAATATCATGTTAAAACATCACTCACGTAAGACCTATACAAACATCCATAAAAATGTTCCTACATTAACTAACAATGCAGCCACAAAAACAACCTGTGACACGTGACTCGGAATGCCTGCTTTACCGTAACATGTGGGAAACATAAATTGTCGTCTGCTCTTCTGTTATATTTGATCTTTCTAAATGCAAACATGGTTTGAGAATACTTTAAAATCATTTCCATTGGAAATGATTCTGAAGTGCTGTTAAAGCATGTTTCAGCTGAGCAAAATGGGAAAAATAAATAACAGCTGAATAAGAGTGAAATTAGTGAAATGTGGTTTAATGTTACATGAAACAGAATGTGATGGCTGATCTGGGACTACTTGTTGCAAACCTTTCGGCCGTCACAAATACAAATACGGAAGATAATGAACAAGTGTTTGTTTCAGTATGTCGCTGTTAATCTGATAAGCAGAAATGATGAGATTTCAATGTCACCAGAAATGAGAGCAGGCGCTGCGTGACCAGTGTAGATACTGAGCCATCTACTCAGACCAACAATATACACGCATATCCATCTTCACCCAGATACATACAGAATATTGATTGTGACCAACAAACTCTACATTCAGGCTATCTGCATGTCTGAGGCTGATCTAGCCATTACAGCCTGAAGGTATGCATTTTTACTGACGAAAATTTTGTAATTTCTCATCAGAAGTATATGTTGTCACCACTCATTTGAACCGTTTCGCCAAGACAGTTCAAATGAGTGGTAACAACATATACTTTCATTGAGAAATGAAGAAAATAGTGTTCATAAATGTAGATACCTATGAATGGGTATTCCGCGTGAAATGGACAAGAGCTATGATGGATGCAAACATCGTAAGGTTGCGATTTGTTGCGACGAGCAGCCAACTTGATGGTCAATATTTGGTCGTGCAGGAAAGTTGTTAGAGCAAACTTAGAACAAGCCACTTTATTGAACGTCATTCTTTATCATAACATCGCGTGTATATTGCATTATATAAAACTTAATTTCCCCATGTTTGTGGCCTACAAGGCTTGCTGAAACACAAATTGACAAGCTGCATGCTAAACACCAAAAAATGTAATCTTCATTTCAAAACTATTTTCAGTTCTGAAAACATACTTTCTTTAAGTTTGGTGTACAAGTTATTTGGATATAAAGCTGATTGAATAAATCACAACCATTTCATCGGAAACATTTACATAAGGCCCACAATCGTGAGATTGTCTCGTATTTTAATCGGTTCCTGAATCTGTTTACGTCATGCTGCAGTCCTCGTCGTGTTTTGAACAAAAATTAAACAAGGTTTATTGATTGATGGAAGCCGATCTCACCTGCCGCCAGGTAATACACTCCAGTCGCCCGTCAAAAGTTAACGCGTCATCGGGCGTCCGCGTCCATTGTGACAAAACCTGGCATGTGCCTGTAATACAGTTCAGTCATCTCGTAATACACTTCCCTTTCGCCCGGCCATTGTGACAAAACCTGGCTTTGGCCTGTAATACAGATTCATCTCACTCGTAATACAAAATCTTCCTGTCGCCCGGCCATTGTGGACAACAAAACCTGGCATTTGTCCTGAAATACCAGTTCATCACTCGGGAAATACAGCTCCATCGCCCCGGCCATTGTGACAAAACCTGGCTTGTGCCTGAAACAGTTCCAGTCCACTCGGGTAATACAGCTCCAGTCGCCCCCGCCATTGTGAACAAAAACCTGGCTTGGCCTTTAATTCAGTTCAGTCCACAACGGGTAATACCAGCTCCAGGCGCCCGGCCATTGTGACAAAACCGGCTTGTGCCTGTATTCACAGTTCAGTCACTCGTAATACAGTTCAGTCCGCAGCTCGTCGCCCATTGGACAAAACCTGGCTTGTGCTGTAATACATTCAGTCACTCGGGTAATACAGCTCCAGTCGCCCGGCCATTGTGACAAAACCTGCTTGTGCCTAGAACATTCGTCACTCGGGAATACAGCTACGCCCGGCCATTGACCCTGGCTTGTGCCTGAACAGTTTCATCATCGGGTAAAACACTCCAGTCGCCCGGCCATTGTGACAAAACCTGGCTTGTGCCTGTAATTCAGTTCAGTCACTCGGGTAATACAGCTCCAGTCGCCCGGCCATTGTCACAAAACCTGGCTTGTGCCTGTAATTCAGTTCAGTCACTCGGGTAATACAGCTCCTGGTCACCCGGCCATTCTGACAAAACCTGGCTTGTGCCTGTAATATAGTTCAGTCACTTGGGTAATACAGCTCCTGTCGCCCGGCCATTGTGACAAAACCTGGCTTGTGCCTGTAATACAGTTCAGTCACTCGGGTAATACAGCTCCAGTCGCCCGGCCATTGTGACAAAACCTGGCTTGTGTCTGTAATACAGTTCAGTCACTCGGGTAATACTGCTCCTGGTCGCCCGGCCATTGTGACAAAACCTGGCTTGTGCCTGTAATACAGTTCAGTCACTCGGGTAATACAGCTCCTGTAGCCTATTTCATCAACATTGCAAAGTATACTTTAGTAGCAAAGTATACTTTGAGGGAGAAATTTTCAATTTTATGATAAATTTTTATTATACTGAATTTATTACATTATCACAGCCAATTTGGCTGTGATAATGTAATAAATTCAGTATAATAATTCTGCATACTTTTAATCATGAAATATATGCATTTGTTAGTTCTATATGAAATAATGCATTTCAGGAAAAATAAATGATTACTCCCTCAAAGTATACTTTGCTAGTAAAGTATACTTTGCAATGTTGATGAAATAGGCTACAGGTCGCCCGGCCATTGTGACAAAACCTGGCTTGTGTCTGTAATACAGTTCAGTCACTCGGGTAATACAGCTCCTGGTCGCCCGGCCATTGTGACAAAACCTGGCTTGTGCCTGTAATTCAGTTCAGTCACTCGGGTAATACAGCTCCTGGTCGCCCGGCCATTGTGACAAAACCTGGCTTGTGCCTGTAATACAGTTCAGTCACTCGGGTAATACAGCTCCTGGTCGCCCGGCCATTGTGACAAAACCTGGCATGTGTCTGTAATACAGTTCCTGGTCTCCCGGCCATTGTGACAAAACCAACCGGCCATTGTGACAAAACCTGGCTTGTGCTTGTAATGTATTTTCTCGCGGACAATGGATGCTCCCCCGGGGCCCTTGACTGTATGAAACTTTTGATGCTTCTATTACCTGTGTCATCTGTTGTTAAATTGGTGAAACATCCCAATCAATAATTAACCCATATAACAGATGTTGATTGGGTGTAAAACCCCAATCAATCAACCAACCAATCAATCCGTTTCATGATCGCTGCTCTTCTCACGTTATACAGATTCACAAGTATGGTTCGAACGAGTGTTAACAAAATATATTTGAGTACCGTATTTATGTTATAAAGGCTCAACCAAACCATTTGTCTGATGTGAAAGCGTTAGAATTGTATACATGTTGTAATCAAGAGACGGGATATAAATACAGTTGTATGTAACAATACACATATTCCTTTATGGAAAAATAAACAAAATAATGAGATTTTTTCAACAGAAGTTATTGTATCCTTTGACTGAAATGAGGTAACAGAGGCTCAGCAAATCCATCTGCCTAACTGTAAGCATGAGTTGAACTGCTGCCTAACTTTAAGCACGAGTTGAAACTGCTGCCTAACTTTAAGCACGAGTTGAAACTGCTGCCTAACTTTAAATTAGTTTCAACTATCACAGAATGTGAATGGACTGTATGTCCCAGCAACAGCTAAGGTCATATAGGGAGGGGTTGATAATCCCTGACCCTGGACCAGGCATCCATACTGGCTGTTACAGGCTTCACGATGGTAAAGTGATCAATCGTAGCATTACCACTGTCATTCAGGCCAACACCTACGGTGTAATACCCTGTAATTACCGACAGATCTATCAGTTAAGTCCACCGCTCTCGGTGTCGTTAAGTTTCAGCCGAATTCACTCAGTAACATCGCTATCGCAGCTAAATCTGCACTGAAAGCCCTGAGATTTCCCTTTCATCTCATGTTGGGAATACACATTCATACATTGGAGAATTGTGTGCGTTTTATTCCCCACAGTCTGGGAAGGATATAATGTTTTGGACTGTGTGTTGTCTCTGGGTCCGGAGAACGAGTTTGTCGGAGTTTCTCTGCCACTGGGGACATGTGTGTGCCGACAGGCCACATTTATGTTTATGTTTTATACTAACTACTTCTGCAACACTTCGTGGTATTTCGGATGAGACGTGATTGAAGCTGTGGTCCCTGTATGGCTCTGTATGACTCGCCGATGCTGGGACGGTAAACCATTCCTCCTTTACTTCACTACCACAAACTTGAACCGAGTCGGTCCTAAGGCTATTGCTCAATGACAGTCTATCTAGTAGCCATGTGCCAATGGTGACGGTCAATTACAAATTAATTCATGTTCAATTGTTTTTTGGAAATTAAATTTGCATTCAAATATTTTCCTTTATCGGTCTAGGCAGTAACCAGGGGTAGCTGTGAGGCCCAGTTCACTTGCTCTAGTGTTTCAATGGAAGAATATAATGTGGCCACCATTTGAACCGTCTCAACGAGAATGTTCGAATGGTTTTCGCGACATATACTTCTAAGTATTTGTAAAGAAAATATTTAGGATTCTCCACTAACAAAATGGTGTATACTCGGCATGAAATGGGTAGAAAAATAGAATGGGTATAGTATAAATCAGTGATTAGTGATCCCTGTCTTGTCCCTAGAACAACCCTGCGCCTGATTGTCGGAGATAGATCCCCGTCTTGTCCCTAGAACAACCCTGAGCCTGATTGTCGGAGATAGATCCCCGTCTTGTCCCTAGAACAACACTGAGCCTGATTGTCAGAGATACAACCCTGAGCCTGATTGTCGGAGATAGATCCCCGTCTTGTCCCTAGAACAACCCTGAGCCTGATTGTCGGAGATACAGTAGATCCCTGTCTTGTCCCTAGAACAACCCTGAGCCTGATTGTCGGAGATAGATCCCCGTCTTGTCCCTAGAACAACCCTGAGCCTGATTGTCGGAGATAGATCCCCGTCTTGTCCCTAGAACAACACTGAGCCTGATTGTCGGAGATAGATCCCCGTCTTGTCCCTAGAACAACCCTGAGCCCGATTGTCGGAGATAGATCCCCGTCTTGTCCCTAGAACAACCCTGAGCCCGATTGTCGGAGATAGATCCCCGTCTTGTCCCTAGAACAACCCTGAGCCTGATTGTCGGAGATAGATCCTTGTCTTGTCCCTAGAACAACCCTGAGCCTGATTGTCGGAGATAGATCCCCGTCTTGTCCCTAGAACAACCCTGAGCCTGATTGTCGGAGATAGATCCCCGTCTTGTCCCTAGAACAACACTGAGCCTGATTGTCAGAGATACAACCCTGAGCCTGATTGTCGGAGATAGATCCCCGTCTTGTCCCTAGAACAACCCTGAGCCTGATTGTCGGAGATACAGTAGATCCCTGTCTTGTCCCTAGAACAACCCTGAGCCTGATTGTCGGAGATAGATCCCCGTCTTGTCCCTAGAACAACCCTGAGCCTGATTGTCGGAGATAGATCCCCGTCTTGTCCCTAGAACAACACTGAGCCTGATTGTCGGAGATAGATCCCTGTCTTGTCCCTAGAACAATCCTGAGCCTGATTGTCGGAGATAGATCCCCGTCATGTCTAGACAACCCTGAGCCTGAGTCGTACAACCTGAGATAGATCCCGTCTTGTCCCTAGAACAACCCACCTGAGCCTGATTGTCGGATGTAGATCCCGTCTTGTCCCTAGAACAACCCTGAGCCTGATTGTCGGAGATAGATCCCAGTCTTGTCCCTTAGAACAACACTGAGCATGTTTGCTCAGAGATACAACCCTGAGCCTGATTGTGGAGATAGATCCCGTCTTGTCCTAGAACATCCCTGTGCTGATTGTCGGGATTACAGTAGATCCCTGTCTTGTCCCTAGATACATCCCTGAGCCTGTTTGTCGGAGATAGATCCCCGTCTTGTCAGTAGAAATCAACCTGAGCCTGATTGTCGGAGATAGATCACCGTCTTGTACTAGAACAACACTGAGCCTGATTGTGGAGATAGATTCCCGTCTTGTCCCTAGAACAACCCTGAGCCTGATTGTCGGAGATAGATCACCCTGTCTTGTCCCTAGAACAACCCTGCGCCTGATTGTCGGAGATAGATCCCCGTCTTGTCCCTAGAACAACCCTGAGCCTGATTGTCGGAGATAGATCCCCGTCTTGTCCCTAAGAACAACCACTGAGCCTGATTGTCAGAGATACAATCCCTGAGCCTGATTGTCGGAAGATAGATCCCCGTCTTGGTCCCTAGAACAACCCTGAGCCTGATTGTCGGAGATACAGTAGATCCCTGTCTGTCCCTAGAACAACCCTAGCCTGATTGTCGGAGTGATCCCCGTCTTGTCCCTGAACAACCCGGCCTGATTAGTCGGAGATCCCCGATCGTCTTGTACCCTAGAAAACAACTGAGCCTGATTGTCGGTAAGATTAGATCCCGTCTTGTCCCATAGAACAACCCTGAGCCCGATTGTCGGAGATAGATCCCCTCTTGTCCCAACCCTAGAACAACCCTGAGCCCGATGTCGGATTATGATCCCCGTCTTGTCCTAGACAACCCTAGCCTATGCCCCGAGATAGATCCTTGTCCCCGTCCCTAGAACAACCCTGAGCCTGAATTGTCGGATAGATCCCCACAGTATGTCCCTAGAATCCCAAAACCCTGACCTGATTGTCGAGATAGATCCCGTATTGTCCCAACTAGAACAACTGAGCCTGATTGTCAGAGATCAACCCTGAGCCTGATTGTCGGAGATAGATCCCGTCTTGTCCCTAGAATAACCCTGAGCCTGATTGCGACCCGATACAGTAGAATCCCTGTCTTGTCCCTAGAACAACCCTGAGCCTGATTGTCGGAGATAGATCCCCGTCTTGTCCCTAGAAACCAACCCTGAGCTGATTGTCGGAGATAGATCCCCGTCTTGAACCCTAGAACAACACTGAGCCTGATTGTCGGAGATAGATCCCCCTGTCATGAACTCCCTCCTGAATTGTCGGAAGATAATCCCGTCTGATCCCTAGCAACCCTGGCCTGATTGTCGGAGTAGATCCCCGTCTTCCCTATAGAACAACACTGACCTATTGTCCCCAGAATCTGAGCCTGAGTCGGGTGATGATCAACCCGTCTTGTCCCTAGAACAACCCTGAGCCTGATTGTCGGAGATCAGTAGATCCCTGTTCTTGTCCAGAACAACCCTGGCCTGATTGTCGGATGATCCCCGTCTTGTCCCCGTAGAACAACAGCTGATTGTCGGAGATAGATTCCCCCGTCTTGTCCTAGAACAACACTGAGCCTGATTGTCGGGAATAGACCCCGTCTTGTCCCTAGAACAACCCTGAGCCTGATTGTCGGAGATAGATCCCCACGTCTTGTCCTAGAACAACCCTGGCCATTGTCGGAGATAGATCCCCCTTGTCCCTGACAACACTGAGCCTGATTGTCAGGAGATTACAAGTGAGCCTATGTCCCGGGATAGATCCCCTTCTTGTCCCTAGAACAACCCTGAGCCTGATTGTCGGAGATTCAGTAGATCCCTGTCTTGTCCCTAGAACAACCCTGAGCCTGATTGTCGGAGATTCAGTAGATCCCTGTCTTGTCCCTAGAACAACCCTGAGCCTGATTGTCGGAGATAGATCCCCGTCTTGTCCCTAGAACAACCCTGAGCCTGATTGTCGGAGATAGATCACTGAAACGTGATCATAGAATGTGATATTTCTGATACAGTGGAGAATCAGAAAACTGTTGTTGAAAACTGTGAATTAAATTGACCTATTTCATGTCAGAGTATCTACATTTACAGGTAATTTTTTCTATTTCCTCTATTTCTAATTGAATATATATGTTGTTACCACTCAGTTGAACCATCTCGCCGAGACGGTTCAACTGAGTGGTAACAACATATATTTCCGTGCACAAAAGATAAAAATATTTAAAGTTGTCAGTCAGAAATATTCTCTATCTTAGCATGAAAAGGGTTAATAGTGTCCGTGTGAATTGATTATATATATATTTTTAATATCTAATACTGGACTTGATACTCTCCTGGGGACATTACACTGTACCTGAATTAATAGTCGACCACACAAACATAATTGAAGATGGATCTGCGCCAATTAACAAACGTTTTTTGCTTCGGATATAGTTTCTGATTGATGATGTGAGGTCAACTGAGAACACGGAGACATTTGTGAAATATTATCTTCAAATGTAAAGATATTTTTATGCTAATACTACTTGGTTTATTAAGTTGATGGTTTTTGAGGAAGAATCCTGAAAATTCATTACAGTTTCACTAATCTCGCCAATATTTGTAAATATGTTTGTTACAAAACACTGTATATTGTGTTTGAAAGTAAGCAGCTTGATTGGCTGTGCCTGCACAGCTCAGGCGCAGCCAATCAAACTGCTTGATTGTTATCTGATAATGCCAATAGATGTTCAGAAACGATGACATATTGGCAAGATTAATGCAAGATTAACGCTTAATTAACGATTAATGTTTGTAGATGTTATTTCTGGCCAAACTGGTGCTACTTATAATTAGATATACATGTAGTAACTATTGTGGGTATAGTTGGCTTGTTGACAACGTCTATTGAAACTCGGTGAACACACCCATAGTTTCTTTGTTGAAATGTATTCCATACCTACATTGCATCTATACATGCTTTGGGTACAATTGTAATCTTTTTGAAGGCTTTTCTTTTCAAATTTGTAAATATTTTGTATCTACCTTTAATAAGGAAAACACTTGTATGTGTACAAAGCTATTTAAAATCTGCTGTCATAATCCTTTTGAAACGGTGTCGCTGTTTAAATGGTTTTGTTTTAGATATTCATGCTTGAATTGTGTGTCAGTAGACTGAACACATTTGTGCAACTGAAATGTTATGCTGTTTGTGTTAATTATATTCTTAGTGAACACATACATTCATGATTATGGTACATGTATACACCATGTTGCAGCCAAATATTTATCATGTAATCGTGTTGTTTGGAAATTGGCATTGAGCCTAATGACACTGAGTGCCGTGTCCAGGTTGTAAGTTTTCCCATGAACTCGCCTATGTGGATCGCAGGCTGAGACAAAATGTGTTGTATTGCAGTCACTGCCCGTATTTCCCTGTATCAGGATACATTGGATATATTGTTCCCGTGTCTGGGTACTGGGGATATAATAGGACTCGGGACAACACCTCTACATCAGTTTGATTTGCTACAGCATTATCATTTACATTTGTTACCAATCTCATAAAGCCCATTTCGTACACGTTGTACATTTATAATTGTTCTTCTACGGTGAACTTGCAAAACAAAAGTTTTAGTGTCAAGTTTCGTCACGCGGTGTATTTGCTGACATCTGTGTATATGTTATCAGATGTCGCGACGCTTCTTCGGCCAGAGCTGAACTTGTGGTTATAGTTCATTGTTCTACTTCATCTAGCTGGGTGTTACATTTCTGCTAATGGATATACACCTATTGGAGGTGATGTAGTAATTCATTTATGTATGTTTGTCTGTCTGTCTTTCTCTTCTGTTGTTATTCACATTCTACATCTGGCTATCTTGCCTGTTTACCATATAGTTGGTTCTAATTGGAGGTTTTGCTTCAACACAAAGAGCTCTAAAATTATGTGGTAATAAGTATACATATAAGTGATGGTGATTTAATTCGTGTTATTTGATTTCCTTGACGATTTACTATCGGTGTTATTTGATTTCCTTGACGATTTACTATTAGTGTTATTTGATTTCCTTGACATCTGACATCTGGTTTTCTATTGTCATCTTCTGTGTGCATCCAAACTCACAGATTTGCCATTCGTCACTTCACACGCGTTATTCCATTACATTCGGAATACTCCTTTACGGGTACGAACATTTTAAAAATATTTATGCTGCTGGCATTACGAAGTATGCCAAGGGATATATAGTTTCCGCCATTTCGTTCGGTCATCCATCCGTTTGTAACACATACACTTAACGGTTTTAGTTTTGCATTTAAGTTCTGGTTTGTTGGTTGTTCGGTGACTGAGGACCGTGCTGCTGCCTGGTGTAGGAGCCTTCCACTGTATAATCCTGAGCCATGGGTGGTTGGCATTTAACCAATTAAATGCGAATGACAATTAGAGTAGGATGTAATTGTCAAGAAATTCTTCCCATCTTTCTTCATTTCTTCAGGAAACTATATGTTGTCACCATTCATTTGAAACGTCTCAGCGAGCCGGTTCAAATGAGTGGTAACACCAGAAACATTTATTAAGAAATAAACTAAGTGATCAGAATTTTAATAGAAAACTAATTTATCATTCGACTGTTCTTTGTAAAATTTGGAGCTGTAATGTAGTCGATAGGTGTGTCTCGATCTCTGTATATGCAGTTTCCCCGTGTGTGCTGTCTGTCAGCAGTTTAATGCCTCGGGACTTAACTTGTCACCGTGCTTGTCTAGCCTCTGTTCAACATTGGCAATGCTTATATGGCTGACATATGTGTCCAATCCAGGATTCTTAGCATACTGTTGAATGGTACTGGATTCATTATAGAATCATACTGGGATTCATTATATAATCGTATTGGGATTCATTATAGAATGGTACTGGGATTCATTATAGAATTGTACTGGTATTCACACCTGTGGCCCAGTGATCCTGTGTAGTAAACGTACTAAACCTGGATATGGTGGCTTCAATGCTGGAAGGATGTTGTAATGTTTTAGGGATGTATGTAATATTTTGTAATGTAATGTAAATGAGAAGAAAGCAGTGGTGCCTATGATCCCTGTTTGCCCGAGGGTGGGGACTGTGGGTGGTCATGTGTTGACAAGTTAAATTGGCATGATATTCCGCTAACTGTTGACAAGTGCCAGATTGCCTGCCGACCGCGATCTACCGGTATATTTACATAGGGTATACACCTATGTATAGGGATCGCCTCCGAAAGTTAGCCACGCCCCAGACCTCCCTCGATGCGGTGGTAGGTAGTGATATCTTGGAGTAACCATAACAACAAAATGCATTGTGTTACTCAACGTTTAACTGTCATACGCAACCGCTAATTGAAAATAATATTATGAAAAACTACTTGCACTGCACAATATCAACAACGGATGTTCTACGTACAAAAATACATCGGATTATTTTGTTGCGCGTGATTTGCCCCCATTTGCGGTCATCGCTAAATTTAGTAACAGAGTTAACTCCCCTCCGAATACTCTCCGAAACAAGCGACGTGTTTAACACACAAACTACATCAAGTTTGACCTTCCGACAGCCTATTTTTAAACTCACCCGACACCTGTGCGAAACAAAACTCGCACGTGTAGGTCTAACTGATGTTTAATCCTCATTCTCTCTCTCTATCGATGGATTTACAGCGGATTTTAGTGACATTCCGAATTCGACCTGATTGACATTTGTCTATGGTGGCCAATACACGCCAACATGAGTGTCAATTCTACGTTCAGGGAAGGGGTCAATAAGTCAGTATTTAAGGTGATAACTTACAGTCAGGGAACAAATTAATGACAGTATAACACATCCAGCATATATTAATACCCATATTAATGCAAGTACTGAAATACGACAACAAAAAATCTAACAAGTTTGGGCTTCCATACATTGAAAATTTTGTTAGCGGTTTCCCCAATGACGTCATTTGTATGTTTTAATATACTCGATCCGGGGCCAACTATTTCATTCACAAAACAGAAGTAAACTTGGCGATGTACCGATAAGGCATTTTCAGGCGCGACACCGCTTCCGTGGCGGAATTCTTGTAACTATTGCCCTTCAATCAGTTTTCAATATATCTATAATGATCATAGATATCTGGAATCTGTATACTTGAATTGATGATGTCTTGTATATGTGTTACCGTATCTTTCTGATATTGCTGTGCATAATCTGTAATGTTGTTGAATATTTTGGTACATACTGTAGCAGTGCATACTGTACTTCAAGTTGTGCCATAGTTTACCCCTTTACCATTAAAACGCTGAAAAATAAAATTGCCGTCTGCTCATTTTGTATATTTTAATCTCTTTAAAAACCTGTTTTGGCAGCGCAGTAGAATCGTCTCCGTATGTTTTTGAGGAGAAAATATAAAAATATTTAAAACGGCAGACGACAATTGTCGTTTCCAGCGCTTTAAAGGTACATGCCCACTCAGTAAGCCCAAAATGTCATTTATAGGAATTAAATAAGTGTATAACTGATAGTGACGCGCGGTGGTATCAGGCTATTTTCATATGAAAATGAGGCATGATATTTTTTAATTATTTATACTAAAGAAATGCGTCACCTGAAAAAATAATATTTTCAACAGATTTTAAAGTATGATCATTGCACATCATAAAATAAATACAGAGATTAAATAGTAATGTCCGTTAACATTTTAAGCAAACACGGTTATCGCCCCTGATATCAGTGTGTAAATTTACGTCGGATATAAAATGTATAATAATGCCAATCAGTACGTGGGATAATGGCGCATAATGTTTATTTTGCCAGGAAATGTCTCAGATGATGTCTCTGATGTAAAGAACATTTTGTACCTACTGAGTGGGCATGTACCTTTAAGGGTTAATGAAACTGCAACACCAACAATCAATCAATCAATCTAGTTTAATCTTGTAGTACCCTATGTTCAGTACTTTCAGTACTTTGATGTGACTAGACATCACCCTTAGGGCCTGTGGTGATTCACATTACCTAAGGACACTACACAGCACAGTCACAGCCATACTGTACCTCCGTGTTGTTCATATTTCACCAACCCGTACACTAACATTTGATCAATGATAATTAGCAACTATAGATTATTCATGAGAAGCCAGTGTGAACCTGTATCAGATTCATGAGCTGTTTGACATTACTTGTGTAAAGAATTGGTAGTCCCAGGTATTGCCACTTCTTTATACCAATTGAAATAAATTAATTAGTCAATCAATTAATCAGTCGGTCAATCAATCAATCAATCAAAATAAATCACAATTTCTCAATCACAAACCATCGCACTCAAATCAATTACATTAAATGAAATACAACAAACAATCAAATCCTTCAGCCAAGCAATCACAGCCAGTCACTGCCGATCACTGCCAATCAATCACACTCAATCAATTGATAGATTCACTGAAATAGCAGAAGCTGATATAGAGCATTTCCAAGACAGGACTTTTATCACCTTCATACTACCCAATAAATTATTCCTCCTGCAAACATACATGTCAGCTGAACGTTACAATTCCCTGCTGTACATGGACCTTACAAACATGTGTACATTCCAATTACAGCCAATTACTGAAGTATTCCCACACCTGAATAGATAGCCTTTACAACATTGCCAACCAGTGTTACCCCTGATCAGCCTGTGCATTTGCAGTCTGATCAGGGGCAACATTGTTCACCATTCAGCGAATAGAGTATTATGAAGCTGATCCAAATTTCGAAAGTGAACCTGGTTTCCAGTAACCTGATGACCTTTGACCCGATTACTGAGCCGCCCCTGGAGCACTGCTACATACAAGTAGTGATTATGAACCGGCAGACTGCCTGGTACCTGTAGTTCATTACAGGCAATTAAAATACAGACATGACTTTGAAATTGAATAACCTTATTGCTTGCTGTACAAACATTGGCCACGGCTTGTGGGAAATGGGCATATATATATTACATCTGTGGCCAGTGTAGACCCTGATCTGCCAGCTCAGTGACACAACTTGCTACTAATCAGATGTACATGTATGTTCCATATGGATAGGACATGTTTCCCAACTCTAGAGTGGACAGGGTAGGCCCTCATTAGATGTGTACCTCATCAGATCATGTGCAGGCTGATCTTGTCACATTTCAACCCATTTTGCCACAATGAGCCAAATTATCATGGGACATTTTGACCTGTATATATATCCTGCTTGGCCTTACAAACATTCATTATCAAATGATGTTTAGAAGGTGATGTTTTAATGCTTTTGTCTGTGTTCATTTGTGTATTCCTGACTTGTGTATTGTGAGGGATTAGTAAGTTTGACAAGACATGAAATGGAACACGTGTACACATGTATGTGGTTGTAGATGTACTGCGAGATTGGGATGGCTCTGTACCAGCCAGTCAACGTTGGATATACGCCGTACATTGTAGGTGCGATGCAACCTGTATATGTTCATGTAAATCTTGACAACCCTGTGAGCCATGTCTCGGAGACAGTTAAAATGTACGTCACCAAAAGGCTGTTTCTTATTTATTTATTTACAGTGAACCCTCTCTTAATCGGACACACTGGGAGGTCCCCAGGGTGTCCGGCTTAGAGCGGTTTCACTGTAAATCAGACATTTGATTATTCTGAGTAATAGTTGCATGCTATGTGATCACGAACAGACATTATCACCCGAGATAAATGACCAAGAAACTCATCAAAAATGTGCTTTTTTTAACTTTGGCATAAATGGTATTGAAAGTTTAAATGTTGTCCACAAGCGGATCTGGTTGTGGTAATGTCAGCCACGGATTGTCACCACAGTGTTGGGTGTTTTCCCTTATCTGAATAAAATATTATTATACAAAGTTAATGTTGCATGATAATTGGCCATTTCCTGAATTGCAAAATGTGACATTTATCCAAATTGCATCACCGACCCCCTAATGTTCCTTTTCCACCTGGATTATCACACGGTACTTCACATTACCCTAGTTTATCACATACCCGGCTGTACATTGACCAAATACACACCCATTGTAACAACAACCTATATCAGGCGTTGGCCAATTCATCATGTTCATTGGAAACTTACTTTCTCTGCAGTTTCTTTGGTCGAATGATGTCGCGGATGATGCACAAATTATGCAACGTAGACAAGTCAGCATTTCTTTCAACAAAAACAATGATATACATGTGTAATTATTGGCTTTCCACAGTACGAGATAAATCCAGATTACCAGGCTAGTGTTAGTTTATCAGACTTGGCTCAGAAACCATAGGAAGTCCTCGGTGAGACTCAGAATTGCTGTGGGTGGTTGGTCGGGCGAAAGCGACAGAGTAAATTAACGGTAGGTGTTCCTCCTTATAGGAATCACGATTTGCCTGGTTATGTTTTTTTATCTTTGGCTCTTTTGTTATGTTTTGAATTGGGTTATTGCCCATTATAAAAGTAGTAAGATTATTACTGATCCTACTGCTTTTGGGAGGGGGCCAAATGATTCTGGTGTGGCGAGCACCTGGCATCAGATCAGGATTATTCTGATTTCAGGGCTGAATATACAGTTTTTTTTATTGTAAATATTCAGTTCTGATTTTGGGATTTTCCCCCCATTTGTACATGTACTTGTACAGGTAATATATGGGATTTAGTACTATACCCGCTGACCCGGCCTTAAATGACCTTAGCTGTTGATAGGCCGTTAAACCCCAACAAACAAACAAACAAACTCAGAATTGCTACACATTTGTAGTGTTGCCTAATAAACTTGATATCAGAGGGCACTAACCTGATACGGTACTCTCTATTTATTCTCAAGTTACAAAATGTGCTCATGCTTCCTGATGTAAAATTCTACACGATTCATTTATTTCTATTTCTACTTAAATTCTACACGATTCATTTATTTCTGCTTAAAAGTATATGTTATACCCGCTGTTTGAACTCTCTGTGATATAAACATAAAATTTGATTTGTCTGAATTTATTGCATATTTTGAATGTACGTGTAATTGATGGATGTTAAGGTCGTAAAACCAAATGTATACCTGCACTACAGTTATATGCGGCTGTGATGGGTTTTGCGACCAGTGTAGATCCAGCTCAGCTTGTGCATCCGCATCCGTTTACTTTTTGCTGTATAATGATCATAGTCTATAACATTTTGATAACAGCTAGTATACATTGTGGCGACTCATTTAATTGGTTTCAAGTGTTTGCTTATATATTAGCTCTGCAACCCTGTGTCATATCGACTTGAAATTTGATATACATGGAAAGCTTGTTTTATTTATTGAGGTTCGAATGTGCCAGGGTCTGTGCGTCCGTCCGTCACTAAACTTAACATAAGAAAAAACAAATGTTATAACTTCTATTTCCTTCATCTAAAATGCTTAATATTTCACACATGCATTCCTACAAGGCTCTACTAACATGCTGTGCCAAATCCACGACCGTCCAACCCCCGCTGATCCCAAGGTCAAGGTCAAATACTTAGTCTCTTTACAATACTTAACATCAGAGAAATATGATATAACTTCTATTTCCTTCATTTAAAATGCTTAAAATTTCACACATGCATTCCTAAGGCTCTACTACAATGCTGCGCCAAATCCATGACCGTCCAACCCCCGCTGATCCCAAGGTCGAGGTCAAATACTTGTTCTTTTTACAAAACTTAACATCAGAGAAATAACTTTCTATTTCCTTAATTTCCGGTTATAATCAGAAGCTAGACTGACATGACCATCCATGCATTGTTCCAATGGACCTCTACCACCCTGTGACAAATTCACGTTCGTTCCGCCGCCGCTAACCCTGTGACAAATTCACGTTCGTTCCGCCACCGCTAAGCCCAGAGTCGAGACACACACTTGGCCCACACACTTGGATTTTTTATACATATTTAGGGTCAATCTAGTTAATTTTATAAACAGGTGGAATAGTAATAGTTATACAATTGTTTATTTTTGTAATGTTCTTCGTTTTACACAATCTGTGCTGAACATGCTGATTACACGCTACAGAAAATTCTAAATATTTTTCTTATTTCATGTCAGAAGAATATGTCATGACCACCATTTGAACCGTCTCGATGAGACGGTTCAAATGGTGGTCATGACATATACTTTGGATGAGAAATAATAAACATTTGTGGGGAAACAATGACTTGTGTCGCTCGCTCTTGTTGCGGGCCAAACGTCCTTATGTACGGTTTAAGTTTTTGGTTACAGTTTTTTGGTTGAAGTTTTTCAGTATACTATCAAAGCTTGTTTAGTACTATGAAATGCCTCGGCGGGTGCGACATGCGGCCGCGGCCATCTAGTGTTATTCATGTGAAGGTTTTGAATTGGTGGTATCTTGACTGAGTCACACTAGTAAAACAATGTAAAGGTTTAAACTTTGTGGTATCTTGACTGAGTCACACTAGTAAAACAATGCCTTCTATGTTGGACGGAGGAAAACATTTGAGAAGCTCCTGTCTATATATACAGTAATATACAGTAATTATACAGACATAATTATACAGTACACTGTGGGCTGCAGTGGATTTCTGCAACATCACGTTCTTGTTATTGTAATATGATCGTCTTGCAATTCGCTGCGTTACTCGTATAAAAGCCAAATGATTTCCCTACAGGTTTTCAAGGACGCCAGTTAATTGCACCATAATATTTTATACAAACAGGTTGGCAAGTATGTCGCTCAGGATTATATTCGTCTGAATTAATTATTAACTGTTCAAGAGATTTTCCCCATATATTTTTATGAGAAGGTATACTATATATAAAAGCAAGCTTTATTTAATCAGCGATCATCCACCTCGCATATACAAATGACTGGTAAGTGGTAACGTCACATTGTAACTTTATGCATTTATATGATTGGAACACCAGGTGTTGGAATAATTTAAATAATCTATATCCGCATTGATAATTACATGGAGAAAATTGCATTTACATGTCAACGGAAGTCAGTATAATATGGGACACACGATGAGGAAAAAATAGATTATTGAATGTTTGACCAGAGACGGAGACGGTTCAAATGAGTGGCAACAACATATACTTTCGAGGTGAAATAAAGAACATAGGATTTTTTCCCCCTCCAAAGTTTCATACTAGTATATTTGTATCCCGTCTGTAATGGGTTAACAGTATACAGGTTGGCCTGGTTATGCCAGTCACTGGTCTGTAATGGGTTAACAGTATACAGGTTGGTCTGGTTATGCCAGTCACTGGTCTGTAATGGGTTAACAGTATACAGGTTGGCCTGGTTATGCCAGTCACTGGTCTGTAATGGGTTAACAGTATACAGGTTGGCCTGGTTATGCCAGTCACTGGTCTGTAATGGGTTAACAGTATACAGGTTGGCCTGGTTATGCCAGTCACTGGTCTGTAATGGGTTAACAGTGTACAGGTTGGCCTGGTTATGCCAGTCACTGGTCTGTAATGGGTTAACAGTGTACAGGTTGGCTGGTTATCCATCATGGTCTGTAATGGGTTAACAGTGTACAGGTTGGCCTGGTTATGCCAGTCACTGGTCTGTAATGGGTTAACAGTATACAGGTTGGCCTGGTTATGCCAGTCACTGGTCTGTAATGGGTTAACAGTATACAGGTTGGCCTGGTTATGCCAGTCACTGGTCGTAATGGGTTAACAGTATACAGGTTGGCCTGGTTATGCCAGTCACTGGTCTGTATATAACAGGTGACAGGTTGGCCTGGTTATGCCAGTCACTGGTCTGTAATGGGTTAACAGTATACAGGTTGGCCTGGTTATGCCAGTCACTGGTCTGTAATGGGTTAACAGTATACAGGTTGGCCTGGTTATGCCAGTCACTGGTCTGTAATGGGTTAACAGTGTACAGGTTGGCCTGGTTATGCCAGTCACTGGTCTGTAATGGGTTAACAGTATACAGGTTGGCCTGGTTATGCCAGTCACTGGTCTGTAATGGGTTAACAGTGTACAGGTTGGCCTGGTTATGCCAGTCACTGGTCTGTAATGGGTTAACAGTATACAGGTTGGCCTGGTTATGCCAGTCACTGGTCTGTACAAGATCCAGTTTTGACATTATCCTAGATCCTGTTATTCATGGTTTGTAAAATTCATCTGGAAACGTTATCCGACTCCGACATCGCTCAAGGTTATTTGTGTTATTATAATTCATTATACAAACATACAGTGCACAATATACGAGCAGTACAAGATTTGTAATTATGTTTGGGGTATCATAGAGCAATATTGACCACCTGTGACGTAATTAATATGCCTTTAATGGTCATTGGGTGATTTTGATCAACATTTATTTTAGAGAAATTGAAATCAGGAAAACATTTTGTCAATTTTGTTGGAGGATGAAAGTGTGTATACGGTACATGTCACGTGGGACACTTATTCTCAGGTATCTAAATTTACACAAAAAAAAATCATATTTTCTTCATTTCTCATTCCGTAACAACATATTCTTCAGAGTAGAAATAAAGAAAATATTTATATTTCTCGGCAGAAAATTGGCGAATCTTCAGCATGAAGTGGATTACTGGTAACATTAACTCAATCCTTCCCGGCATTCGTACCTAGGGCTACATGATCCTAGGTTATAAGGGCACCTGACACCAGATCAGGGTATGGTGGTTTCACGTATGGAACATATTGTACATGTCATATGTGGAGGTTGATCTGGGACTATATGTCCAGGTTTGATAAGGCATCTGACACCAGATCACGATATGGTGGTTTCACATCTGGAATATATTGCACATGTTGATCCGGGGCTATGCGGATCACAATTTGTGTGATCCAATCCTATTTGTCAGCCAACATAGAGTGCGGGAGTGGGTGGGGGGGGTGGGGATTGATGTAATGTAATGCCATATGTAGCGTGTACCACACAGACAGACACAGACAAAGCTTAACATAATATTTCGGTATGATTTGATCTGTGCTATCAGCGTTATGTCAGTTGTCCATATTGATAACATCTTGAACACTGACCAGAAATGGGTCTTAAAATGGCAGCTTTTCTGCATTAATTGGTTGATTATATGGGTGATTATTATCAGACCTCATACAACATGCATGTGTACCATACAGGTGTTATGTATGCCAGGGTATACAATTATTTACGCCAGGCGCTGACAATCACATGGCAAAGTGTTTTCTTTATTGCTCAACACAATTCATTTAGAAATAAACATAATAAAGACTAAAAATATTTAAAAATGCTCATGTGCCTAAAAGTGTATTCCACCTGTATGCCAGGTTAGCCCATGGTGGACCAAATACATTTACAGTAGTACACATTTTTAGGATTTTTTTCACCATTTTTTTTATTTCTTCTCGAAAGTATATGTTGTTGCCACTCATATGAACTGTCTCGTCGAGACGGTTCATATGAGTAGTAACAACATATTTTTATGGAGAAATAAACAAAATAATTCAATTTTTCAATAAAAAGTATGACAATGGGTTACTATATGATTCCTCGCCAACTTGTGAGTCCTGGGGGTGTATAGAATATTGACCCGTCATCGTCACCATCTACGGTCATTGCCCAGCACATGTCATGCTCGCTGAACTATCAAATGTTTATCATTACATGAATCAATGTCCTGGATAAGCAGTATTAAATATTTATGATCAAATGTTTATTGGATATAGACGTTATATACACAAATAACATCGCAGTATATATACAGGTAAAATGTGTTGTCAAATCATACAGATGAAAATTTAATAATTTGGAATTGATACCGCTGTGTATACCTTCTAGAAACAGGTTTGTTTTTTATTTCAAATTTTGTTACATTTCAAAACATTTACGGTACATGTACTTACTTTGGTGGTGGGTGGTGGTCGGGCGAATGAGACGGCGTAAATTAACAGTATGGGTTCCTCCTTATATGAATCACTATTTGCCTGGTTTGGCCCTCCAGTACATTTTTATCTTTGGCTCTTTAGTTACCTGGGAGTTGAATTGGGTTATTGCCCATTATAAAAGTAGTAAGATTATTACTGATCCTACTGCCTTTGGGAGGGGCCAAGTGATTCTGGTGTGGCGAGGAACTGGCATCAGATTAGGATTATTCTGATTTCAGGGCTGAATATATAGTTATGTTATTGTAAATATTCAGTTCTGATTTTGGGATTTTCGCCCCATTTGTACATGTACTTTAACATGTACATGTACTTGTACAGGTAATATATGGGATTTAGTACTAAACCCATTGACCCGACCTTAAATGACCTTAGCTGTTGATAGGCCGTTAAACCCCAACAAACAAACAAACTTACTTTGGTGAATCAACATTTTGTGTAGTTGACCAGCTTCATCCCTAGATGTAAGCAGAATATAATACCGGTAGATACTTCATGGATTAAATGGTGAGCGCCAAATCATTTCTGAATCATTGCTAAAATAATTTCGCAATAAAATATAAGTATGGTTGACTGCCAAAAATTATCCTCCGGTATACAGTTATGAAAATGAGTATCAGATTATTTCCCCATATCTTCCATTGTTTTAGATGTTAAATATATTAACCTTTTCACCCCTAAGTAACTGAATGGGCTGCGATATGTTAATTTTGCAACCAATCCAATCATTGCAAAATGATTTTCAGACTATTCCATTTATATAAAGAGGGTATTTGTTGTTCTCAAAAATATAAAAATTACTTTCAAACAGTGCAGATCCTGATGAGACGGCTCGTTACGAGCCGGCTCATCTGGATCTGCACTGTTTGCATAAACCGATATAGCGGGCTTTCGAGTTCAAAGGGTTAATACTGAAGAGGTTCAGTCAGATTTAATCCAATAACACGATGCGTTATACGGGTATAGAAAAACTGTAAATGCTTGGATTTAACGACTGCTCTGGCTCTATGAACTTGCATGTCGTCTCCCAAGAAGAGGAGAAAGGAAGGAAGTGGATACAGAGGAAACCGGCACAAGGGGGCCTAGCTCTTATTAGAATAGTCCCCTCTGGTCCCCTTAACATGCCCAGACTCTCATTAAAATATGATACACAGGGCCGCCTTTTAAAGTCCCTATCCGAATACAAAGTATCTCGGAAATTCTGATGCGCTGTAACTGAACCCTGAATCGATCCGGGTCGCCAGATTGGCAGTTCGATGGTGTTACCCTTTCGGCCACAGGTATAGACCAGTTGCCGCCTGTATATATGCTACAAGGAATGGGTTGTGGCCTAGGGGTTAGAACACCTGACTTCCAAATCGGAGGTTGTGGGTTCAAACCTCGCATAGGGCATCAAAAAATACTTTCGTAGTATTTCCATCCCACTGGTCTGTCGGATGAGACATTAAACTGTGTCCCGTCTCTATCTGACCTTAGCTGTTGGTGTGACGTTAAACCCATTCACTTTCACTTTTCTATATATGCTATGAACCACACATGGTAACTGTTATAGTGAGTGGTGGTATATTATTATTATTAATTTCTAAGATGTTACTGTTAATTTTTGGATTTGGGAATTACGGCTCAATTTGATCGAAAGATGAAAAGACAAAAGACACATGTTGATTCTATACTGTAATATTCCCAAGAGCTCCCTGGCAACCCAAACAATGGCCTTTATACTCGGCAACGCGGACCTTATAGAAAGCACCTGACCACTCGGCATGAAATGCACACAATGCAGACTTTTCCTGAGAACTGTGTTTGTTCAACACAGTTCAAATTGCTATAATTAATTACTCATTGAATGCAAACCTTAGATATTTTACATGCACAATTCATCCATTCATCTACATACACCCAGCAAATATCAATGACGAAATGAAATCAGAACTATGTCTAAATTGGCTTTTAATACGAATATCAAAGTCAATTTAGACATCGGACTGTCTTCTGAATCATATCTGGAACTAACTGTAATATGCAAATGACTGTAAACAACTACATGTTATAGTATTAAGTTTTGACTCAGTGTAGCTCAAATACTAGTCATCAATGTACAGTCTCAAAAGAGTTATTACATGATCTATGAAATTTCACAATACTTGCAGACAACAATTAAGAATTTCCACAGTGATGCTGCATTCATTTTGTGTGACCCCAAGCTATTTGACCCGGGCATTTAGCCCATTAAAAGAGGTCTGGTTTCTGCAGACAAGTTACTCAGAGATCATGACCTGATTCCATATGAACAAAGGAGCAACCAGTCTAGCTCCAGCTTGGACAAAGCATCTGCATGGTTCAATCAGGGTTTGTACTGTTTGCCATTCAGTCCATCAAATTGGTACACTATAACAATACCCTCCTGGTTCGAAACATTTGGTCCCCAAATAAATATATGGATAAACAACCATGTGAACCAAATATTACATGTAACGGTACAAGTAATAAGTATGAATATTGTAACACAAGAAATATAGCATTCACACACCTTACACACTACAATCCTATAATGCTTAATTTTCAAATTATATGTCTGGGTGCCAGGAAAAAAACATCAACTAATGCATGCAGTAAGACATGAAATACATTATACCGTACTTCATCTAATAAACACCCTCATCTATGCAACATTTGAAAAATTAAAATTATGTAACTAAAAACATTTACACTTGTTATGCAAAAGTGTGTTTGATATGGTAAATAAACAAAAAGCATAGAAGGGGTTTACATTAGAATAAATATGGTATAGTCCATATACATTCCATCAGTCTTGATCAGCGCAGTTCATCGTAATAAACTGTAATCCATTTTAATTGGAATTTTTAAATTAAACGACATGTTAAAGTTGCAGATTCAGGTATTGTGCACATGTGTAAGGTGTACAGTTATTCAATTATAGGCAGTATGTTGCACTATGAATTATGTAACACCAAACGTCCATGATATGCAATACTGTTTTGTTTCCTTTATCAAAATCAGGTTAATTAGTAAATCATCAATCGTAATACATGTAATCCGTTGTAATTGGAAACGTAATAATTGATACATGTATATCACTGGTAAGTCATAATTCCATTATTATGGCAGATATGCACTGGAATTAATTATTACTGGTCCATTTTTGGAATATTTGAAACTAAAAGACATATTAAAGTTGCAGATTCACGAATTGACCTCAAACATCACTTTCCATGTCATAGTATGTGGATTTTCGGAAGAAAAGTATGAGAAAAGAAAGAAGAAAGATGCGCTAAAGATCAAATCCCACACAATATGAAATGTGAATGTACATGAATGAAATCGCAACATGAAACTACAAACTGTCAATAAAATTCCAAAAATGTATTTGTGCTATTGTCAATTCTTCTTCATTCTGCCGTTGATGGTTCTATTGTTGGCGTGTAGGATGTGCGGAACGTGTCCCTCGCACACCCCGGTCCGAGATTCGTAGTGTTCCTTCCAGAATGTACGGGTAGGCCCCGTCACACATTCTGGCTTCATAGGTAATGGAGTCCGTCGTGTTTTGCGAGTCTGTTGGTACATCAACTTCTTGAAATATTGTGTAGCAAACACTGATTCAAATGGTGAAAATCCTGTAGATTGTATACATTCTGTCCAACACAATGCCATTAATATTGTAGGCAAACCGTAAGCCAAGTTGATGGCTACACCTTTCTTCTCCATCTTCAAAAATGTTATTAAATTACACTGTATGTGTGTCGAAAAATCCATGCGTGCAAAGTTCCTCAATTTGTTCCACTTTCCATCGAAATAATAGATTAACCGTTACTTATAATTTTGTTCACTTAAGTCCAAATTAACATGACCGAGGATCTAAAGACTCTCCACCAAACTGTTATAGTGAGTGGTGGTATATTATTATTATTAATTTCTAAGATGTTACTGTTAATTTTTGGATTTGGGAATTATTACGGCTCAATTTGATCGAAAGATGAAAAGACAAAAGACACATGTTGATTCTATACTGTAATATTCCCAAGAGCTCCCTGGCAACCCAAACAATGGCCTTTATACTCGGCAACGCGGACCTTATAGAAAGCACCTGACCACTCGGCATGAAATGCACACAATGCAGACTTTTCCTGAGAACTGTGTTTGTTCAACACAGTTCAAATTGCTATAATTAATTACTCATTGAATGCAAACCTTAGATATTTTACATGCACAATTCATCCATTCATCTACATACACCCAGCAAATATCAATGACAAAATGAAATCAGAACTATGTCTAAATTGGCTTTTAATACGAATATCAAAGTCAATTTAGACATCGGACTGTCTTCTGAATCATATCTGGAACTAACAACTGTAATATGCAAATGACTGTAAACAACTACATGTTATAGTATTAAGTTTTGACTCAGTGTAGCTCAAATACTAGTCATCAATGTACAGTCTCAAAAGAGTTATTACATGATCTATGAAATTTCACAATACTTGCAGACAACAATTAAGAATTTCCACAGTGATGCTGCATTCATTTTGTGTGACCCCAAGCTATTTGACCCGGGCATTTAGCCCATTAAAAGAGGTCTGGTTTCTGCAGACAAGTTACTCAGAGATCATGACCTGATTCCATATGAACAAAGGAGCAACCAGTCTAGCTCCAGCTTGGACAAAGCATCTGCATGGTTCAATCAGGGTTTGTACTGTTTGCCATTCAGTCCATCAAATTGGTACACTATAACATAACCCTGGCAGCGAAGGGATGTGAGTACCAAATTACTAATGGTTGTGAGTTAACCACAGTGCTGCAAGAAAACAGAACATAATCTATATACATGTGTATATCAGCGTGTAACTATATTTGGTCATTACCAATACATTACATATCTATGGTGTAGAGTGTAGAGGGTCCTTCCCTTTGATAAATGACTCGACAGATTGGAAAACATTGAGCTTTTGTATCGCAATCAACATGCATTGTATTTTATTCTTGGCCCAGTAAATGTGACTTCCCTATACACAGGTACCTATTGTAAGTTCCCAGCGACATGTATTACAGACATTCCCTATAACTGAGTGCCGGGTAGACAGCAGAAATGGGACATCGGTTGGCCAGGTCCGTACTGCACACACAGACATATCCTCACTCCGGCTATGTTGGTCACCATTGATGAGCATCTTGTTTCCACTTTCCCTCGTTTAATTAAGTTGTATATGATACCTTGGTTTAAAAGCATTATCTTTTCATTCGCCCTAGGGAACAACATTTACATACAGAGATAACGTAGCCACAGATAACTGCATGTTGTAATGTGTGTTACAGCCTGTTTTCCTCATTTATCTATGAAAATGCTGCATGTTTAGTGGCATTACAAGTTTCTCAGTGAGACAATTCTAAAGGAAATGTCTGAACATTGAACATTCTGTGGAGAAGTAAGCAACAATGGCTGAACATTAGGATAGATTTCTGCTTATCTGCAGGTTTTGATAGCAGAAATCTGCTGGTATACAAAGGAATGTTAAACCTGTTTTATGGTAGCGTTGACATCTTGATTTGATACCAATCATACCTTACAAATCTCCTGGTGTATTAAGTGGCTCCTGGTTTCACTTGAAATTGTATGTCTAGTTTATTGTGACCTGTGCACTGTATGTCTAGTTTATTGTGACCTGTGCACTGTATTTCAGTGATATACAGGATAAAGTGGCTCTCAGTTTTATTTCCGAGCCAGTTCAAGTTAGTTTGTGGTGACATATGTCCTGCAATACAGTGTAATGTAGTATGATATACTGCCGCAATTATTCTCCAACACAACAGCTGCTCTCATGCTATTTGAGTAGTAGCTAACATTTTCTGTTGTGATTTTACGTATGGAATTGGAATATAAATAATGTAAAAAAAGACTTCTCAGAATTATTTACTTTGGAATATTGGAAATGTCGGCTTCTTGGATTTTTATTTGAAAAGTAAGAAATCTATTTGTTTCATTATAAACAAGTGTAATTTCTTATGTCTAATAGTACGGGCCTGAAGGGTATTTCTGATGGTGCTATAGTGGAGAATATACCGACCGACGGACCGACCGACGGACCGACCGACCATCTCTTCTTGTCCGTCTGTTCCACCGACCAACCGACATCTCCTCTCGTCTGTCTGTTCCACCGACCAACCGACATGTCACGACATCTCCTCTCGTCTGTCTGTTCCACCGACCAACTGACATGTCCTCTCGTCCGTCTGTTCCACCGACCAACCGATATCTCCTCTTGTCTGTCCCACCGACCAACCGACATCTCCTCTCGTCTGTCTGTTCCACCGGCCAACCGACATCTCCTCTCGTCTGTCTGTTCCACTGACCAACCGACATCTCCTCGTTTGTCTGTTCCACCGACCAATCGACATCTCCTCTCGTCTTGTGTTCCACCGACCAACCGACATCTCCTCTCGTCTGTCTGTTCCACTGACCGTCTGTCTCCTCATGTCTTGTATTTCCAGCACAAACAAATCGTCTAACTTGTAAAACAGTACGTTGTTGATGTATAAAGGTTGGGTATGTGATACATGACACACCCACTTGCCAAGTGCATTTCAATTTTTTATTTCTCGAAATATGATCTGAGTATCTGATGGCATAGAATTATTTAATCCTGCCTTGTATTTGATATTTGATATGTAGTTTCATTATGATATATGCACATGTTTGAGGCGGAACTATGTTCTTTGTTCAGTACATGTGTAGGTCCCCACCTCTGCTGGTCACGGCAGATAGGTGCATAAATCAGCCCATGTATCTGGATACATTTTAATATTACAGAATGTATAGAAAGAGAATCATAGATTCACCCTTTGTCTTCCTAGCAAATATGTCACCTACAATTCACCTAGGGATAAATTCATGTCAACATGATCATCTAAATTGTGGACCGTTATCGCGCCTATCTCAATTATTCAGGGTGTATCAGCGGCGTGTGTTGTTCTAGTGTTGATCCTGGCATGTGACTGGAGATATGGGGCGATACAATGGCAGTTGTCACCAGTCCAGATCATGATCTGCTACCCGACTTCTGCCCCTTGATATGGATTTACATGTATACTGCTTGTTAACCCATTGAGGTCTATGAATACAATATTTTTTATTGAAACGATCAAATTATTTGGTTTATTTCTCCATTAAAGTATATGTTGTTACCACTCATATGAACTGTCTCGTCGAGACAGTTCATACGAGTGGTAACAACATATACTTTCGAACAGTACTAGAGAAAATAGCGAGATAATAATTTGCCAAATTTTCGTACTAGAGCATGACATATATCACTGACTAAATAGTGAACCATGTAGATACTGATCAGACTGACTGCCAACACAGATCTGCATCTACACTGATCACCATGGTCATAAGCCCCATTTCTCCAGCCAGATCTCCGTTACCACTTAGATAACTGTTAATTTGAGTTAGATAAATACATACAGATTTGTTGCACCCGTTATCAGAACAATTTGAAACATTTTGTCCTATACAAGTATATCCACGTGCCCATAAAGATGTTAACTTCATGCACATATCATTGTTGTCCCTGTCTAATATCTGCCTCTCTGAACTATGTCTAATTCCTATTACATATGTGTTTTCTACAGCACCGATTGATTGTACTGACTTGTGGGTGTCTATTTTCTTTGCTACTGATTTTCTCTATTTCTGTTTGATTGTGTACATTGTTACCACTCCTAGGAACTGTCTCAATGAGATGGTTCAAATGAGTGGTAACTACATGTACATGTACGACGGGTGCATACGCACCACGCTTAAACTTTAAACCGCTATCTTATTGTTTTGTCGTCTGCTGTTTATTTTCTATTTTCCTTTTTATCATACAAAACTGGCTTTAATAGCCCTGTAGAATAATTTGCAACATGCTTTGACAGCACTTCAGAATCATTTCCATTGAAGTGCAGGGGCGGATCCAGCATTTGGGGAACGGGGGTGGTTGTCATATTTTCAAGCTCCACAGAGTTGAAGCGAGTATGCTAGGGGGGTGCGGGGGCATGCCCCCCAGGACAAATTTTTAAATCTAGATGTCCAGAAATACACTTTACTGTGTTTTATGGCATTTAAATTCAGACTCCAACTGGTGGTAAACTGATCTATGTAAACTGGGTGAGAAATAAGGCAAGATATAAAAGCAACAGCAGACAACAATTATTGTGAGTAGCGGTCTAAGGGTTAATCTGCCATCCGTGGATGTGTAACAGTTTGTTTTTAGAAACTCCATCCTCCACCACTGCACTCTCCATGACACAGTAATGCAATGAAAAGAATAGGTTTCCTATATTTCATGTTGAAATCCTTATTACAATTAAATCTGGGCATGATATACGACTACATGCACATACATGTTGGTTTATTGAAGTGACTTCCGTTACAGTGCTGTGATATGGGCGTGTGTACTCGTGTTTAGATCTGTATACAGTTACCGTTACAGTGCTGTGATATGGGCCGCGTGTGTACTCATGTGATATGGGCGTGTGTACTCGTGTTTAGATCTGTATACAGTTACTGTTACAGTGCTGTGATATGGGCCGCGTGTGTACTCATGTTTAGATCTGTATACAGTTACCGTTACAGTGCTGTGATATGGGCCGCGTGTACTCATGTTTATATCTGTATACAATTACCGTTACAGTGCTGTGATATGGGCCGCGTGTACTCATGTTTAGATCTGTATACAGTTACCGTTACAGTGCTGTGATATGGGCGTGTGTACTCATGTTTATATCTGTATACAGTTACCGTTACAGTGCTGTGATATGGGCCGCGTGTACTCATGTTTATATATGTATACAGTTACCGTTACAGTGCTGTGATATGGGCGTGTGTACTCGTGTTTAGATCTGTATACAGTTACCGTTATAGTGCTGTGATATGGGCGTGTGTACTCATGTTTATATCTGTATACAGTTACCGTTACAGTGCTGTGATATGGGTGTGTGCACTCGTGTTTAGATCTGTATAGTTACCGTACAGTGCTGTGATATGGGTGTGGTGTACTCAGTAGATCTGTATAGTACCGTACAGTGCTGATATGGGTGTGTGTACTCATGTTTACTGTATAGTTACCTTACAGTGCTGTTATATGGGCGTGTACTCGTGTTTAGATCTGTGATACAGTGCGTGATATGCGCGTGTGTACTCATGTTTAGATCTGATACGTTACCGTTACAGTGCTGATGATGATTGGTGTGTGTACTCATGTATATGATCTGTATAGTTACCGTTACAGTGCTGTGATAGGGCGTGTGTACTCCAGTAGATTTCTGTATACAGTTTATACGTACATTGCTGTGATATGGGTGTGTGTACTCATGTTTATCTGTATACAGTTTACGTACCGTGCTGTGGGTGCTGTGTACTCACGTAGTACGTTACAGTGCTGAATGGGCGTGTGTTTCTTCATGTAGATCTGTATAGATTCGTTACAGTGCTGTGATATGGGCATGTGTACTCATGTTTAGATCTGTATACAGTTACCGTTACAGTGCTGTGATATGGGCGTGTGTACTCATGTTTAGATCTGTATAGTTACCGTTACAGTGCTGTGATATGGGCGTGTGTACTCATGTTTAGATCTGTATAGTTACCGTTACAGTGCTGTGATATGGGCGTGTGTACTCATGTTTAGATCTGTATACAGTTACCGTTACAGTGCTGTGATATACAAGGTTACCGTATTCACGGAGTGTCGGCACGATAAAGTTTACAAACACTGTAGATCCAGATGAGCCGGTTCTAATGAGCTGTCTCCTCATGATCTACAGTGTTTGTCAGTATTTTTCTGATTTTAAAAATATCCCTGATATGGTTAATGGACTAGTGTAAAATGTTACATCTATGGTAGTTATTTAGGGGTGAATGGGTTGAACCAATATATGACTCAGAAGACGTTTTCATTCAGCGCGATGTTTACGCCGGATGTAACGGATCAGTGTTTACATAGTTCAGCGGCATTCAGTCTGTCTGTCACTCAGGTACTCATATTGTGTGTATTTCCTCCTGTAATCCATGTATGGGTTGGTTGAATGTTTATTTTATATATGATTCTTCAGGGCTGAATATATATTTTTAAGTAAATATTCAGCTCAGGATTTGGGGATTTACGCCTCATTCGTACAGGTGAAATATGGGATTTGACCCTGTTAACCTGGCCTAAAATTGCCTTTGCTGTTGACAGGCCGTTAAATACCATTAAATAAATAAATGTATGTACATGTATGATGATGATATACGTCTACTAAGTGATGTTGTCGGAACATAGATATCATAGCGAGACATATATAGCGAATCTTACATGAGTGATGATTTAATATGAGATTTATTAAACAAGTTTACTGATTTCATGAGAAATGAAGCTAGGCCGTGTAAAACTGTTTAATATATAATTCATATTAAAGTCAACACATTTTTCATACACCTTCTTTGCCATTATTCATAACAATATAAATGTTTGATACTCCTACTTTAGTGGAGAAATAAAGCAATATGGAATGAAATATTTTTATATTTTTGTACATCATTACATTACTTATGCAATTGACTTGGTGTGGTATGGACCTAGCACCAGGTCGGGTTATTCTAATTTCAGGGCTGAATATATTTTATTTCAATGTAAATATTCCATTCTGATTTTGGGATTTCCCCCCCCCCCCCCCCCAATGTAGCAGGTACACACATTCGCACGGATCTGCGTTGCGATGCCTCACCCACCCCCCCCCCCCCCCCAATGTAGCAGGTAACATGGGTTATATACGGGATCGAACCGGTTGGACCGGCCTTAAATGACCGAAGCTGTTGATAGGCCGTTAAACACCAATCAATCAAAATCAAATAATAATACTTACGTCAGTTTATTCCAGATACATGTAGGCTTAGGGTTAGATACATGTAGAACCCTATACAAACTTATGTATATTTTACAGTACTCCCAAGAATATAGAAAACCCTTTCAACCCTACAGACCATAAAGCCAACATGTGCAAACACTGTAGATCCAGATGATCTCATCAGGATCTTCACCATTTGTCTGTATTGTTAAATGCTAAAAAAAATAAGCATTTTCTCATTGGAATAGTCCAAAAATATGCATGGAAAAAACAAATATTGGATATTGAGGCATGGAAGGGTCAAACCCTAGGGCCCATTTAATTGAACTGTGACATCGAGGTGGAGACAATATGTTACAATTAAATTGTTTGTGAAATTTGCCAAACATGAATCACCACCTGCCATTAAAATGTTAATCAAACTGAGACCTGTCACTGAGAAGCTCGTAATTATAATTTATGCAAATAATCTTCCTCGAGGTGGTGTGACAATATAGAGTAATTAACGTTACATACCATATTGAGGAATGTGCATGTTGTATAAACATCTAAACATCGACTGTACAAGGAAACTTCAAATTAAATTGTCAGAAGGTGTCTGTATCAGTTTAATAAGTTGTGTACAGCACATTCAAATGGGCTTGGAACTTCATCATATGGTTTGTATGGATGCTCATTTATCTTTCTCTGAAACTTATTCTTACTTTTAACCCTTACTGTAACTGCTGAATTAAATGTTGTCGTCTGCTGGTTGTGTTATATTTTCCATTTTTCATACCAAAGACATGGGTTGGCAGCACGTTTCCAAGGGAAATGATTCTTAAGTGCTGCCAAACCATGTCTTTATTGAGAATAAAGACAAAATATTAAACAACAGCAGACAACAATCTTTGTTTCCCGTGCTCTAAGGGTTAACAATATTCTTATAATAATTTGTATAATAAAAAAGTGCTACATTGGGATACATGGCTATATATAGACTGTCAATTATACTTTATANAGTACATGGCTATATATAGACTGTCAATTATACTTTATAAAGTACATGCACATGTCATAGTGTCTCAAAAAGTTTAAAACCATGGTGATTAACTGACAGATTTATACAACATCTTTAAATATTGATTATAAGTTAATTAACAAAACATAATTGTTGTTAATTTAGTACACATATTATTTTTATGCATCCTGGGGACCGACAGGCCACATTGGTGGGCATTGGTGGGCCGACAGGCCACATTTTCTTGTTGTTTCAGCATTTAGGCCTAAATATAGAACTTTAATATAGTGTAACCTCTCTACAACAGCCACACAGAGAAATACACAATAGTGATTGTTGTAGAGAGGTTGAATATACATGTACATTAATTGGCAATTATCTAGATGGGTATGGAATTATGGTTGTTACAAGGAGGGCATTGTTCTAGCGAGGTAGCCATTCATTGACATTCAACTGTAAACGACTACAGTAATATTACACTTACTTTATTATGTATATAAATTTACACCCACAATACATGGCGTGCAGTCAACGGTTTACATGCACTGAAGAAGGAAGTGGCATGTATTTATGGCTCAGACATGTATAGAATACAAGATGTCGATGTCTTTTAAGAAAACTCAATGCCAGAGTTTGGAAGTCTATTCATTTTTTATACTAAATAGTTTTATAGCCTAATACATGTGGATGTGACTGGAGAATGGGGCTTATGGGTTTTGTGACCAGTGTAGATCCAGATCAGCCTGTGCATCCACACAGTCTGATCAGGATCTGCACTGTTCGCTATTCCATCAATTATTATCAATTACACCCATTAATATGCTTCTAACACACAACATAGTTCATTATCAAACTACAAGAGGGTGCTATTTGATCAGGAGCTACACCGCTCACAAATCCCATAAGCCCCGTTTCTGCAGTCACCGCCACAAATTGGTTGTACCATGAGTCTCCACTAGTTCAGTGTATCAGATATTGACTGGGCTGCTTTATGTTTTACACCATTGGCAGATTACACTCCCGTTACCAGCTCACAAAACAGACCTTACGACTTATTTGACTAGTATACAGTGCACAGTGTTTTCTTGTTTCTTGTTTAAGAGTCCGGGTATGGAAGGTGTTCGAGCCAATTCCCACCCTTAAATATAAGCCGAAACAAATCTTGTTTAAGCCTGGTCCTATCATTTAAGCTTGACTGTTATTAATTTAAAGGAATTTCAATGTCGTGCTATAGCAATATATTATCTAGAGAAATGGAATAGTCCACAATTTAGTCTGCAGTTGAACAAGAGCGAATGATTAGCCTTTTTAACACGTAACATTTCTCAATCAGGTGTCCAATGTTAACCAACCAACAAATGTTGTCTGAATGTGTGAAAATGAACATTGAAGGGTGCATTTCAGCCATTTAGAACTGGCAGGCATTGACATCACTGATTTTCAGCCAGGATGCCCTCAACCAATCAATGTTATATTTCCAGATAGAGGCGGGCACCATGGAGTTGAGGGCTGAATTGGGGCGGGCGCGGGCGTCACTGACCTCCAGCCAGGCGGCACTGCGGGACCAGCAGGCACGCAGCAATAAACTCGTCATGGAACTGAAGCTGCAGCTCTACCAGAGCCATGTGACACTGAAACGGCAGAAACTCAAGTCTGACCGGCAGATGTCGGATGTGATGTCGCACCTGGTGCTGCTCGAAGCCAAGTTGAAGCGAGACCAGATGCTGGTGAAGACGGAGATTACACGCAAGAATGAGAAGATTGCTGAACAGAACAGACAAATCACCAAGTTGAAGGAACAGAATGGTCAGTTACTGTATGCAATTAAAGAGCTCTATGCTAAAGGTGGAATGAATGGTATCATGAGAGAGCATAGTCGGAAAAATGGTAAACATATTGGTGGGAAGGAAACAAGATCTGAATTAGATAAAATTGTGTTAGAAACGGAAGTGAATTCTGTGGATATACCGGTGGATAAATCTGAGGCGGAGGAGAATTCGCAATTGTGTGATAGTGGAAATTTCGTGTTTGATAAGAAGAAACGGTGTAGCAGTCTGGAAGATTTGCAGAAGTTGGAAAGTCGGGAACACAGTCTGGAAAATGGCATTCATAAAGAAAATGGAGAAGTGGATGTGTTTTTGAGGAGTGACAAGAGTGAAAGTGCTAGAGTGTACACAGTGAGAGGTCACACAACCAAACGCAGGAACACAGTTACAGGCGGAGAGTTTGACCATCTCAGTGATATGGCGTTACATGAAATGGAAAATGGGAATATGAGTGAATCATCAGAACATGACGACTCGGTCGCATACGAGGACGACGATGATGATGGCCGACAATTTTCCTTCAGTTCGTCGCGACTACACACAGTAATAGACGAGGAAGATTCGATCGGCCCCATCGTGTCCCACTCGGGCCAGATGCTGTCAATGGGCTCGATGCCGATGCTCGCAAACCTTCGTGACGATCCGGGACACCAGTTGTACAATTCGAAAAACCGACCGCATTCCATGTCGAGCGTGGATTTATTCTCGATACAACAACAGGCGGAGCTGTTGGCTCGTCGGCACCTGACCAATGCAATCTCTGCAGAATCTACCACACCCCCGCCTAGTCCGTCCTACACACAAGGTCGACCGGAGATGTCGGCATTTCAGACATTCAAGACGATGTTCCGCCGCAAAGGGAGTAAAAATAAGGGGAACAAGAAGCGGTCAATGTCGATGACGAAAGGTTCCAGTGCAGAGTACGGTGACGCGTTAAAGAAGCATTTCCAAAAATATGACATGTCTTAGGAATTATAAACACAGTTGGCAACTTGTTGATAACTTTTGCATTTATTGGTTGGTTTAGTTAATTGTTGCTGTGACTGGAGAAAAGGAGCTTTTGGGGTTTGTAACCAGTGTATATCCAGATCAGCCTGTGCATCCCATTAATGAAACACAATGCTTCTAGCAAGCAATATAGATCATTATCAGGCTACAACAGTGTGCTATTCGATCAGGAGCTACAATGGTCAGACGTCCCATAAGCCCCATTTCTTCAGTCACTCAGCCACACATATATATTAGCAGTTTGGGCCTGGTTTCTTATATCTACATTCAATGCTTTCGCACATCCTCACAATTCACCATTGGCAGAGAGACCCCTGACCCACTGTCCTAGAATCTCCTTGTATTATATGGACCCAGCTCAGGAATCAGATTGTTTATCACATCGCTGTTTTCTCCGATTCAGAGTTTGAAAATCAACAATATGATACTTTCCATAATTATGACAAAAGTTGACAAGTGCAGCAAATTTTATGTAATAGTTATAGTTCACATATTGAATTTATAATAAATTTGTTTATTAAAAATTCAAGTTGTGAACTATAATGTACTTATTGTTTCCCCAGCCCAGTCGTGAAGCTCCGCCCCTAAACGTGAGTTCGAATCGCTATACTAGTATGTGACTGGCAGTGTGACACTAAGTGAGCATGTGTGGGCGGTAATATGGTTTGTGAGGGAGCGCTAGCGATCGCAGCATTTAGTTCCTTAAAACTGCAATATGTAAACAATAATATATTTATAGTTAAGCCAAATTTTACTATGCATCTCGCATTTGAGTATTGATTTTCTTCTTCCTGTCAAACAATTAATGATTAAATCTGGTAATATGTCCATTATTGGGGTTAGATTGTGCAATATGTGAAATAAGTGTAGCTGGATACTGGCCAGCAATTGGCTTAGAAAGTAGGGTGAACTATAATTCTATGTGTGTTCTGGAAGTTCTGTCAACTGTTGAGATCCTTTGACTCTTTAACTGCGCAAACCCCTCTAGCCTTCTCGCACCGTCGGTGCTCATATTAAAATTGGTCGTGTCTGCAAAATATAATTGGCTTGGTATGCCCCTGGTCCTGGAAGTTCATTAGAATTGTGTCCTTCATACTCAATTATAATGAAATTCCAAGACATATTCATGATGTTTGTAGAGAGAAATAAAAGTGTAATGAACTGTTGCCTGTTATTTTTTAACTATTTATAGCTCACAGGGTTCCCAACGTGCAAAGAGTTAACAGAGAAAATATAGTTAAATTTCAGAGAAAAATGATGGTATTAAGCTGGGCCAGAGTATCTGAGTGTTTAAAATGGGAATATCTCCCTTATCCTAAATTTATATTTTCGCCCTGCAGACACATGGTACATGATATCGTAATCCTATATATTCATAAACCATTTATTCAAATTCGGTACACATGTTTATCACGGCAAGATGAAGAAGCCTATTGATTTGCAAACATTTCCGAAGGAAGCCGTGCTTATGGCATACCCGCGGCGTCGTAGTCGTCCGTCCGTCCGTCTGTCTTCAAAAATTATAATGGCCTATATTTTCTGTTTCCTTTCTTGGATTTGCTTCATATTTCACACACACATTGCTCCAAGGGTCCTCTACCTCTACCTCTGCGAAGCCCAGGCTCAATGTCACATACTTTGTGCATCTCGAAACCTTGACGCTCGGACGCTCGGGTAAATGGCCTATATTTTCTGTTTCCTTGCTTGGATTTGCTTTATATTTCACACACACATTGCTCCAAGGGTCCTCTACTGCGCTGTGGCAAATCCACGTCCGTGCCGCCCCTTCTAAGCCCAGGGTCAAGGTCACATACCGATGGTCTAGTAACAGAAGGTCGTAGCATAGCAGTTACGACCTTATGTTACTAGACCATCGATACTTTGTGCATCTCGAAACCTTAACGCTCGGACGCTCGGGTAAATGGCCTATACAGTAGAACCTGTGAACAACGACCGGCAAAGGGAAATGGCCACAGTGGTCGTTGTTGACAGGTGGTCATTGTTCCAAGGGTCGAACATTTACCCAGTTTCACAACAAAGTCGGCCATGTTTTTAGCATTCTATTGTAATATATATGCATGCTTTTCGTCAATTAAAAATTGCACGAAAATGGCTAAAATAGTCAATTTATTTTGTTTTGTCATCTTGTTGTTAGTGTTCTGAACCCAGCCTCGCTTTGGAAATTATATACAAAGGGGAGTAATTATCTTCACGATAAGTATATCTCGCAGCCCGCTTTGGTGCACCATTTAATAGCTTGTCGTAATTACATGTAAGTGGTTTAATTTAGCATGACCATTAGTATTTCACACCACCAGTTGAAATGAATAACGGTCATATAGTCTGTATTAAAACGATAGCCTATGTGGCGCGGCCTGTGAAAACTGCGAGTTTTTTTGTAACAAAAAATATTTCATTGAATGTGTCGAGTCCAGTAACCCACACGAGCTAGGTGTCCAAATCAGGAGAGAACACCAGGCTTATTTGCTTTCTGTCCAATGTACTGTATACTATCCTGGTCAAGCCCGAATATTTAAGCAGCCTATGACGAATTGGCAATGTCCGCTGACGTAATTACTGATGTTTTTAATTAGAGGGTACCAGTCTAGTGCAGACTACGTGACTGATGTCAGCAACCGCGTGTATTGATCTTTGATATGGCCTTGTGCCCCGATGTGTGAAATTTACACTTGACACGCGCCGTGTGTTTGAAGTCTTAGTCTTGTCACTGTAGACGAATCAGCATTGTGTAAACACAGTTTCCCAGCTAATGATCGAGTTTTATGACTTGCGCAGAATTGCATTATGCCTATTGGAATACACGACATGGAATACATATCGGGAATTACCGTTAATGGAGTTATGCAATATTTTTCATTGAAAAATGTCGCTGAGTTTTGTGATGAAAGGAAAATCGGCGATTGCCATGTTATTTTTTTTTGCCGACAAAACATGACTTGGTCGTTAATGGTCGCTAATGGTCGCTGTTTGCAGTAAAAAATGCCACGTGGGAACGAAAATCGCTGGTCGCTGGTCGTTATTCCAAGGTCTTTTAAAGAACAAATTGGACGGGGGGGTTTTAACTGGCCGTTGTGGACAGGTGGTCGCTATTCACAGGTGGTCGTTAACACAGATTTGACTGTATTTTCTGTTTCCTTGCTTGGATTTGCTTCATAATTCACACACGCATTGCTCCAAGGGTCATCTACTGTGCTGTGGCAAATCCACGTCCGTGCCACCCCTTATAAGCACAGGGTCAAGGTCACATACTTTGTGCATCTCAAAACCTTAACGCTCGGACGCTCGGGTAAATGGCCTATATTTTCTGTTTCCTTGCTTGGATTTGCTTCATATTTCACACACGCATTGCTCCAAGGGTCCTCTACCTCTGCTAAACCCAGGATCAAGGTCAAATACTTTGTACGCTCGAAACCTTAACACGCTCTGGTAAATGGCTCATAAATTTTGTTTCCCTTATCCAGCACGTTGTGTTTTCAAATGTGCCCTCGGTTCCTTTGCTGCCACCGGGCGCGCTTCGTTGTCCTCTGACAACTCTTGTTAATTTTTGTACTCTGTATCCTTGTCCTCGTAATAACTCGAGTTCTACTTGACCGATCGTAACCAAATTCGGTGTATTTGTTTATCACTGCAAGATGAAGAAGCCTATTGATTTTGAACAAAAATTCCGATGACTTATCTCTCCTTGGCGGCCATTTTTAATTTTCGCACTCTGTATCCTTGTCCACGCAATAAATCAAGTTCTACTTGACCGATCGTAACCAAATTTGGTACACATGTTTATCATGGCAAGACAAAGAAGCATATTGATTCTGATAACTTATCTCCCCTTGGCGGCCATTTTTAATGATGGATCGTAACCAAATTGAGTCTACATGTTTATCACATCAAGATGAAGAACCATATTGGTTTTCAGCGAGTTATTTCCACTTTTTGACTTGCATTGCCTCAACGGGCGTATAGTGTAACCTTCGGCACTCTTGTTCCCCCTCCAATAGGCACCGACACCCTCCCCACAAAGTGAAAAAAACCATTGGCCCCATTTCCCAATAATATAGTAGATGAAACTGATAGTTAATAATTTAGGACATGAATCAGTTTTCTGCCTACATGCTCCAAACTTTTTGACATTTGCAGAAAATATGAATTGTACCAGTTTGTATGTGAGCTTATTGATCAATCAACCAATCAATCAACCAATCAATCAATCAGTCAAGTTACAATATATGTATGTATATGATGTTGCTGTTGAATAGAAATAAAATCCTGTTCAATCAATCAAATGCGTTGATCTTTCAATATTGGCCGTGACACGGTAAGGGAGATAATCCTATATTGGCCGTGACACAGTGATACTCCAATATTGGCCGTGACATGGTAAGGGAGATAATCCAATATTGGCCGTGACACGGTAAGGGAGATAATGCAATATTGGCCGTGATACGGTAAGGGAGATAATGCAATATTGGCCATGACACGGTAAAGGAGATAATCCAATACTGAGGCTCAGTAATTTAAGTGTATAAATGCCTCGACTACTGTTTTCCTTATTTGTGGCTATGGCGGGAGAAATGGGGTTTGTAACCAGTGTAGCTCCTGATCAAGTAGCACACTCATGTAGCCTGATAACGATTAATATTGCCAGTTAGAAGCACAACAGGTTTTGATGAAATGGCGAACAGTGCAGATCAAGATCAGACTGTGGTATCCATTATAACACCGTACGTTCTCTTTATGTGTTTGTCGAAATGTTTTTTTTCGAAAATATTGATGCTAGTGGCAGATTGCTCCAGGCAATAACTGATCTTTGGGAGAAGTATGATTTACGTAAATTTAACCTGCTGTAGTTCAAGTAGAGTTTATGTATGTGTCTCTTGTAGAGTCGAAACTAATTATGTCAAATAGATGATGCTCCGCGAGGCCTTCTCTGGCTGTTTGTATCTTGAAGACTTCAATCAGGTCGCCACGCTGTAGTCAAAGTTGTAGAGCTGTGAGATGAAGCTTTTTCCCGATACACCATGCGCTCTAAGCTTTACTAGAAGTATTTGTCTAGGTACCTTTATATATAATGCTTTTGAAAAGTCTAAACATATTGCATCAACAGGTTCACCTTTATCTAATGCTAATGAAACATCTTCCAGGAATTCTAAGTGATCTGTCAAGCACGATTTACCTTTTGTATATCCATGTTGTGATGTGTTAATAAGATTATTCCTATACATTGGTGTAACCTTAAAGGTACATGCCCACTCAGTAGGCACAAAATGTTCTTTATATCAGGAGACATCATCTGATACATTTTCTGGCAGAATAAACACTCATTCACCATTACCCAATGTATTAATTGGCATTATTATACATTTAATATCCGACATAAATGTCCATACTGATATCGGGGGCGATAACCGTGTTTCCTTAAAATGTTAACGGGCATTTACTATTTATTCTCTTTATTTTTTATTTGATGTGCAATGATCATACTTTATAATCTGTAGAAAATATTATTTTTTCAGGTGACGCATTTAATTAGTATAAATAATTAAAAAATAGCATTTCTCATTTGCATATGAAAATAGCCTGATAACATCGCGCGTCACTATCAGTAAAATAAATATTACTAAATGATTATATCTGTATAGCGGGCACTCGTAAGTAAGTTTTGGAACTGGTGGATTAGTGACACAATTATACACTTATTTAATTCCTATAAAGAACATCCAACTGCGTGGGCATGTACCTTTAATAGCCAACCTCCAACTAACCAGTACATATTGCTCTTGTATTAAACAAAATGGTTAGTGGTACACACACACACTAGATGCCAAATTCTTTAAGAGTGTTGAACTAATGTTATCTGGACCTGGCGCCTTAAACACATTCAAATGAGTGTTTTATAATACCGTAGCTTCTGTGAAAGTGAATTGCTGTAAATCTTCATTGCCATTGAAATGAGTTGTCCTGTCCGGGATATTAGTTACATTTTCATCAGTGAAAACAAAGAAATTGTTCAACTCTCCGGCCATACACGTATTGTCCGATATCACTGTTCTTTCTGCATTCTTCAATGGCCCGATGTTATCTTTGACTTTCTGCTTCTGTTGCATGTATTTATAGAAGCTTTTATTGTCATGCTTTATATTAGCTTCCAGCTTAGTTTCAAAGTTCCTCTTCGCATTATTGAGCTCAAGCTTAGCTAAATGTAATTGAGTTTGGTATCAATGCATATTAGCCACATCTTTGGAATGTTTATCTTTAATCCACAACCTTTGTTTTTTGTGGACAGCCTTCAGGGCGCCTTATGCGTGAGCCATACTTAGTATTTCTCTTAACAGAGCGTTTCGGAATATACCAGTATTTATCAACCTGATTGTTAATGATATCTATAAATGAGTCCAAACTCTCTTCAGCTCCCATTGATTGTAAATGTTCCTCCCAGTTATAAGCGGATAAAACATTGCGTATTCCATCAAAGTCTGGCACAAATTGCTTATTATCTCCACATACAAATATATTAGCATGTACATTACATAAAATAGATTCATGGTCACTCGACGCTAGTGGTCGAATACTTTGAATGTGTGATACCATTGAAGGTTCTGATGGAATGACCAAGTCCAAAGTATTATGCTCTCTAGTAGGAAATGCAACAGTTTGAATCATCAATCAAGTCCAGAAATGATATCTGCTCCATTAGCTGTCTGCATTGACCAGTCAATTGAGTGAAAATTGAGTGAAAATTGAAGTCGCCCATGAGCAACACATGCTTGCTAGATAGTTGTTTTAACCCTTACTATGCTGAATGAAATTTTGTCGTCTGCTGGAAATGTTTTATCTTCAATATTTCTCGATAAAAACCTGTTTTGGCAGCGCATGAGAATTGTCTCCACTGGTGACGATTCTCATGTGCTGTCAAAACAGGTTTTTTTTTAAGAATTAAGGCAAACATGAAAAACAGCAGACAACAATTTTCGTCGTGTAGTGTGGGTTAAAATATCAAAATGTTTCTCATCATTTTCGGCACTGCTATTCAGTGATCAATCGAAACAACCTACTGCGAGTTTAGATGAAGCATCTATGTCAATATCAGAGAAAACACTGTTCAATGTGTCCTGTCTGTCTTGACGGTATAGTTTATATAACGGCCATTCAATGTATCCAGTCTGTCTTGACGGTATAGTTTATATGCATTCAATGTATCCAGTCTGTCTTGACGGTATAGTTTATATGACGGCCATTCAATGTATCCAGTCTGTCTTGACGGTATAGTTTATATGCCAGCCATTCAATGTATCCAGTCTGTCTTGACGGTATAGTTTATATGACGGCCATTCAATGTATCCAGTCTGTCTTGACGGTATAGTTTATATGACGGCCATTCAATGTATTCAGTCTGTCTTGACGGTATAGTTTATATGCCGGCCATTCAATGTATCCAGTCTGTCTTGACGGTATAGTTTATATGACGGCCATTCAATGTATCCAGTCTGTCTTGACGGTATAGTTTATGTGACGGCCATTCAATGTATCCAGTCTGTCTTGACGGTATAGTTTATATGACGGCCATTCAATGTATTCAGTCTGTCTTGACGGTATAGTTTATATGCCAGCCATTCAATGTATCCAGTCTGTCTTGACGGTATAGTTTATATGACGGCCATTCAATGTATCCAGTCTGTCTTGACGGTATAGTTTATATGACGGCCATTCAATGTATTCAGTCTGTCTTGACGGTATAGTTTATATGACGGCCATTCAATGTATCCAGTCTGTCTTGACGGTATAGTTTATATTATGACGGCCATTCAATGTATTCAGTCAGTCTTGACGTATAGTTTATATGCCAGCCATTCAATGTATCCAGTCTGTCTTGACGGTATAGTTTTATATGATGGCCATCAATGTATCCAGTTCTGTCTTGACGGTATAGTTTATATACGGCCATTCAATGTATCCAGTCTGTCTTGACGGTATAGTTTATATGACGGCCATTCAATGTATCCAGTCTGTCTTGACTGTATAGTTTATATGACGGCCATTCAATGTATCCAGTCTCTTGTCTTGACGGTATAGTTTATATGACGGCCATTCAATGTATCCAGTCTCTCTCTTGACGGTATAGTTTATATGACGGCCATTCAATGTATCCAGTCTCTCTTTTGACGGTATAGTTTATATGACGGCCATTCAATGTATCCAGTATGCAGGCACCGGGGCGGGATCAACTGATCCTAAGAATAGTGCTGCAGTAGCCATTGCTTGTCGTAAAAGGCGACTAAACTGGCTTAACGATTGGGTTCATACTTTCCGGAACCCACTATACCGGATTTGGCCCTCATGTACATTTTTGGCTTTCTTGTATGTGAGAGTTGAGTCAGGCTATGCCCCATATATAAAAGTAAGATTAGCGCTAATCCTATTACTTTTAGGGGATGGGATAAATGATGCTGGTGTGGCGAGGGCCTGGCACCAGATCAGGTTGTTCTAATTTCAGGACTGAATATATATTTTGATTGTAAATATTGAGTTCTGAAGTTGGGATTTACCCCCCTCGGACAGGTGGATACGGGACTCGACCCCGTTGACCCGTCTGCGTGTAGACTCCCTGAGGCTTGTACCTCTATGTCAGAAAAGCGGACGTTAAACCCTATTCACTCACTCACTCACTCAATGTATTCAGTCTGTCTTGACGGTATAGTTTATATGCCGGCCATTCAATGTATCCAGTCTGTCTTGACGGTATAGTTTATATGACGGCCATTCAATGTATCCAGTCTGTCTTGACGGTATAGTTTATATGCCGGCCATTCAATGTATCCAGTCTGTCTTGACGGTATAGTTTATATGCCGGCCATTCAATGTATCCATTCTGTCTTGACGGTATAGTTTATATGACGGCCATTCAATGTATCCAGTCTGTCTTGACGGTATAGTTTATATGCCGGCCATTCAATGTATCCATTCTGTCTTGACGGTATAGTTTATATGCCGGCCATTCAATGTATCCAGTCTGTCTTGACGGTATAGTTTATATGACGGCCATTCAATGTATCCAGTCTGTCTTGACGGTATAGTTTATATGACCGAGTATGCAACTCTGAATTGAGAATGTCACAATGAGTCTAAGATTCCGTTATGGCATGATGACAGGTTCATATAGTTCAATCCATGTCAACAGTTTGCTTCGTTTATTTACAACACTCCACTCATTAATGTTTATGCATGTGAGGTTATCCAACTTCCCATTTCTATTTATTTTCCTCCTTTTCTGCTGCCTATGTCACAATCATTATTCCCTAGTAAACTGTCTATATCAGCATCGCTGTCATTAGAAATATAGCTTCCATTGTGAGAGTCTGTGTTCAATATATTATTATCACCATGATCACTGTCAATAAACACAGTATTGTCGAACGTTATCACAATCAGACATAAATGAGGATGAAGATTTATCACCATCTACATGTACTAAATGAGGATCTGAATCTGCATTGGAATCAAAAAACATTTTCTCTCACATCTCCACGGATTGTTTCGAACACAGCACTAGCGTTTTCCTGTAGGCGATCATTTTGCTCAAGTCTCAATTGCTTACATCTTAACTTTCCACCATCTTCCTGGATACCTTTTGTCTTTTGTCTCGACTGTTTGCATATTTCATTCTTCACCCTGTTTTTCGGGTAGTATCCATCCCGCTCCATCCCGCTCCATCCCGCAAGCCAAATCTTCTTTTCTATTTCTTCGCCACTTAAGTGTGTAACATATCTGTCCGCTGCGCCAATATTACACGTTTTAGCAATGAAATGGCGAACAAAGGCCCGTTGCAATTTAAATCTGTTAAATAATCAGCCGAATGCAAGCAGATTATTTTTTGTGGAATGGTAGCAACACCTTTTTCTCGTCTTCAGACGGCTCCCTAATGTCCCGATATATTCTGAAAAAAGATAAAACTTTTGTATTTTATAAGGGATTGGAAGACATGTTATAAGATATCATAGCAGTCGTGTATGTGTACAAATATTATTTAGCGTAGTTTTAAGAGTAAGGAATTTAAAACCGTAGCATAAAGAGAATATCCATATCATGTGTGCATTGGTAAGGGCAACAGTCCCCGTCTCTATATTGATCTGAATTCTGTATAAATAAGTAATTAAAACAATATAATAAAATTAAATCTTACTTACTGTGAAGTACGTGGTGTTGATGTATTTCTAAACCAACTACCATCTGTGTAAGTTATTTGTGTTGGCTGGAATTCGGCTCTCGTTCCTGTTGGCTCAGAACAGTTGTCTGCAAGACCCGAAGTGGATAGTGAAGTTGAGCCGAACTCAGCTGACTCGTCAACATGTGCGGGGATGGTCTGTAATGCCTTTTCAGTATTATCCTGCAGCAGTGAATTTTTTAACTAGGGAATCTTTGCGATTCAATGAGTCAGACTTATCTATTCTTTCCTGTAACTTAGCCAGCCCATGTTCCAACTCGTTGAATGCACTGTCTATCTTAGCCACTGTTTCTTCAACCCTGTCTGTCTCCTGCGCCTGTGCTGTCTCGTTAAAGGCTACCTTGCCTTCCAGATTACTTCTGTCCTCCCGTGATTGTCTCAACTCACTTTCCAGTGATTTCACGCCCAGTTCTGGTTTCAGTAACTACAGACCTGACCTTGGCAATTTTTTCTGCCACAAAATCTTTAAATCCTATAAAAACTCGAAATTCTTCACCTTCCATGTCTGTTATGTTAAGAACTAAAACAAATATGTATAACGTGAATAGCATGTTAACCAACTAACATTTGATTTAAACATTTGTGGATTTAAACATTTATGGCTGTGACTGGAGAAATGGGGCTTATGGAATGTTTGCCTAGTGTAACTCCTGATCAAATAGCACACTTCTGTAGCCTAATAACAATCTATATTGCTTGTTAGAAGCTTGACTGCTGCTTCATGGATGGAATGGCGAATAGTGCAGATACTGATCAGATTATGCTGATGTAGTGTGAACACTATGGGTTGACTATACAGCCATGTAGCTGGTCTCATGTAGCTGGTCTACATGGGTTGTGCTACACCAGTGTACATGTACATCCCGCTGGTCTGTCGGATAAGACATTAAACTGTGGTCTCATCTCTATATGAACTTAGCTGTTGTTGGGACATTAAACCCATTCACTTTGATTAGGCCGGCCATACATCATGAGCAATCTGATATTTAGTTACTCATTTTCTAATCAATAGTTAAGTCTGAAAATAACATGTTGGGGTCCGTGCTAATGAAATATATGTGGCTGTGACTGGAGAAGTGGGGCTTATGGGTTTTGCGACCAGCGTAGATCCAGATCAGCCTGTGCATATGCACAGTTTGATCAGAATCTGCACTGTTCGCTAGTCCATCAATGAAACCCCTGTCATGCTTCTAACACAAAATTTTGATCATTATCGGGCTACAGAAGTGTGCTATTTGAACAGGAGCTAGACTGGTCACAAATACTATAATTCCCATTTCTTCAGTCAATCAGATATTCATCCATTAACTACACATACATATTTGCAGCTATTGTAAGTATCATAAGTAACTTAGTGACCTTGGTAAATCATGACGAATGTCTATTCACAGGCAACTACGTTATACATGTAATTGGCATAGTTGTCGTCTCATTGTTTGATGTTGAAAAACGTTAAAATTTGTGGATGCCACTGAAGTTATTTGAAGTCGGCTCTGTTGCTTACATATGTCATAAGGTCTATTTTGACAGCAGATATCCTTCCTATATTTTTACACATCATCTCTTCTTTTGCATTTGCGTGATAAGTTGTGTCTCGATCTTCAAATACGAAATGTGCCTTAATATAGGTTGAACGCTGTTATTGTTAAAGGTACATGCCCACTCAGCAGGTTACACTGTACTACTACTTTTCATTTTCTGTCATGCCTTATATGAGCCATTTGTCTACCCACTAACGAGTTATTTTCAATTACGGCGCTTGTTAATTGGTGTTAAATCGCATTTTATATGCCGCGACCAGAAAGGGTATTTTCCGACCTCGTGCTATTTTTACCAATACGCGTCACGTGATACGGTCAAACATATTACATCTTTGACATGCGCAGTGAAGTATCGGAAGTTGAGAAGAAAAATCTCTGTTCGAGTCCAAATCTAAATCTCCACGTAACTCTTTCCATTTGGTGATCTGGTCGCCAATATTAACCACTCACTCTATGTACTGCCTGTCCCTCAGACATTTCGCCTTTTTTTTTGGCCGACGCCGTTTCATACAATTTCCGTCCTGGACGTTTCGACATGTTGATATTCTTGTTTACATATTGGGAAGCCTACTGGCGCGCGTAGTATACTGCGCATGCGCACCGCAAGCCGTGATGTGAAAGTCGTCGTCCCCGCACATTATCAAAATAGACTGTTACTTACCGCCGTGCGTCGCTAACAGTAAATTGATAATTAATAAATGATTATATTTTTGTATAGCGGGCACTCGTAATTTTTAGAACTGGTGGAATAGTGACATAATTATACACTTATTTAATTCCTATAAAGAACATTTTGTGCCTACTGCGTGGGCATGTACCTTTAATGTTTCTTGACCAAAAGGTCTGTTGAGCTAAAACTAACAATTGACTTCTCTGTACATCTTCTTGGTAAAATGTGCCTTATGGTCCTTGTGATGAGTATAGGCCCAGATGAGCTTGTACAGCCCACAGTTGGATCAGGGCCTGCACTGTTTGCCATCAGTCGGTGGAACACCCACCATGCCACTAACAAACAGTGTAGATCCTTATTCTGCTACAGGAATGTGCTAGCAGATGGGGGCTGTGAACGTTCACCAAATTGTTACTTCTTATCACGCAGTTTGATTGACCGAGACTGAGCACAGCTTGGCCTCGACCAATTTGTACAAACTCATATGACGCGTCTGTCTCATATTAGTTAGTGGTCAAGCCACTACTGTAGCTGCTGTGACATGTGGACCACAATCTGACAAAACCAGCCTTAGTTCATCCTGACCAGTGTAGATCCTACAAAATAAATCAAAATAAAAACATCCACATTGGTGGAAAGAGGAATAATGAGTATACCGGTATTGATTTATAGTGTTGAAAATACTAATCCGACTTTGTGGAGGTTCAGACTGGTCTCGTCTATTGCTGGATTTGATATAATAAGGTTGATTTTGTTATGCACTCTCCACCAAATGGTGAGGGGGCATATAGTGTTACCGGCGTCCTATGTCCCGTCCGTCCGTCTCGAAACCTTAAATTAATACACGGGTAAATGTCTTCTAATTTCTGTTTCCTTGCACTCATCTGCTTGATATTTCACACATGCATTGCTCTAATGGTTCTCTTACGAACATCCCGCCCCCGCTAAGCCCAGGGAGAAGGTCACATACTTGGTGCATTCAAAACCTTAACGCTTGGGTAAATGTCTTATAATGTCGTATAATGTCTGTTTCATTTCACGGATCTGGTTGATGTTTCACACACATATTGCTCTAATGGTCGTCTACCGCCCTGTGAAAATTCCATGATCGTCCTGCCCCCGCTAAGCCCAGGGTCAAGGTCACATACTTGGTGCATTTGAACCTTGGGTGGCATGGATCTGCTTGATATTTCACACACCCATTGCTCTGATGGTCTGCTTTCATGCTGTGACAAATTCATGCTTCTCTGCCCCTCTGTTTTCAAATGTGCCTCATTTTCTTTGGCTGCCAGCGGGGGCATTTGTGTGCCGACAGGCCACCTTTCTAGTTTACTCACTGTTTACTGTTTGACAGATTTAGTATTTCATGATAATAATGCGCGACTTTTCAATACATAGAATCAATGATGCACACATTTGTGGAAGTTCACAATCATACACTCTTGCTGAGGGGTTATTCCCTCCGCAATATGCATGTCATCCATGTCAGACCCGTAGCCAGACCTGTTTGAAGTGGGGGTTGTTTCGAAGGCTCAAGGGGTCTGAAGTATCTACCTGTTTGAAGGGGGGGTCGTTTCGAAGGCTCAAGGGGTCTGAAGTATCTATGGGGGTCTAAAAAAGTGGACCTCAAGGCTAAAAAAGTGAACCTCGAGGCTGGGCGGGGGGGTCGTCGGACCGCTCTGACCCCCCTGGCTACGGGCCTGCATGTACGTGCGTGCATTAGTAACACCTTTCATTTCTTAATAACTTATGAACCACTTCACCAGTTTTAATAATACTTAGCCACAATGAGTGCCTATGAATGGTGGTTAGTTTTGTACACACCCCATGTCTGAACACCCAAGCTCAATGTCACTGAGGACTTGTGTTTATTTTATTATCAAGGCTGCCCGCGAGGGGATTAGCTTCGTGATAATAATGCCCTCGTTCTAGCGAGTAGCCAAATATACTCTCTAAGGAACGGGAGATAAACTGCTTACAATATGGATTCTATATACCGTACGTATTCTAAAATATACATGTACATGTATGTATATTATGGATTATTCAATGTAAGGATTCTATATATGGATTTTACATATAGATTCTCTTTTATTTTTTTTTTAGACATTCTACATATGGATTCTACATATGGAATCAATATATGGATTCTACATATTGAATCAATATATGTATTCTACATATGGATTCTACATATTGAATCAATATATGGATTCTACATATCGATTCTATAATGGATTCTACATATTTCTGTAAGCACAGTGAATGGCGTGTCTTGTGTTTGTATTTGTGTTGGCAACTGTGTGTTCTGTTATACGAGACATCAGAGATGACGTTTGTATCTGGAGAAAATAAAATCATAAAATATCTGACATCTGTTGTTGTGGATAATAAATTGCACGTACCTGTACAATATAGACTAATGAGTCGGGAAATATAATAGATATCCAGAAAATGTATAAAATATCAGAGGTTCAGATAAGCTTTGTGGCTAACGAATATTGTAACCCCATATTCAAATGCAATGTGAGGGATGGGTTAGCTCAACTAAGTGAATTTCCAACTGTTGAAAATCATCAATGCGTATTCAGCCAAAATAAGTGTGATATACACACCTGATCTGGAGCTCTGAATTACATGTATATCTAAACATAACTTGACAAAGACTGCAGCTATGAGAATATCTACAATGATAGGACATATATTATTTAGTACCGTACACTGATAGGACATATATTATTTAGTCCGTACACTGATAGGACATATATTATTTAGTACCTTACACTGATAGGATATATATTATTTAGTACCTTACACTGATAGGATATATATTATTTAGTACCTTACACTGATAGGATATTTATTATTTAGTACCTTACACTGATAGGATATATATTATTTAGGTATTTATACTGTATAATTCCACTTTCTCAATAATTACGGAGATATTTAGGAAAAGCTAACATCATTCTGGCCTAAATAACACACGGACACGACATACATTACCTGCCATGCTACATAGAGCGGGGGAAATACATGGGTGTTGGAATGGTTGATGGCTGGCCATTAATGCTGATGACACGTGTTCTCTGGACATTACATACTGTCGTATCATGTTAGCATGTTGTAAACAATACTATATCTTCTGGTTTTTTTCTTTTGTGACAAACACAAGTACTGAAGTAAATGTTGTTTTGCGGTGTATAAATAGCAAACATGGTAAACAAAGGTCGTTATATTGTTGTCTTATCTTTATTGCCGAGTTCAGCGTTTTTGTTCAGACATTACCTGTGTGTACATTGAGAATACATCCTTGTTGAACATATTCTTTTTATTCTCATTTCTCCTGAAAGTAAATGTTGTAATCATTATGTCAACCAACTTTGGGAGATGGTTCTAATGATGGTGACACCAATTCAGTGAATGAAATGCATCACTGTGAAGATTGATGAGAGTCCTTCATGTACATTGCGCACAATTGCCATGTAATGAGACGTTCTATTAGAGAGGTCCTTATGTGAGTATTAAGATTATTCATAATCCTATTACCTTTAGGGGAAGGGGCCAAGTGACTTTGAGGATGGAAACGTATCCGTATATGTCTTTCAACAGGCCCGTAGCCAGACCTGTTTGAAGGGGGGGTCGTTTTGAGGACCAAGGGGCCTGAGGTATCTAGGGGGGTCTAAAAATGTGGACCTCCAGGCTAAAAAAGTGGACCTCGAGGCTGGGCGGGGGGGGGGGGTCGTCCGACCGCTCCGATCCCCTGGCTACGGGCCTGTTCAATGTATGTGAGTATTAAATCTGGTTATACCCCTTATATGAGTAATAGGATTATTCATATATTATTTTTCGATGTAGGGTAAATATTCTGTTCTGATTTTGGGATTTTCCCCCAAATACAGCAGGTTAAATATGGGATAAAACCCGTTAGGCCGGCCTTAAATGACCCTAGCTGTTAACAGGCTGTTAAACACCAATCAATCAATCTATTAGGGAGGGGATAGGGCTTTTGAGAAACGGGAGTTTCCCGAAACAAATGGTGTCTGAATATCTAGGGTTATTACGGTACACAAATTTTCTGTATTTATGACGTTTTCTGGGAATGGCCAATCATTAGACTGGTTAGTACTGTAGTATTGTATTTTCTGGGAATGGCCAATCATTAGACTGGTTACCACCCACTTTAGTATTGTGTTTTCTGGAAATGGCCAATCATTAGACTGGTTACTACCCACTGTAGTATTGTGTTTTCTGGGAATGGCCAATCATTAGACTGGTTACCACCCACTTTAGTATTGTGTCTTCTGGGAATGGCCAATCATTAGACTGGTTACCACCCACTTTATTATTGTGTTTTTAGTAGACAATTTCAATGAATACACGACACACGTGATAACACTATATATAGACTGCTATTAGCACCCTAGTCATTATTTGTCCGTGTGACTGAAGAATGGCGCTTATGAGTTTTGCCACCAGTGTAGATCCAGATTTGTACTGTTCTTCGTTCCATCAATGAAACACATGCAATGCTTCTAACAAGCAATATAGCATGTTATCAGCTGACAGGTGTGTGTATTTGATTTGGATCTACACTGGTCACAAATCCCATAAGCCCAATTTCTCCAGTCACAGACACATTTGATTAATACCATAAAACAAAACAATGGTATTTGACAGGATTATTGAGAACTGTGATACATTTTATCTCCATGGTGAATACAGTGATATTTAGCTGTTTTTTATTGTTATCATGATGAAGGTAAATGACCGAATGTAAATTGATGGCCCAATGATTGTATAATCTATCATGTGTTGGCCAGGTGGGTAAACGACCAAATCTAAATGGATCTATCGATGTTTTGGTCAGTTCGCTCTTGTCACAAAGGTCATTGTCACACTGTCATGAGCGGACGGCCCACTTGGGACCTCCTTGCACTGACAACAGCTATATATGTGGCTGTGACTGTAGAAATGGGGCTTGTGGCATTTGTGACCAGTGTAGCTCCTGATCGAATGCCACACCCCTGTAGCCTGATAATGATAGATATTGCTTGTTGGATGTTACATGATGGGTGTTTCATTGATGCAATGGCAAACAGTGCAGATCCTGATCAGACTGCGGATACACAGGCTGATCTGGATCTACACTGGTTGCAAAACCCATAAGCCCCATTTCTACAGTCACAGCCACATATATCCTTGGCATCTTGGAAAATCAGCTTGTAGGATTAAACTTGGATTAAACAGAAAATATGCCTGTTTTGTGTCGCGCCCTATAAATGGTGTTTCTTGAGGTTCGCAACCATCTGGACAGTCGGGTCTGGTCCGGTCACTGGTCGCTACTGACATTTCTCACATATCATAAGCACTGCTAAACCACACAAGGCCACATAACTGCTATTGATCAGGAGCAAAACTGGTCGTAAACTTCATATGCCCGTTGTTGCTGTTGTGGCACCTGTACTTGTATCAAAATGACCACTCCATTATTGTGTAGCAGTTCAATAACCGAATGACGGACCGTCCTTGCTGAAATGACCAGACAAGTGTGTTCTTCTAACGAATCATTGGTACACATACCTGTATGACTATGACCAAACACTGTGTGATGCCAGACACACGACCATACCTACAATTCTGCTGCTTTGTATACGCCTCTTAAAAATAAAATGTGACATAATTTGGCATAGCTCTGTCCGTCCGTCTGTATGTGGTTCTCACACCCAGGTTAATGTTTTTATTCAGTCGTCTGTGTTCAGTACTGGTCTGCAGCCTCTATACTTGTATACTATTATCAACCAGCAGTGAAACACGAACCCTTTAAAAATTACCTTGACATTTTGCTCTTCATTTCCTACACTAAACTCCATCTTAGAACGTCTCTAACCCAGACACCTCGGTGTGGTTCACATTGATCTAGGTTTTGCTATTATTTATCTAAGAAGCATGTCTGTTCATGATTGCAAATCACACACACAGAACTAACAGTGATCGTACATCTTGATTACAGTTGAACCTCTCTAAACTGGACACCCTGGGGACATCCCAGGGTGTCTGGATTAGAGAGGTTCCACTGGGTCCCTGGGTGTCTGGTTTATAGAGGTTCCACTGGGTCCCCAGGTGTCTGGTTTATTGAGGTTCCACTGGGTCCCCGGGTGTCTGGTTTATAGAGGTTCCACTGGGTCCCAGGGTGTCTGGTTTATAGAGGTTCCACTGGGTCCCAGGGTGTCCGGTTTATGTAGCTTTCGCTGGGTCCCAGGGTGTCCGGTTTATATAGGTTCCACTGGGTCCCAGGGTGTCTGGTTTATAAAGGTTCCACTGGGTCCCAGGGTGTCTGGTTTATAGAGGTTCCACTGGGTCCCAGGGTGTCTGGTTTATATAGGTTTCGCTGGGTCCCAGGGTGTCTGGTTTATAGAGGTTCCACTGGGTCCCAGGGTGTCCGGTTTATGTAGCTTTCGCTGGGTCCCAGGGTGTCCGGTTTATATAGGTTCCACTGGGTCCCAGGGTGTCTGGTTTATAAAGGTTCCACTGGGTCCCAGGGTGTCTGGTTTATAGAGGTTCCACTGGGTCCCAGGGTGTCTGGTTTATATAGGTTTCACTGGGTCCCAGGGTGTCTGGTTTATATAGGTTCCACTGGGTCCCAGGGTGTCTGGTTTATAGAGGTTCCACTGGGTCCCAGGGTGTCCGGTTTATATAGGTTTCGCTGGGTCCCAGTGTGTCTGGTTTATATAGGTTGCACTGAGTCGCCGGGTGTCTGGTTTATAGACGTTCCAGTGGGTCCCAGGGTGTTTCCCTTTTATATAGGTTCCACTGGGTCCCAAGGTGTCTGGTTTTAATGAGGTTGCACTGGGTCGCCCGGTGTCTGGTTTATAGAGGTTCCGCTGGATCCCAGGGAGTCTGGTTTATAGAGGTTCCACTAGGTCCCAGGGTGTCTGGTTTATATAGGTTCCACTGGGTCCCCGGGTGTCCGGTTTATAGAGTTCCACTGGGTCCCCGGGTGTCTGGTTTATAGAGGTTACACTGGGTCCCAGGGTGTCCCGTTTATATAGGTTCCGCTGGGTCCCAGGGTGTCTGGTTTATATAGGTTCCACTGGGTCCCCAGGTGTCTGGTTTATAGAGGTTCCATTGGGTCCCCGGGCGTCTGGTTTATATAGGTTCCACTGGGTCCCCGGTTGTCCGGTTTATAGAGTTCCACTGGGTCCCCGGGTGTCTGGTTGATAGAGGTTCCACTGGGTCCCAGGGTGTCCGGTTTATATAGGTTCCGCTGGGTCCCAGGGTGTCTGGTTTATATAGGTTCCACTGGGTCCCCAGGTGTCTGGTTTATAGAGGTTCCACTGGGTCCCCGGGCGTCTGGTTTATAGAGGTTCCACTGGGTCCCCGGGTGTCCGGTTTATAGAGTTCCACTGGGTCCCAGGGTTTCTGGTTTATATAGGTTACACTGGGTCCCCGGGTGTCCGGTTTATAGAGTTCCAATGGGTCCCAGGGTGTCTGGTTTATAGAGGTTCCACTGGGTCCTAGGGTGTCTGGTTTATATAGGTTCCAATGGGTCCCAGGGTGTCTGGTTTATATAGGTTCCACTTGGTCCCAGGATGTCCGGTTTATAGAGTTTCACTGGGTCCCCGGGTGTCTGGTTTATAGAGGTTCCACTGGGTCCCAAGGTGTCTGGTTTATAGAGGTTCCACTGGGTCCCAAGGTGTCTGGTTTATATAGGTTCCACTGGGTCCCAGGGTGTCTGGTTTATATAGGTTCCACTTGGTCCCCAGGTGTCTGGTTTATAGAGGTTCTACTGGCTCTCCGTGTGTCTGGTTTATATAGATTCCACTGGGTCCCAGAGTGTCTGGTTTATATAGGTTCCACTGTGTCCCCGGGTGTCTGGTTTATAGAGGTTCCACTGGGTCCCAGGGTGTCCGGTTTATATAGGTTACGCTGGGTCCCAGGGTGTCTGGTTTATATTGGTTCTGCTGGGTCCCAGGGTGTCCGGTTGAGAGAGGTTCCGCTGGGTCCCAGGGTGTCTGGTTTATAGAGGTTCCACTGGGTCCCAGGGTGTCCGGTTTATTTAGGTTCCGCTGGGTCCCAGGGTGTCTGGTTTATAGAGGTTCCACTGGGTACCCGTGTGTCCGGTTTATAGAGGTTCCACTGCAGTATCACGGAGACACACTTGGTGTCATGAAAAAACTGACATAAGCGGGGACAAACCCCGAACTTCCGTCCCACAACATTGATAATGTCCTACAACTGACGCCACGGTCCATGTTTGGGTGTCCGGTCAGGTTTTCAGGTTGTCCGTCCGTCCGTCCGTCCGTCCATCACTAAACCTTAACACTCGGGTAAATGGATTATAATTTATGTTTCCTTGCTCGGACCTGCTTCATATTTCTCACATACGCATTGCTCCAATGGTCCTCTACCGCCCTGTGACAAATCCATGTTTATGCCATCACCGCTATGCCCAGGGTCAATGTCACATACCTGGGCCCACGCGGGGGTATTCCGCAAATTTAGTTAATACAGTGTCAACTCATCGTGTACAAAGGGAATGCTGCATTTGTCAGATCCACAGGTGGAAGACTCTGACCTAGGACCCAATACTCATTTGGAAAACGTTACCACACCCACCAATTTCCATACACTATACATACCTTACTGTCTTTTCCGAAAAGGCTGTAAGGTAAGTGTATGGAAGTGGGTGAGTGTGGTAACGTTTTCCAAATTAGCCAAGTAGTGGGTCCTAGGTCCGAGTCTTCCACCTGTTGTCAGTTCGGGACCAGTTTAATGACAGACAAGACGTGACATAAAGAAAAGATATAAAGACATTGACAGTTAATTTCCAAACAATTATGTTCCTCAATTAAGACCTCAACCGCTATGCAATGACATTTAATGTTGATGTTTTTGTCTCCAGCATCTAATATAAAACATTAATTAAATTCACGTAAATGGAATATGGCTAACAAAATGGAGTTTACAACCTGTGTTACGAGCAGGCCAGACTTTAACATCAAATGTTCTGCCTGTGACGCAGGGCGACTTATAGAACAGAAAATTCGGGTAAAGTTTGTTAGATGTACATGTGTGGTCTGTATATCTGTAGTTTATGAAATGTTCGTAAGTGCACACTTATGATAGTCTATACATTACTTTAGTTTTCTTGTAAACAATTATTGGATTTACATGTATTGCGAACATTTTAGTCCCCCCAGGAGCTAAACTGATCACAAATGACATGGGCCACATTTTCCCATTTATTCTGACTTGCACACATATAAATAAATTAATCTCTTCCTTATACTTTCGGTTTGAAATTTCACCTTCATCCATGTCTGTGGTGTGGACATACTTACCATGACAAAACGGCACTTAGTAGAGTTTGCTACCGGTGTCTGCCCAGACCTACATGCGCATCCAGTCTGACCAGGGCCTACACTGTTTGCGAATGGTTTATGTAAACATTGATCGTCTAACGGAAACCACGTCCGTACGAGCCTGCATGTGTGTAGAAGCTATCATGAATGAGCTACACTGGTCTATACTGGTCAACTGTATGGCAAGCCAGAAAATTGTTGTTAAATCAATCAATCAATCAATCGATCAGCCAATCAATCAATACAGTCAAACGTGTATAAATAAATAATCACTGACCAAGATGTTTATGCCACAAAGACATTTTATGCGGAATTAGCGTGTCTGAAAGTCTCATAAACTCGTGGGTGGTAGTGAGCCGTACTTGGCCATCTTCCGTCTGTCGGACGTCCACTCGACGGAGATGGTGATACATCTGTCTCCAATTCAATCTGACGTAAGCTCTACAATACGTATTCCGTTCTATTTGTGTTCGACTTGAATGCACAGATACTCGGCTAGCGCAGGGTCAGCATTAGTCCCAGGCTAGCGTCGACGTTGAAACTGCTCAGCAAGCTCCAGATAAGCTGCGTATTTGCTTAAATACCCAATTAAAATTGCCAAAAACCCAATTGAAATCAGAAGTAGTGAGTATCAAAAAGCAATACAAACTTATGGCACCTTTATCATACTGCTGAAAACAATAAACCGACCAGAAATATAGCATATATTTCTTATTATTCCATGAAAACACATCTTGGTATTTCATTAGAATTGTCTGCCAAGACATGTTTTCATTTAGAAGCAAACTATTAAATAATTGCTGTCTGCTGATCTGTAAACAGCAGTGTGATTTTATTTTACCCAATTAAATTTTGAAATACCCAATTGTTTCAGAAATGATGGAGTGACAATACTCAATTACTAATTCCGTATCTGGAGCCCTGGCCCAGAATACTGGGCTGTAGTTGCGGGCAGTAACTCTGCAAAGTCAATTAATCTGGGACCCGTTTCACTAAATTTCGTACAACTAAGAAGTTCGTAAGTGCAAAATTGCAATCCACAATAACATTTGTTTTGACAGCCGATTTTGGAAAATCGTTCGTGGGTGAGCTGCATTTAATGACAAAAACCCGTAGATACAAAATGGTAGCATTAGAGAAACACGTTATAATAATGTGAGAAGCAAATTCATATAAATCTTCGTACAAACATTTTTATCATACGAAGTTTAGTGAAACGGCCCCCTGTTCCTTATAATTTCGGTGTGAAAAGTTCACTTTTGGAAACCATATGTTTCATAAATAACACATACATACGGTGTCCTGTTAGGGCCACATTACATTCTCGCGTTCTCGCGTTCTCGCTCTCTCGACTTATACACGAGATCGCGAGATTGCGAGAACGCGAGGCGAGATTGCGAGATCGCGAAAACGCGATCGCAAACTCGCCTCGCGATCTCGCAATCTCGCATTCTCGCGATCTCGCGATCCAAAGTAAATATATGCGCGTGGTCGCTGGGAATGCGTTTTGTACGGTGGCACAGAGGGGACATGGAAATATTTTTTACTTTCGCGTACGCACGCAATGAAACGACGTACTCGTCAGTTTAGCAGGTTGTCTCCCTTGTCAGAATTTAATCGCCAGTTGTATTGTCTGTTCTTTTAAGAAAGTGTGCACTTCTACAATTGCTAATATTAAACAGTTATAAAAAAAATTAGCAACTCTCAGTTGTTGACATAAACAATCAGCTATAAATATACATGAGCGTTATGTAGGTACATGTATGTTCCACTTGTATTTTACAATACCTTTATCCATACGGACATACCGGCTGATTATCACAAAATGCATTATTATAATAATGTGAGAAGCAAATTCATATAAATCTTCGTACATTTTTTTAGCTCGACTATTCGAAGAATAGTTAGATCTTATGTTGTCACCCCGGCGTCGGCGGCGTCGGCGTCCCCGTCACGCCTTGGTTAAGGTTTTTTAGTCTAGCTTGTATATGGAATACAAGCTTGTATACGGAATACTACTGGCCCTACACCCACCATACTTGGACAACTTCATCTCCTAGTGATGTACATCAATAACCCCTGATCTATATTTGACCTTGACCTACATTTCCTCTTGAATTACTTAGTTAATTCCCCTTGGTTAAGATTTTTAGTCAACCTTGGTTAAGGTTTTTAGTCAAGCTTGTACATGAAATACTATTGTGCATACAGACACCATAATTGGACAACCTTTTCTCATAGGGATGTACATCAATAACCCCTGATCTATGTTTGACCTTGACCTACATTTCCTCTTTAATTACTTAGTTAATTCCCCTTGGTTAAGGTTTTTAGTCAAGCTTGTATATGGAATACTACTGGCCCTACACCCACCATACTTGCACAACCTCATCTCCTAGTGATGTACATGTACATCAACAACCCCTGATCTATATTTGACATTAACCTACATTTCCTCTTGAATTACTTAGTTAATTCCCCTTGGTTAAGGTTTTAATCAACCTTGGTTAAGGTTTTTAGTCAAGCTTGTATATGCAATACTACTGGCCCTACACCCACTATATTTGGACAACTTCATCTCCTAGTGATGCACATCAATAAACCCTGATCTATGTTTGACCTTGACCTACATTTCCTCTTTAATTACTTAGTTAATTCCCCTTGGTTAAGGTTTTTAGTCAAGCTGTATATGGAATACTACTGGCCCTACACCCACCATACTTGCACAACTTCATATCCTAGTGATGTACATCAACAACCCCTGATCTATATTTGACATTAACCTACATTTCCTCTTGAATTACTTAGTTAATTCCCCTTGGTTAAGGTTTTTAGTCAACCTTGGTTAAGGTTTTTAGCTCGACTATTCGAAGAATAAGTAGAGCTTATGTTGTCACCCCGGCGTCGGCGTCGGCGTCGGCGTCGGCGTCGGCGTCGGCGTCACCGTCACGCCTTGGTTAAGGTTTTTAGTCAACCTTGTATATGGAATACTACTGGCCCTACACCCACCATACTTGCACAACTGCATCTCCTAGGGATGTACATCAATAACCCCTGATCTATATTTGACCTGACCTACATTTCCTCTTGAATTACTTAGTTAATTCCCCTTGGTTAAGGTTTTAATCAACCTTGGTTAAGGTTTTTAGTCAAGCTTGTATATGCAATACTACTGGCCCTACACCCACTATATTTGGACAACTTCATCTCCTAGTGATGCACATCAATAAACCCTGATCTATATTTGACCTTCACCTACATTTCCTCTTGAATTACTTAGTTAATTCCCCTTGGTTAAGGTTTTTAGTCAACCTTGGTTAAGGTTTTTAGTCAAGCTTGTACATGGAACACTATTGTGCATACAGACACCATATTTGGACAACCTTTTCTCATAGGGATGTACATCAATAACCCCTGATCTATATTTGACCTTGACCTACATTTCCTCTTGAATTACTTACTTAATTCCCCTTGGTTAAGGTTTTTAGTCAAGCTTGTATATGGAATACTACTGGCCCTACACCCACCATACTTAGACAACTTCATCTCCTAGTGATGTGCATCAATAACCTCTGACCTATATTTGACCTTCACCTACATTTCCTCTTGAATTACTTACTTAATTCCCCTTGGTTAAGGTTTTTAGTCAACCTTGGTTAAGGTTTTTAGCTCGACTATTCGAAGAATAAGTAGAGCTTATGTTGTCACACCGGCGTCGGCGTCGGCGTCGGCGTCACCGTCACGCCTTGGTTAAGGTTTTTAGTCAACCTTGTATATGGAATACTACTGGCCCTACACCCACCATACTTGCACAACTTCATCTCCTAGTGATGTACATCAATAAACCCTGATCTATATTTGACCTTGACCTACATTTCCTCTTGAATTACTTCGTTAATTCCCCTTGGTTAAGGTTTTTAGTCAACCTTGGTTAAGGTTTTTAGTCAAGCTTGTACATGGAATACTATTGTGCATACAGACACCATACTTGGACAACCTTTTCTCATAGCGATCTACATCAATAACCCCTGATCTATATTTGACATTGACCTACATTTCCTCTTCAATTACTTACTTACTTACTTACTTACTTACTTACTTGGTTAAGGTTTTTAGTCAACCTTAGTTAAGGTTTTTAGTCAAGCTTGTACATGGAATACTATTGTGCATACAGACACCATACTTGGACAACCTTTTCTCATAGGGATGTACATCAATAACCCCTGATCTATATTTGACCTTGACCTACATTTCCTCTTGAATTACTTAGTTAATTCCTGTTGGTTAAGGTTTTTAGTCAAGCTTGTATATGGAATACTCCTGGCCCTACACCCACCATACTTGAACAACTTCATCTCCTAGTGATATACATCAACAACCCCTGACCTATATTTGACGTTGACCTACATTTAACCTTGAATTACATAGTTAATTCCCCTTGGTTAAGGTTTTTAGTCAACCTTGGTTAAGGTTTTTAGTCAAGCTTGTACATGGAATACTAGTGTGCATACAGACACCATACTTGGACAACCTTTTCTCATAGCGATGTACATCAATAACCCCTGACCTACATCTGACATTGACCTACATTTAACCTTGAATTACTTACTTAATTTCCCTTCGTTAAGGTTTTTAGTCAACCTTGGTTAAGGTTTTTATGCAGGCCGCGGCCACATTGACCTACATTTAACCTTGAATTACTTACTTAATTTCCCTTGGTTAAGGTTTTTAGTCAACCTTGGTTAAGGTTTTTATGCAGGCCGCGGCCACCTTGTCACCTTGTTTCTCAAGCTATGTGTACATCGACAACCCTCGTAGTCGAGCTATGCTGTTCTCCTACAGCTCTTGTTAATCAAGCTTGTACATGGAATACTATTGTGCATCCAGACACCATACTTGGATAACTTTTTCTCATAGGGATGTACATCAATAACCCCTGACCTTTATTTTACCTTCACCTACATTTAACCTTGAATTACTTGGTTACTTAGTCAAGCTTGTATATGGAATACTCCTGGGCCTACATCAACCATGACCTACATGTCCTCTTGACTTACTTAGTTAATTCCCCTTGGTTAAGGTTTTTAGTCAACCTTGGTTAAGATTTTTAGTCAAGCTTGTATATGGAATACTACTGGCCCTACACCCACCATACTTGGACAACTTCATCTCATAATGATGTACATCAACAACCCCTGATCTATATTTGACCTTCACCTACATTTCCTTTTGACTTACTTAGTTAATTTCCCTTGGTTAAGGTTTTTAGTCAACCTTGGTTAAGTTTTTTAGTCAAGCTTGTACATGGAATACTAGTGTGCATACAGACACCATACTTGGACAACCTTTTCTCATAGGGATGTACATCAATAACCCCTGATCTATATTTGACATTGACCTACATTTCCTCTTGAATTACTTACTTAATTCCCCATTGGTTAAGGTTTTTAGTCAAACTTGTAGATGGAATACTCAAGGCCCTACACCAACCATACTTGGACAACTGCATCTCCTAATGATGTACATCAACAACCCCTGACCTATGTTTGACCTTGACCTACATTTAACCTTGAATTACTTAAATAAGGTTTTTAGTCAACCTTGGTTAAGGCTTACTCAAGCTTGTACACCAACCATACTTGGACAACTTCATCTCCTAGTGATGTACATCAACAACCCCTGACCTATATTTGACCTTGACCTACATTTAACCTTGAATTACTTAGTTAATTCACCTTGGTTAAGGTTTTTAGTCAACCTTGGTTAAGGTTGTTAGTCAAGCTTGTAGATGGAATACTATTGTGCATACAGACACCATACTTGGATAACTTATTCTCATAGGGATGTACATCAATAACCCCTGACCTATATGTTACCTTCACCTACATTTAACCTTGAATTACTTACTTATTTCCCCTTGGTTATTGTTTGTACTTAAACTTGGTTAATGTTTATAGTCAAGCTTGTATATGGAATACTCCTGGGCAACCATACTTGGACAATTTCATCTCTCCTAGTGATGTACATCAATAATCCCTGACCTGTATTTGACCTTGACCTACTTTTATCCTTGGATTACTTAGTGATTTCCCATTGGTTAAGGTTTTTAGTCAAGCTTGTATATGGAATACTCCTGGGCCTACAGCAACCATACTTGGAAAACTTCATCTCCTAGTGATGTACATCAATAAGCCCTGACCTATATCTGACATTGACCTACATTTAACCTTGAATTACTTACTTAATTTCCCTTGGTTAAGGTTTTTAGTCAACCTTGGTTTGGTTAAGATTTTTAGCTCGACTATTCGAAGAATAAGCAGAGCTTATGTTGTCACCCCGGCGTCGGCGTCGGCGTCGGCGTCGGCGTCACCACCGTCACGCCTTGGTTAAGGTTTTTAGTCAAGCTTGTATATGGAATAATACTGGCCCTACACCCACCATACTTGGACAACTTCATCTCCTAGTGATGTACATCAATAACCCCTGATCTATATTTGACCTTGACCTACATTTCCTCTTGAATTACTTAGTTAATTCCCCTTGGTTAAGGTTTTTAGTCAACCTTGGTTAAGGTTTTTAGTCAAGCTTGTACATGTAATACTATTATGCATACAAACACCATACTTGGACAACCTTTTCTCATAGGGATCTACATCAATAACCCCTGGTCTATATTTGACCTTGACCTACATTTGATCTTCAATTACTTAGTTAATTCCTCTTGGTTAATGTTTTTAGTCAAGCTTGTATATGGAATACTCCTGGCCCTACACCCACCATACTTGGACAACTTCATCTCCTAGTGATGTACATCAGTAACCCCTGATCTATATTTGACCTTGACCTACATTTCTTCTTGAATTACTTAGTTAATTCCCCTTGGTTAAGGTTTTTAGTCAACCTTGTAGATGGAATACTCCTGGCCCTACACCAACCATACTTGGACAACTTTATCTTTTAGTGATGTAACATCAACAACCACCCCTGACCTATATTTGACCTTGACCTCACATTTAACCTTGAATTACCTAGTTAATTCCCCTTGGTTAAGGTTTTTAGTCAACCTTGGTTAAGGGTAGGTTTTTAGTCAAGCTTATTGTACATGGAATACTATTGTGCATACAGACACCATACTTGGACAACCTTTTCTCATAGGGATCTACATCAATAACCCCTGATCTATATTTGACCTTGACCTACATTTCCTCTTCAATTACTTAGTTAATTCTCCTTGGTTAAGGTTTTTAGTCAAGCTTGTATATGGAATATTCCTAGCCCTACACCCACCATACTTGGACAACTTCATCTCCTAGTGATGTACATCAACAACCACTGACCTATATTTGACCTTCACCTACATTTAACCTTGAATTACATAGTTAATTCCCCTTGGTTAAGGTTTTTAGTCTGCCTTGGTTAAGGTTTTTAGTCAAGCTTGTACATGTACATGGAATACTATGGTGCATACAGACACCATACTTGGACAACCTTTTCTCATAGGGATGTACATCAATAACCCCTGATCTATGTTTGACCTTGACCTATATTTCCTCTTGAATTACTTAGTTAATTCCCCTTGGTTAAAGTTTTTAGTCAAGCTTGTATATGGAATACTCCTGGCCCTACACCCACCATACTTGGACAACTTCATCTCCTAGTGATGTACATCAACAACCCCTGACCTATATTTGACCTTGACCTACATTTAACCTTGAATTACATAGTTAATTCCCCTTGGTTAAGGTTTTTAGTCGAACCTTGGTTAAGGTTTTTAGTCAAGCTTGTACATGGAATACTAGTGTGCATACAGACACCATACTTGGACAACCTTTTCTCATAGGGATGTACATCAATAACCCCTGATCTATATTTGACATTGACCTACATTTCCTCTTCAATTACTTAGTTAATTCCCCTTGTTTAAGGTGTTTAGTCTAGCTTGTATATGGAATATTCCTGGCCCTACACCCACCATACTTGGACAACTTCATCTCCTAGTGATGTACATCAACAACCACTGACCTATATTTGACCTTGACCTACATTTAACTTTGAATTACTTAGTTAATTCCCGTTGGTTAATGTTTTTATTCAGGCTTGTACATGGAATACTATTGTGCATACTAACACCATACTTGGACAACCTTTTCTCATAGCGATGTACATCAATAACCCCTGATCTATATTTGACCTTGACCTACATTTCCTCTTGAATTACTTACTTAATTCTCCTTGGTTAAGGTTTTTATTCTTAGTCAGCCTTGTATTTTAGTTTTTATATGGAATATTCCTGGGCCTACAGCAACCATACTTGGAAAACTTCATTTCCTAGTGATGTACATCAATAACCCCTAACCTATATCTGACATTGACCTACATTTAACCTTGAATTACTTACTTAATTTCCCTTGGTTAAGGTTTTTAGTCAACCTTGGTTAAGGTTTTTATGCAGGCCGTGGCCACATTGACCTACATTTAACCTTGAATTACTTACTTAATTTCCCTTGGTTAAGATTTTTAGTCAACCTTGGTTAATGTTTTTATGCAGGCCGTGGCCACCTTGTTTGTCAGGCTATGTGCACATCGACAACCCTCGTAGTCGAGCTATGCTGTTCTCCTACAGCTCTTGTTATGCAGGCCAGGGCCACCTTGTTTGTCAAGTTATGTGTACATCGACAACCCTCGTAGTCAAGCTATGCTGTTCTCCTACAGCTCTGGTTATCGTACAAAGTTTAATGAAACGGCCCCCTGTTCCTTATAATTTCGGTGTGAAAAGTTCACTTTTGGAAACCATATGTTTACTTATCAGTCATAAATAACACATACATACGGTGTCCTGTTAGGGGCACATTACGTTCTCGCTCTCTCGACTTATACACGAGATCGCGAGATTGTGTGAACGCGAGGCGAGATCGCGCGATTGCGAGATCGCGAGAACGCGAGGCGAGATCACGAGAATGCGAGAACGCGAGATCGCGAGGCGAAAACGCGAGATTCAATCTCGCAACCTTGCCTCGCGATCTCGCAATCTCGCCTCGCGGTCTCGCGTTCTCGCGATCGGAAGTAAATATATGCGCATACTCGCTGGGAATTCGTTTTGTACGGTGGCACAGAGGGGACATGGACATATTTTTTACTTTCGTGTGCGCACGCAATGAAACGACGTACTCGTCAGTTTAGCAGGTTGTCTCCCTTGTCAAAATTTAATCGCCAGTTGTATTGTCTGTTCTTTTAAGAAAGTGTGCACTTCTACAATTGCTAATATTAAACATTTATAAAAAAAGTTAGTAACTCTCAGTTGTTGACATAAACAATCAGCTATAAATATACATGGGTGTTATGTAGGTACATGTATGTTCCACTTGTATTATACAATACCTTTATACATACGGACATACCGGCTGATTATCACAAAATGTATTACGTCTTCCTCCCTAGCTCAGTTGGTACGTAGTTGGACAATAATTGAACCATCTCTCTTCCGGCGCCGCTTTTGTTGTTTTTTAGGTTCATTGGCGTACTGCCGTCTATTTACCGTGCTACATGTATACTGTATATGTGCCAGTACATGGGAAACCATACCACTTGGCAATGCCACCCAGGGTAGCTCCAGATCAGCCTAAAACCTATTGCGTGCGCACGCTAAAGTAAACAATATTTCCATGTCCCCTCTGTGCCACCGTACAAAACGCATTCCCAGCGAGCATGCGCATATATTTACTTCCGACCGCGAGATCGCGAGATCGAGAATGCGAGATTGCGAGATCGCGAGGCGAGATCGCGAGGCGAGATTGCGAGATCTCGAGGCGAGATTGCGAGATTGAATCTCGCGTTTTCGCCTCGCGATCTCGCATTCTCGCATTCTCGCGATCTCGTCTCGCGTTCTCGCAATCTCGCGATCTCATGTATAAGTCGAGAGAGCGAGAACGCGAGAATGTAATGTGGACACCGTACATACAAGATATGCGTACAACATTGGAAACCACATATTGGTAATAATAATAGCCTAATATAAGTTTCCTTCCCAACATGTTCTGATTGATGCAGGGGAGATAATACGTACTATACACTTCACAATGCCCTGTACTAGTTATCTACCTTAGTTATATAGTCTCTGTAATTACGGAGCAATATATGGATTTAATACATGAACTAGAAAAAGTCGATGGCACGCCATCGCAATATACCCATTTTCCCCAAATGCTAAGTCCGAAAGGGGGAGGTAATCCATGATGGAGGGTCGGATAAAAAATCCGAATTCACTTTGCGCATCAGCACATCAAAACGAAGCTACGAACCAAAAATCAGACGCGTAGGTATTAAGGTGAAAAAGTTTTTCGAGTTACAAGGAAAAAATGGGAAATTCTGAGTGCGAAAGGGGGAGATAATCCATGATGGAGGGTCGCATGAAAAATCCGAATTCACTTTGCGCATGTGCACATGATAACGAAGCTACATAGCAAATATGAGGCGCGTAGGTATGAAGGTGAAAAAGTTTTTCGAGTTACAAGGAAAAAATGGGAAATTCTGAGTCGGAAAGGGGGAGGTAATCGATAATGGAGGGTCGGATCAAAAATGGGAATTCACTTTGCGCATGTGCACATGATAACGAAGCTACATAGCAAATATGAGGCGCGTAGGTATGAAGGTGAAAAAGTTTTTCGAGTTACAAGGAAAAAATGGGAAATTCTGAGTCCGAAAGGGGGAGATAATCCATGATGGAGGGTCGGATGAAAAATCCGAATTCACTTTGCGCATCTGCACATGATAACGAAGCTACTAGCAAATATGAGGCGCGTAGGTATGAAGGTGAAAAAGTTTTTCGAGTTACAAGGAAAAAATGGGAAATTCTGAGTCGAAAGGGGGAGATAATCCATGATGGAGGGTCGGATGAAAAATCCGAATTCACTTTGCGCATCTGCACATGATAACGAAGCTACATAGCAAATATGAGGCGCGTAGGTATGAAGGTGAAAAGTTTTTCGAGTTACAAGGAAAAAATGGGAAATTCTGAGTCCGAAAGGGGGAGATAATCCATGATGGAGGGTCGGATGAAAAATCCGAATTCACTTTGCGCATCTGCACATGATAACGAAGCTACATAGCAAATATGAGGCGCGTAGGTATGAAGGTGAAAAAGTTTTTCGAGTTAAAGGAAAAAATGGGAAATTCTGAGTCCGAAAGGGGGAGATAATCCATGATGGAGGGTCGGATGAAAAATCCGAATTCACTTTGCGCATCTGCACATGATAACGAAGCTACATATCAAATATGAGGCGCGTAGGTATGAAGGTGAAAAAGTTTTTCGAGTTACAAGGAAAAAAAATGGGAAAATTCTGAGTCCGAAAAAGGGGGAGATAATCCATGATGGAGGGTCGGATGAAAAATCCGAATTCACTTTGCGCATCTGCACATGATAACGAAGCTACATAGCAAATATGAGGCGCGTAGGTATGAAGGTGAAAAAGTTTTTTGAGTTACAAGGAAAAAATGGGAAATTCTGAGTCCGAAAGGGGGAGATAATCCATGATGGAGGGTCGGATGAAAAATCCGAATTCACTTTGCGCATCTGCACATGATAACGAAGCTACATAGCAAATATGAGGTGCGTAGGTATGAAGGTGAAAAGTTTTTCGAGTTAAAGGAAAAAATGGGAAATTCTGAGTCCGAAAGGGGGAGATAATCCATGATGGAGGGTCGGATGAAAAATCCGAATTCACTTTGCGCATCTGCACATGATAACGAAGCTACATAGCAAATATGAGGCGCGTAGGTATGAAGGTGAAAAAGTTTTCGAGTTACAAGGAAAAAATGGGAAATCTGATTCGAGTCCGAAAGGGGGAGATAATCCATGATGGAGGGTCGGATGAAAAATCCGAATTCACTTTGCGCATCTGCACATGATAACGAAGCTACATAGCAAATATGAGGCGCGTAGGTATGAAGGTGAAAAAGTTTTTCGAGTTAAAAGGAAAAAATGGGAAATTCTGAGTCTGAAAGGGGGAGATAATCCATGATGGAGGGTCGGATGAAAAATCCGAATTCACTTTGCGCATCTGCACATGATAACGAAGCTACATAGCAAATATGAGGCGCGTAGGTATGAAGGTGAAAATTTTTTTCGAGTTACAAGGAAAAAATGATGGGAAATTCTGAGTCCGAAAGAAGGAGATAATCCATGATGGAGGGTCGGATGAAAATCCGAATTCACTTTGCGCATCTGCACATGATAACGAAGCTACATAGCAAATATGAGGCGCGTAGGTATGAAGGTGAAAAAGTTTTTCGAGTTACAAGGAAAAAATGGGAAATTCTGAGTCCGAAAGGGGGAGATAATCCATGATGGAGGGTCGGATGAAAAATCCGAATTCACTTTGCGCATCTGCACATGATAACGAAGCTACATAGCAAATATGAGGCGCGTAGGTATGAAGGTGAAAAAGTTTTTCGAGTTACAAGAAACGTGACGGACGGACGTACGGACGGACGGACACCCGTGACGAAAACAATATACCCATTTTTTTTTAAAAAGTGGGTATAATAATGTAGCCGGGCGGGGACATTTATTATATAGCTACATTATGGGCATAGTGTTATGTTATTATTGAACAACTCACAAGGCCGAGTTAATACAATCTTTGTTTTCCACTTCCCGACCCAGCATGTTCAAGTTGGTAGGACATTTTTTGCTTAGATCGCGCTAGTCCAAGGCTAAACGCTGAACCGTGGGTAGACACCGGGACGAACCGAAATAAATATAATTAAACAAATATCGGCATTCTATTTATTTGAGTCGGGCCGACTTTAGCTGGTCGGTCGGGCGATGGGCAACATACACCTATTTAAGTATGGCCCTAGTATCGTGGGGACCAATGTTTGAGCTACATGCCCGTGTAGCTGAGTGTTGGGGTTGGTTGGGAGCATGCGACGGGTTATTGAACCATCGGGATTCTTCCTTACCGCAATCCCCACCGGAGGCCTGGTTTGGCCCTCAGGTATACGTCTTTGGTATTCTTGTATGTGAGAGATGAATCTGGTTATACCCCTTATAAGAGTAAGACTAATCATATTACTTTGAGGGGAAGGGGCCAATGCACTTTGGTGTAGTATGGACTTGGCAACAGGTCAGGTTATTCTAATTTCAGGGCTGAATATATATTTTGTCTATGTAAATATTCCGTTCGGATTCCCACCCCCCCCCCCCCCCACCCCCCCCCCCCATTTCCAATGCATCATGTTACATGCGGGATCGAACCCGTTGGTCCGACCTTAGCTGTTGATATGCCGTTAAACACCAATAAATCAAATCATTTACATGAGGCGTGTTCAGCTTGTCCGACACCCGCGTACGTCCGCAGAAATGTCCAAAATGACGAGACATTATTGTGGTTGTCTGTCCCTATGTTACCGCCTACAACCTGAGTACATCGGTGGTCTGTTCCACTCACAGAGACTGGGGTGCCGGTCTGGTGATCGCTCGTCTCATCATCAATATCGACAGAGGTCAAATACTCGGACCCAGCACTCAGAAAATGACTTCAAAAAGTTACCCCACCCACGCTCTTCGATACATTATGTATCGAAGTGGGTGGTGTGGTAATTGAGGCATTTTGTGACGCATATTTAACCATTTCACCCATAAATAACTAGAATGAACTATTGATATGTTAGCTTTGCGACCAATCCAATTGTCACAAAATGGTTTTCAGACTAGTCCATTTATGAAAACGGGGTGTTTTTGGTCTCAAAAAAATATGAAAATTACTTGCAAAAAGTGCAGATTCTGGTGAAACAGCTCGTCACGAGCCGGCTCATCTGGATCTACACTGTTTGCTCAGGCCTCTATACAGGCATGTGGGTTTGAAAGGGTTAACCTATGAATCAGGCTGGCTGTGTTATCCGCGCGAGCGCTTGCAGTGCTCACTGTGTTGTACTGGTTGAACGCGCCTCAATATCGGCTTACGTTCCACCAAGTGACATTCCAGACCGGATATTGTGCAACTATATTAAGGTCCAGCATCTTATATAATCGTATATTGGCAATTGATTCTGCAGAAGAAAAACATTCCATCATTGCCATGTGCTTATACCGTACTTACCATGTGTGAATGTGGACAAATTCGTGTCGGGAGAAAATGACGTTGGAATATTTCCGCCACTGCAACCTCTCCAATGGAGTAACTGACCAATATGTGAGCCACGATCTGACAAACTCATCGTATGTGATTAACTGGTTAGGAAACGTGGCACCATTATTATACCTCCGCACTGTCCGCTACAATACCGACTGGATCGATATACCGGCCACCCTGTGCGTGCGTGCGTGCGTGCGTGCGTGCGTGCGTGCGTGTGTGTGTGTGTGTGTGTGTGTGGTGTGTGCAATTGGAAGGTTCTTTCGAAATGTTTGGTTGGTTCAAAAAAGAACCGCCATGCCCCTGAAAAGGGCCGTTGTGACTGGCTGAATCGGCCATCATTCGTCGGTGTCTGTCTACTGTTGCCGGCTAACCGTCGGTGTCTGTGTCAGCGCCTGAGTCGACAATGTCGAGCACCTCCCCACACAGGGCGTGTCTAAGTCGGGCCACGTGTTCCGCCTTCATGTACGCGTAGTCGTAGTACATGTTCCTCACGCCCTCCATGACCGCCACCTTCAGGCGCAGGTTGTACCGAAAACCCCGGAAATTCTCGCTCTTCGCCCGGCTGTACCGCACTTTACAGTCGTCCAGTTGCTTGTTGAGCAGGGTCAGCTGGGCGCACGCTTGTCTGAATTTCCGCTCCGAGTCCGACAACATCTCGACCTGTGATTCCTTTGATTCCGCGGGTCCATCTTTCTTGTTAAACATCTCCACTCTGGCCATCATGGATGTGTCTAGTATCTCGCTGCTTGTAATGAGCAAAGTAACGTGTATTTTCTGTCGGAAATCTTTTATACACATTTGAAAATGCCGGGCACGTGTTGACATATGGTGACGTGTTTTTATTCGTTTAGACATGTTTTGACTGGGAATTAATCACTCCTGTTGGACCAGGCAGGTTGACACCTTCATGAATGCAAATTTATTGAACGTGTCGATAAACATTGACGTGACGTGTTTGTTCACTAATTAGTTTATTTCTCTAACCGATTGATGTGATACGATCGAGTAATCGCAGAGTGATTGCTTCAATGTTAAGAGTGATTAGTTAATCGTTTGTTTGTCATTCTCCCAAATGTAACAGGAATGCACTCTCCCAGTCTGATCCAAAATCATATGCAGGCATGTTCTCCGTAAATGACGTCAGCGGTTGACATAAACCAATAGCCTATTTCACCAACATTGCAAAGTATATTTATCTAGAAAAGTATACTTTCAGGGAGTAATCATTTATTGTTCCCGAAATGCATTATTTCATATAGAACTATAACGACGGCATATATTTGATGATTAAAAGTAAACAGACTTATTATACTGAATTTATTACATAAAATGGCTGTGATAATGTAATAAATTCCGTATAATAAAAATTAATAAATTTATCCTTAAATTGAAAATTTCTCCCTCAAAGTATACTTTGCTAGATAAGTATACTTTGCAATGTTGGTTAAATAGGCTACAGATCTGATGCTTATTCTTAGATTGCGCTGATCCCGCTGTGCAAGAAACAATGGTCATACGGTCCAATTCTGCCATCGCAGTTAAACGTGTGCCTGAATGTCGTTATAGATAGCGTTTAAATGCGCCGATCTTTTCCGAGTGCAACAACTGGTAACCATACGAGAGAAAAAAACGTTGCATTTAGAAAATACAAATCAACTGTAAATATAATGTTTGCAGATTTATTAGTAAAGTATGAGAAACACGTTCGTTTTTAGCTCGCCTACACGAAGTGCAGAAGAGCTTATGACATACCCCCGACGTCGTCGGCGTCGACGCCGTCCACAAACTTAACGTTGGGTAAATCTCTTATAACTTCTGTTTCCTTTCATGGAACACTATGCTATTTCATACATGCATTCCTCAGATGACCCTCTATCATGCTGTAGCAAATCCATGACCCACCCCCACCCTTTACCCCAGGGTTAAGGTCACAAACTTGGCACATTCATAAACTTAACGTTGGGGTAAATGTCTTAGAACATATGTTTCCTTTCATAGAACGCCTTGATATTTCATACATGCATTCCTCAGACGACTCGCCATCTTATCCTTACCCCAAGGTCAAGGTCACAAACCTAGTACATTCATAAACTTAACGTTGGGGTAAATGTTGTGTAACTTCTGTTTCTTTACAGGGAATGCCTTCATATCTCATACATGCATTCATCTGATGATATTATATCGTGCTATAGCAAATCCATGACGCACCCCACCCCTTTCCCCAAGGTTAAGGTCACAAACTTAGCACATTCATAAACTTAACGTTGGGGTAAATGTCTTATAACATATGTTTCCTTTCATGGAACGCCTTGATATTTCATACATGCATTCCTCAGATGACCCTCTATCATGCTGCAGCACATCCACAACCCACCACCCAACCCTTACCCCAACGTCAAGGTCACACACATAGCATGTTCATATAAACTTAACGTTGGGTAAATGTTGTGTAACTTCTGTTTCTTTACAGGGAATGCTTTGATATTTCATACATGCATTCATCTGATGATCCTCTATTGTGCTATAGCAAATCCATGACCCACCCCACCCCTTACCCCAGGGTCAAGGTCACAAACTTAGCACATTCATAAACTTAACGTTGGGGTAAATGTCTTATAACATCTGTTTCCTTTGACGGAACGGCTTGATATTTCATACATGCATTCCTCAGATGACCCTCTATCATGCTGTAGCAAATCCACAACCCACCATCCAACCCTTACCCCAAGGTCACAAACTTAAGCATGTTCATAAACTTTACGTTGGGGTAAATGTTGTGTAAATTATGTTTCTTTACAGGGAACACTTTGATATTGCATACATGCATTCATCTGATGATCCTCTATTGTGCTACAGCAAATCCATGACCAACCTCCCACTCCTTTCCCCAAGATCAACATCATAAACTTAACATTGGAGTAAATGTCTTTATGCCCCACCACGATAGTGGAGGGGGCATTTTAGTGTTACCCTTGTCCGTCCGTCCCGTCTGTCCCGTCCGTCCGTCCGTCCGTCACAAAACTTTAACGCTCGGGTAAATGTTTCATAATTTCTTCATCCTTCGACCGATCTGCTTCATATTTCATATACACATTGCTCTAATGGTCCTCTACCGTTCTGTTCCAAATCCACGTTCGTCCTGCCCCCGCCAAGCCCAGGGTCAAGGTCACATACTTAGTGCTTCAAAAACTTTAACGCTCAGGTAAATATCTTATAATTTCTGTTTTCTTTCACTAATCAGCTTCATATTTCATATACGCATTGCTCTAATGGTCCTCTACCGCCCTGTGCCAAATCCACGTTCGTCCTGCCCCTGCCAAGCCCAGGGTCAAGGTCACATACTTGGTGCTTCAAAAACTTTAACGCTCGGGTAAATATCTTATAATTTCTGTTTCCTTTCACGGATCAGCTTCATACTTCATATACGCATTGCTCTAATTGTCCTCTACTGTCCTGTGCCAAATCCACGTTCGTCCTGCCCCCGCCAAGCCCAGGGTCAAGGTCACATACTTAGTGCTTCAAAAACTTTAACGCTCAGGTAAAAAATAATTTCACTTGAAATTTGGCATCATTTATTATCAAAGCGATATGTGGGGCATCCGTGTTCTATGAACACATTTTCTAGTTTTATATCTTCCGTTTCTTTACAGGGAACGCCTTGATACTTCATACGTGCATTCATCTGATAATCCTCTATTGTGCTACAGCAAATCCATGACCCACCTCCCCCACCCCTTTCCCCAAGGTCAAGGTCACAAACTTAGCACATTCATACAATGCATTCCTCATGTGAATAGCTATCATGCTGTAGAAAATCACCAACTTAGTGCGTTCATAAACTTAGTGTTGGGTTAAATTTTGTTTTATTTCTGTTTTCAGGGAGCGCATTGATATTTATACCCCCGCAACGAGTTGTGGGTTGTGGGGGGGAGGGGGGTATACTGGAGTTAGGTCCGTCCGTCCGTCCGTCCGTCCGTCCGTCCGTCCGTCCGTCCGTCCGTCCGTCCGTCCGTCCGTCCGTCCGTCCCGTCCGTCCGTCCGTCCGTCCGTCCGTCCGTCCGTCCGTCCGTCCGGTCCGGTCCGGTCCGGTCCGGTCCGGTCCGGTCCGGACGGACCTACAAATGGGCACATATTGGCTCTGTTCTCCAAACCTTAATTGGGTTCTCTTGTTGGGTACTATTCAAACATTATTGGGTATGAAAAAGTGTTAACCTTCTCGTCAATTGCCTATAATTTCATAATAAATGCACGAATGACCGCGCATATTATGGCGCTTATCAGCAGCATCACGCAAAATCTGGTAACTTCGGCGAACATCGGTTGTTATCGTTGGATATTAAATTAAATATTTATGGTGTTATGAACATTTTTTGTGGACAAATCAAGTCCAAAATAATTGTTGGGTACTTTCACATCTGATAATAAAATACCCAACAATTACGTTTGGACACAAACAAACGAATCAGGGTTATTGGGTATACCCAATAGGAGAAAAAATACCCAACAAGAGAAAAAGTACCCAACATGTGCCATTTTCACCCACAAAGTACCCAACATATGCCCTCTCGTAAACACGTCCGTCCGTCCGTCCGTCCGTCATACTTAGTCTCTTTACAAAACTTAACATCAGAGAAATATTGTTATAACTTATATTTCCTTCATCTAAAATGCTTTATATTTCACACATGCAATCCTGTAAGGCTCTACTACCATGCTGTGCCAAATCCACGACTGTCCAACCCCCGCTGATCCCAAGGTCAAGGTTAAATACTTAGTCTCTTTACAAAACTTAACTTCAGAGAAATAAGTTATAACTTCCATTTCCTGCTTTGAAAGTTCTTAATAGTGCATTCCTCTGAGGTTGTACTATCATGCTGTGACAAATCTACGACCGTCCAACCCCCGCTGATCCCTAGGTCAAGGTCACATACTTAGTCTCTTTACAAAACTTAACATCAGAGAAATATGTTATAACTTATATTTCTTTCATCGAAAATTCTTAATATGTCATGCATGCATTCCTCTATCATACTGTGACATATTCCCGCTGATCTCGAGGTCAAGGTCACATACTTAGTCTGTTTACAAAACTTAACATCAGAGAAATCGGTTATAACTTCTATGTCCTTGCTCGGATCTGCTTCACATTTCACACACGCATTGCTCCAATGGACCTCTACCACCCTGTGACAAATTCACATTCATGCCGCTTCCGATAAGCTCAGAGTCAAGGTCACAAGCCCACACACTTGGACATTTTTAGATATGTTAGGGGTACCTGGGCCCACGCGGGGGGTATTCCGTAAGCCTCGCTTACTGACCAATCTAGTTCATGCATGCATTCATCTTAATATGCTATATCATGCTATAGCAAATCCACGACCCACCTTCAACCACTGACCTCAATGTCAAGGTCCACCGCACACCCCTTAACCCAAGGTCAAGTTATATAATATTCATGTTTTTGTGTACAACGGTGCCAAGTTTGAGTGAAGCAGGCGAGCTTCGTTGTCTTCTGACAAATCTTGTTATTCACGAAACAGATTTTCATCAGATTGCAATTTTGGTGATTGTACTATTATGCAACCACAACACTACGTGAACTTTATATTATTGACCATGCCTTGTACCAACATGCAATACAATAGAAATTGGAGAATATATTCAGAACATTTTATATTTTTGTGAAAAATATGATTTCAGTCTTTCTGTTTCAATCGCCGACGTTTTCAATTTTTGTTTGACTTATTCACATTCAGCTGTATGTGACAATGGGCCTATTGAGTACCGCCTGATCATACAGCACACTCAAGCAGCCTAGTATGGACATAACGTTCTCGTTTGATACATCGAATGTTCGTACAGTGCTACGGAGCTCCACAGGGGACATGGACTTTCTTTTATTAATTCGTTCCCACGAAATAACAATTCGTTTCCCCAATTTAACAATTCGTTCCCACGATATAACAATTCGTTCTCTCGAATTAACAATTCGTTCCCACGAAATGACAATTCGTTCCCTCAAATTAACAATTCGTTCCCTCGCTCATGCCATCTGCCTACACCGAGCCACAAATGTTATTATGCATATTGAAAAGGAGTGATAGACGAAAAAACATAGCATATGCAATTATTCAAATACTTACAGCGGAACCTCTCTAAACCGGACACCTATGAAACATATGTGATCTTATTTGTTTTGATGGGTTTCTTAGTCATTTATCTCAGGTGATAATGCCTGTTCATGATCGCATAGCACGCAACTATGGCTCAGAATGATCAAATGCCTGATTTACAGTGAAACCTCTCTAAGCCTGACACCCTGGGGAGGCTCCAGGATGTCTAGTTTAGAGGCGTTTCCCTATATTCAAATACATGTATATATCTAGCCTTGATTGGAGCAATGGGACACAGGATCACGTCTCCATGCACAGTTACAACAGAGACATGTAAACATAAATCCTTGTACATGTAGTAGGTGATCACCGCGAATTAATTATTTATTGCAAAACATGTACGAACAGATTCAAAACACTCCACCATATGGCGACACGTTTTGACAAATGTCTATTTCAAAACATTAATGCATCTTCCACATCAGTGCCGTCTCCTGCTATAACTTCTGCCCATTTATATTGAGTTTCGCTTAAGCGGGTGCTAGGAGGTGTGCGTGTCATGGACTGTGGCGATATGGTCAGTTATTATTAACAAGTGCAATAAAACCGCACTTACTATGCATATGTGTTCTGGTAGTAGTGTTCGGCGAATATCAAGGATATCATCTTGTATTTTCTGTCCTTCCGGATTATGAATGTAAAACTTGATGTACAGAAAACAGAGCCGTTACAAATCTCCTACTCGACGGAGGCCATGATGCAGCGCCTGTTCCACTCGGAGCGGAACATCAGACAAACGTGTGTGATCAACAAGAAACAAACTACATGATATTGAAGGTTATCTGAGCCAATGTCCACCCTTCAATAAAAGATAAATGAAGAAACCTGGTAGATCTACTGTCATGTTCTTGTAAATGCGCGTGTTTATGCCGGACATGTCGATGCTATGATGTTGCAAATAAAACTAATATTCTGTTCTTAATCAAATGGTTTCAAATAAATACTTCAAAATATTAATGTAATACATCTGAACAATATGTTTATGACCTAATCACTCGGTCATTACACTGAATCGGAGTATCTATTAGGCGTGGTTGGTGTTACGCAAGCAAGTTACGCAAGCAATAAAACGATTCAATTAAGCCACCCGTGTCCGGCCCGTGTTGACCCAAATGCTGCCACGAGTTAAATGTATCACGGGATTAATCGATTAATCGATTAATCGAGTGATTCATTTCCTAAGAAAACACATTGAAACCAATTTTAAAAACAATATTCAATGCCAGAACATGTCAACCTGATTGACAGATATTTGACACACCCCGAGAATGGATATAAACATTCCGGAGCTAAACGGAGTCTCACTTTCATACATTGACGCTACACCCGAACGTAACCACTGACGATGTCTGCTTGCGTGTCGGGAAGTGAGAAGTTGCCGACCGCCGACATGAAACAATCCCAGGCCGAGCTATTGTCAGATTCGGAGCGGAAGTTCAGACAAGCGTGCGTCCAGCTGACCCTGCTCAACAAGCAACTGGACGACTGTAAAGTGCGATACAGCCGGGCGAAGAGCGAGAATTTCCGGGGTTTGCGGTACAACCTGCGCCTGAAGGTGGCGGTCATGGAGGGCGAGAGGAACATTTACTACGACTACGCGTACATGAAGGCGGAACACGTGGCCCGACTTAGAAACGCCCTGTTTGGGGAGGTGCTCGACATTGTCGACTCCAACGCTGACACAGACACCGACGAATAGTGGGCTACAGTAGCGAGGCATAACGGCCCTTTTCAGGGCCACACCGGTTCTTCCCAGGACCAGACAAACTGTCACGAAAGATACCTGCCCAATGCCAATACCATTTGGATATTGTTGTCAACATACACACCTGATATCGCGATAGATGCATGGACACTGTGTCTTTGTTCTTTGTCATACGACTAACCTGGTAGACGTACCCTGATCATAATTCGCATGTTGAGTTGACGCTATAATGATCGCACTGAATCTGATACCACGTGTTCATAGTTGTATCAGTAACCAATTAATAGATTATGAAAACTATGATACTCAATGCACAACTTGACTGTAACGTCGTAAAGTTTAGATCTGAAACAAACAAACAAACAAACAAACAAACAAACACATAATATTATTTTAACGTCATATGTGGCTGCGACTGGATAAATGGGATTTATGTGCTTTACGACCAGTGTAGATCCATATCAGGCCGTGCATCCGCACAGTCTGATCAGGATCGACACTGTTTGCTATTCCATCAATGAAGACTCGTCATGCTCGAGCAAGCAATATAGATCGTTATCAGGTGACCGGAGTGTGATATTTCATCAGGAGCTACACTGTTTACAAATCCCATATGCCCCATTTCTCCAGTCACAGCCACATATCTAGACGAGGTAATTCAGTGGTATCCACTGCTAGATTAAATATATGTATTTACGTCTCACCAATTGTACACAACAAAAACAGCATACAGTATACATACAAATGTTGCACAAATGACATTTTATGAATAATATCGAGAGACCATAACTTCATATATGTACAAATAAAAAAAAACACACACACACTGCATTTAAATACAGTAAGGCAATTATATCAAATGTCCGGCATATGGTAGCCGTTCAAATTTGAAAATATTCGTGCAACTGGGAAGTAAAATCGCGCCTTGAGGTAGCGCACTTTCATTTAGATGGTTTCTCTGAATTGACGATTTGATCTCCGATTGCAAGAAGTATCTATTTTGGAATATCAGCCACAGTGCTATACCCTGGCACACTAACTCATCGTCAGCCGTCGATAAAACAGACCATGAATTTGAGGAATGTGGCATTTTCTCTTAAAAATATGCAATTAATACACCAACACTTTGCTGGAATCATTCCAGATTATATGTAGGAGGATAACAAATAAATGTACAGTGGAACCTCACTAAACCGGACACCCCGGGACCACAATGAGCTTAATTTAGATGGGTTTCAATGTAATTTATTTCATTGTCCTGTCTGTTCATGACTGAAAATGACAAAATTGGTCATCGAGTGCATGCTTACAGTGGGAACTTTCTAAACCGGACACCCTGGGGACCTCTCAGGGTGTCCGGTTTGGAGAGGTTCCACTGTATATATGTGTAAATTACCATTATAATTCTGGACCATACCGCAGCCTGCTTGTCCCTTTAAGTCGTAGTATGTGTATGTCTCTGGATTCACGATCGAACACATGGAAACAATATTAAGTTCTTCACGAACAAGTATTATAAACTCGCACCAGTTGCATGTTTCTGCCATAGTCGTGCTCGGCGAGTATCATCGTTCTCTTGACTTTGTAAATAGTAAATTTCAACTTTTAAAACATTAATAACAATATTATATGGAACACTATTTGTATTATGAAGTAATCACTCAATCATTACTCAATCGGATTACCTCAATTAGACACGGACTATGTTCTAGTTATGCAAACAATTAATCTACTCAATTGAACCAACATTAAAGGCGCGTGTCAGGGTGCCACGATGGTGCCACGGCTTATCGCCGGATTAATCGATTAATCGAGTGATTAATTTCTTTAGAATAACATGTTGAAACAAATTCTAAGAAAACAATATTCAATACCAGAACATGTCAACATGATTGACATATATTTGACACACCCAGAGAATGCATATAAACAGTCCCGAGCTAAACGGAGTCTCACTTTCATTTACGTCCTACATTGACGATACACCCGAACGTAACCACTGACGATGTCTGCCTGCGTATCGGGAAGTGAGAAGTTGCCGACCGCCGACATGAAACAATCACAGGCCGAGCTGTTGTCAGACTCGGAGCGAAAGTTCAGACAAGCGTGCGTCCAGCTGACCCTGCTCAACAAGCAACTGGACGACTGTAAAGTGCGATACAGCCGGGCGAAGAGCGAGAATTTCCGGGGTTTGCGGTACAACCTGCGCCTGAAGGTGGCGGTCATGGAGGGCGTTAGGAACATGTACTACGACTACGCGTACATGAAGGCGGAACACGTGGCCCGACTTAGACATGCCCTGTTTGGGGAGGTGCTCGACATTGTCGACTCCGGCGCTGACACAGACACGGACAGTTAGTGGGCGACAGTAGTCACACAGACACCGACGACTAGTGGGCTACCATAGCGACGCATAACGGCCCTTTTTAGGGCCACAACGGTTCTTTTTAGAACCAATCAAACATGTCGAAAGAACCTGCCAATTGTCCTTACACACACCCGGTCGAGGTGGGTGGGGCGATTTTGCTGAGCGGAGATGTTGCATCGGGTCGCTCTATCAGTCTCGATCGAGTTGATGTGTTCTCGTCTACATAGAGAATACATGTAGTAGGTTAGTGCCGTGAATGGGAAAACATATCTGGCAAGGCTTAGGAAACGGGATGGGCGAGGCTCTGCCGAGCACATCCCGTTTCCGTGCCGCGCCAGATATTTTTCACATTCACGGCACTAACCTACTATTCTATATATCCTGTCAACACATACAAATGGCTTTAAAATGCAATAAAAATAACCCCAGCCACCGCACATATTCATACGCAGTGAGTAGGTCGTATTGACAGGATATCAAAAATGTTTCACGGCACCGTGTTTCACGGCACATACGTACTGTGTACTAAAATACAATGTGACAAGCTTTTGTTTATCGTACGCGAATCTTCATGTCAGAGGGTTAGGGTTAGGTCAATTATTACTTTCTAAAGACTGCTCGCGCATGTTGGTATACATGTACATTTATCAGGTGCCGAGATTTGTATTGGCCGACTATGTACCGACTGACAAAGTCAACGTTTTACAAGTCCGCGTTCTTTTCAACGAAAACTATTTTTGACGCGCCTGCTAAGTAGAAGTCGCGACTATAGTCGCCGCTTTTTCCGCCGTCGTCGTCGTACGCGTCATCGTCGTCCAAAATGTCAAAGCGTTTGTACAAGGTTCGTTATCATGGTATAACTTTAATCTTACTGGACGGATTGCTTCAATACTTGGACACTTCATACATATGAGCATTGGGAACACACTCATGCCACCATTAACATGACCATGACCTTTTTCACCTTCATATTTTTGCGGAAACACTTAGCCACTTTTTTGCGTCAAAAAGTTTGTACAAGCTTTGTCATCATGGTATAACTTTAATAATACTTGACGGATTGCTTTCATATTTGGTCACTTGATATATGTGGGCATTTGGAACACACTCATGCCGCCATTAACATGACCTTGACCTTTTTACCTGACATTTTTTTGCGGAAACACATAGCCATTTTTTGTGTAAAATGTTTATACAAGTTTCTTCATCATGATAGAACATTACTATTACTTTACAGATTGCTTCAATATTTGGACACTTGATACATGTGACCAGTTGAAACACACTCATGCCCCCATTAACATGACCTTCTTGTATCTTCACATTTTTGCGGAAACACTTCGCCGTTGTTTGCATCAAAAGTGTGTACATTTGGAACACACTCATGCCGCCATTAACATGATCTTGACCATTTTGACCTTCACATGGTTGTGTAAACACATAGCCATTTTTCATGTCAAAAAGTTTCTCCAACCTTGTCCTTTTTTGTATTTTAAACATGCACTTCTGTGACGGTTTTTATGATGTGTACTTTAGCACATGCCCATGATCATGTTACGGTCAAATGCCTCGGTAGGTGCGACACCACTTCCGTGGCGGAATTCTTGTATATTTGACCATCGGCTCGTATAAAACGTTACCTGCTAAATAGAATACCTTGCTAGTGCCTTTTGATATCAAGTTTATCAGGCTCGGCTCGAAAACGGTAGGAATTCCTGGTCGAGTCTCGGAATTCCTACGCGTTTCCTAGCCTTACCTGATAAACTTGCGTTTCCTAGCATTGCCTGATAGACTTGACACACACTAGGCTGGTATTCTCCATGTACATGTAAGTCACAGTCTGCCAGCTGGTCTAGACAAGCCATGGAGTGCCGACTATGGTATCGAATGGCAGGATCGTATTCCAAAAGTGTAAGAGAAGTAGACATAATAATGAGCATACACAAGCGAAATTTCGACCCACCATTACGGGTAGTGTATATCTTGTGATATAACATTGCCATGTTTGTGAGAGAACATTGTCATGTTTGTTGTAAGTGGAGACCACGTGTATTAAACTTGGGAGTACGTGTACACCATATATTGGATTACTCCTGGAATCATTTAATTGTGTGAAGTTTTATTATTTGTCTTACTAGTACATGTATTTATGTAAATTCTACTACTGTTTTATTATTATATTAATTTACGTAACCATTGATTTGTGGTTTTAATCACCGATTAGCGTCTGTCCTGCCGGCACATGAAACGGAATCTGGAAAACATTGTGGTCACTTACTTGAGTCTCGTCACGATAATCAAATATTTAGTTGAATAATTTCAATAATGCATTGTAATCATAATACAATTATATAATTGAGTTCCATAAACACCAATGGCAACAGCCAACAACAGACGGCTCGAGATGGATGTGTCGCATGACCAAGCGTCTTCATCTTGTTCCACACAGAATAAGACAGAAGGCCGACCAAAAAGTATCGCGAACGACATTAATCACATCGGCTCTTCTTTGGATTCTCTGAATGGCGATATAATGTCTCATCAATGGTTAGCAACGCGAGAATTTGAAGGGCGTGTCCGGCATGTTTACGATAGTGTACTTACTGACATTAATGAAATCCGACTGAAGGTCAATAGTTTAGGCGACATTGTGGCAGGGCAGAACAAGTTTAAAACGTGGATACCCGCGAGCCCTTTCAGGAGAGAAATCCTTGAAAATGTTTCCGAAATTACGGGTTCCCCAATGTGCCAATTCGACGAATCTGTTTTCACCGTTAACAGCGAGTGCCGCCAACCAGGCGTAACTGCGAAATACGCACGTGTAAGATGTCTGCGGTCCAGTAGCGCGGGGGCGCTATGTAGGTCAAGGTCACAGGTAAATAGCTCCGTGTCTGGGTACGGCTGCTGTTTTCGCGGTCATCCACAGAACATATCAGCCAATCCGGCCGACGCTTCTAGGAACAGCTTGCGTCACTTTTGGGGGCCGAACTTCACAAGGTCAAGGCCAATGACGAATGCAGCAGAGGCCAATGGCAACGATAATAACAACAACAGCCACGACGACAACAGCAACAATAACAGCAGCACCGATGACGTCACCAGGAATGGCTGCCTGCGCGGCGACGTCACGGACGACTGGAGGGTGAAGGTGGCGCCGTATATGTGGGACGGCTGGGATATTCCAGGCCTCGGGACCAGGGACCGAGATCAGGCACAGAGCCGGCTCACACGTAGGTACACTAGAACCTATCTAGACCGGACACCCAGAAACGGCAGCCTGTATAATTGTGACCTAGTTTCAATGTCAGACATTTATCTTTAGGACGCGATGCTGTCTTTTCACAGATGAAACTCACAAACATGTTGCACTTGAGTGCTCGTATACACATGGGGGCCGTTTCACTAAACTTCGTACGACTAAAATATTCGTAAGTGCAAATTTAGGATCGTCTGGAAATTTCAATTGATGGATTTACATTTATTGAGCATAGGCTGCGTGCAGCCTATACTCAATAAATGTAAATCCAATAATTGTTTACAAGAACACATTGTTAATGTGAAATTTACAGACGATCATAATTGTGCACTTACGAACATTTTAGTCTTACAAAGTTTAGTGAAATGCCCCTTGTTTTACAATGGGACCTCTCAAAACCGGACACCATGGGAACACCACAGGGTGTCCAGTTTACATATGTTCCACTGCAGATAGCGACCCAACTCCACACACGTCAGTTCCGGGTTATCAATGAATCTGTGACACGCCGCAAGAAAAGGAGATTCTTGGAATTGTCAACAGTGTAGCTCCTGACTATATATCATAACCATTAAACATGTAGGATCAAGAATGAGCCTAATGCATTTGTGTATAGTATAGGCCCTGGTCAGACTGGGGGAAGCGCAGGCTAATCCGGGTCTGATTGGTTGTTATTGGTGTTAACAGCTAAGGTCATTTAAGGCAGGGCCAACAGGTTCGATTCCGTATTTAACCTGCTGCATTATGGGTGAAACCAGAACATAATATTGACATCGAGATAAATATATATTCAGTCCTGAAATTAAAATTACCTGACATGGCGCCATGTCCATACCACACCAACGTTACTTGACCCCTTCCCATAAAAGTAATACCGGTAGAATTACTCTTATGAGGGGTATAACCAGATTTAACTCTCAAATGCAAGGAAGCCAAAGATGTACTTGAGGGCCAAGCCAGGTCTCCGGTCGAGATTTCGTTAAGGATGAATCCCGATCATTAAATTACCCATCGCATGCTCCCAACCAACCACCTAATCTGGGTCTGCACATATCGCAAAAGTCATAAGCCCCATTTATTCCCGTGTGACTAAGCCGTAGCAGGGATGGTAAAATTATTAAAAAATACTTTTTGTTTAGCTTTTCAATAATTAAGATCAATAATACAATGAATTAATGTTATGTGGTTGTTGTCATCTGGTATTTGCCGGCTGTATAGAGATACATGTAGTAATAACTAACTGTCAATTGATTATGAAACGAAGAACAATAAGAGTATTTTCCACACGATTGAGTATAATCAAAACAACTGTCTTTGATTTCGTGTTATGCAAAGCGTAACCGGCCTTCAACGAAATTAAAACCCTAGTGTAATGCAATGCAGTCTGTCAGATCCCGTGTCAAGGGCCGTAACTGGTGATGGATTATATAATTACGTTATACGAGTTGTTTCCCTTATACTATTATGGTCGGGTAGTATAACAATTTTAGAATGAATGGTGGGAACGAACGTTGTCGTCTGCTGTTGTTTAATACTTTGCCTTCTTTTTCACAAAAACATGGTTTGATAACACGTTAAATCTAAACCATGTCAAACCATGTTTTTGATGATAAAAAATAAAAATAAACAGCAGACAACAACATTTAATTCAGCATTGCATTGATGTGCCATACATATGGAACCCAAATCTACATGGACACAAATAATTCATTAAATATTTAGAGCGAGCTCAAAATCATTTGAAGAGCTCTCTAAATCATTTGGAGCTCGCAATATTTATGTAGATTTGGTGTCCCATATGTACAGGTCACCTACATAGACATGAACAACAGTGCAAGCCTGCTCACTCGATCTCACATCATATAGAAATATACCTAATGAGAAATGGTGCTTATGTCATATGTGGCCAATCTAGCTACTGATATATGACTGGAGAAATGGGACTTGCCACTTGTGCCCAGTCTACTGATACTGATTATTATATGACTGGAGAAATGGGACTTGCCACTTGTGCCCAGTCTACTGATACTGATATATGACTGGAGAAATGGGACTTGTGCCCAGTCTACTGATACTGATATATGACTGGAGAAATGGGACTTGTGCCACTTGTACCCAGTCTACTGATACCGATATGACTGGAGAAATGGGACTTGCCACTTGTGCCCAGTCTACTGATACCGATTATTATATGACTGGAGAAATGGGACTTGCCACTTGTGCCCAGTCTACCGATACTGATATATGTCTGGAGAAATGGGACTTGTGCCCAGTCTACTGATACTGATATATGATAGGAGAAATGCGACTTGTGCCCAGTCTACCGATACTGATATATGACTGGAGAAATGGGACATGTGCCACTTGTGCCCAGTCTACTGATACTGATATATGACTGGAGAAATGGGACTTGTGCCCAGTCTACTGATACTGATATATGACTGGAGAAATGGGACATGTGCCACTTGTGCCCAGTCTACTGATACTGATATATGACATGGTGTCCCATATGTACAGGTCACCTACATAGACATGAACAACAGTGCAAGCCTGCTCACTCGATCTCACATCAGAAATGGGACTTGTGCCCAGTCTACTGATACTGATATATGACTGGAGAAATGAGACTTGTGCCACTTGTGATACATGACTGTCACTGACCGTCTGTCTTTTAGTTTGCTAGTATTTGGCCTTACCTGATAAACTTGATAACAAACGACACTAGTCTTGTATTTGCTGTTTAAGATAGATTGGGCTCACCTCGGAAACAGTCCACATTCCTCGGCAAGCCTCAGAATTCTTATTGTTTCCAAGCCTTGCCTGATACCAAGAATTTAGGGTCTGTAATATGTATGTCTCTGCTGATACTAATAAACTTGATAACAAACAACACTAGTCTTGATCCCTTTATGTGCTATGAAATTCCTTGGCAAGCTTCGGAATTCCTACATGTTTCGTAGCCTCACCTGATAAACTTGATAACAAAATATTAGCCTGGTATCCTGTATATCTGTGACTGGTGTCTTCTATACCCAGGGTTCGAGGAGCTGCGGGACGAGATACTGCACGCCCACAACGTCCACCGTGGAGCCCATGGGTGCCGGGCCCTAACCGCATCCCCGGGCCTCACCCGCGATGCCCAGCTCTGGGCCGACACCCTCGCTACCAAAGGTTACGCCCAGTACAGCGAAATGGCTGGTATGTACATGATCAAGTTTCAAAGGTCACACCCAGTACAGTGAAATGCTGTGTATATACATGGTCAAGGTCAAAGGTCACACCCAGTACAGCGAAATGCCCGTTACATACATGGTCTAAGGTCAAAGGTTATGTCCAGTACAGCGAAATGGCCAGTATGTACTGGTCAAGGTCAAAGGTGACACCCAATACAAGGTCATTGAGTCCAGGTCAAGCCAAGTTACACCCAGTACAGCAAAATGCCCGGTACATACATGGTCAAGGGTCACACCCAGTACAGTAAACTGCCCGGTACATACATGGTCAAGGTTAAAGGTTACGCCCAGTACAGAAAAATTCCCAGTACATACATGGTCATGGTCAAAGGTCATACCAAGTACAGCAAAATGCCTGGTACATGCATGGTTAAGGTCAATGGTTACGCCCAGTACAGCGAAATGCCGGGTACATACATGGTCAAGATCAAAAGTTATGCCCAGTACAGCAAAATGCCCGGTACATACATGGTCAAGGTCAAAGGATATACACAGTACAGCAAAATTCCCGGTACATACATGGTCAAAGGTTATGCCCAGTACAGCAAAATGCCTGGTACATGCACGATCAATGGTTACACCCAGTACAGCGAAATACCGGTACGTACATGGTCAAGGTCAAAGGTTACGTCTAGTACAGAAAAATGCCCGGTACGGACATGGTCAAGGTCAAAAGTGACGCCCTGTACAGCAAAATGCCTTGTACGTACATGGTCAAGGTCAAAGGTTACGCCCAGTATTCGGTACGTTTTGTTGTAGAATCTGTGGTAGATTCGGCCCACAATTGCTCCAAAGGAAACCATTTCTGCATTGTATTGTCTCGGCCAGAACTGTGGTTTTAATGCATTTCTATCCTAGCTTTGGTTTAAGCGATACTCGGCGAAGAGGAAATCAATAGCAAAGGGAGGCGACTGTACAGCTGGCTCATTGACCATCAGGCATCGGAAAAATAACACAGTTTAAACCCTTTCATCCTAACAGACCATGAAGCCAACATTTGCAAACTCTGTACATCCAGATGAGCTGGCTCGTAACGGTCAATCATTATTTAAAAACTTTTATTTATAAATTTTGTATGATTTGTGATTTGGCTCAACATTTCTGGATTTGTTACGTTTTCTATGGCGATCAAACTGTACAACTTTCAATTTAATCGGAAACCAAAAAAAAATTTGGGCAAAATCATCAACTTTTTCCGATTAAGCTGAAACTTACACATATTGTTTAGCATGACAAACTAAACAAATCCACGAATTTTCAGTGAAATCGGACAAAAAATAAGATTTATTTTTATCTTTTCAATAATGATCGATCATTGGGGTCAAGTGCAAACGGTCAAAATTGCTACATACCAAAAATGCCAATGGGGACACAGGATTAAAGCAACGGATAGGATAAGATCTACCCAAACACAAATTCCCTCAATCACAACCATGGTAACACGTCCAAAATGAACATGGAACAAGTTACATATTTAGGGCAGAAAGGGTTTACTTCAAACACTTCTCATCCAGCTTTATTGCGTACAGGCCGCGGTGAGAACATCCTGGTGATCGACGTAGGTGACGACATCAGCGGACAGGAAGTGGTGGCCGCGTGGTACCGGGAGGGACGGGCGTACAACTTCCACCAGCCGAAATGGCAGCGAGGTACATGTACCACATATATTGATTTTATTTAATGGTGTTTAACGGCCTGTCATTGTATTCCAAGTATTGTTACGATGTCTAAGGAGCTTCATAGTTTGTGAACTTTTATACAGCCCAACCCGTCTCTATATGACCTTAGATGTTGCTGGGACGTTAAACCCATTCAAATGTGAAAATAAATGTGTCGTCTGCTGTAAAAAGATGGTTTGGTAGCACTTTAGAAAATGGAAATGATTCAAAAGTGCTGCCAAACTATGTTTTTGTTGATAAAAAAGGAAAATAATGATCAGCATTGTAAGGTAACTGGCACTATATATAGTTCTCATTCCAGGATTCAAGAACAAAAGCATGGTTTGCAAAATGATTTAATGTACAAAAAAGCAACATATTATCCATACAAAAGTGACAAGTAACATACATGTATATTATCGGAGACATCAAGTCTCCAGTTATATATATTGATCAAACCAATGGTTTCATTGTGCAGGTGCACGCAACTTCAGCCAGCTGATCTGGCGATCGACGCGGACGATGGGTGTGGGGCTGGCCAAGGTGCCCGGGGCCGCCCGATACATGGTCGTCGTGCAGTACCGGCCACCCGGCAACAGTAACAGGCCCGGTGACTTCGCCAACAATATACGGCCACCCCGTGGTGACAGTGACCACTGCACGCGTACAGACACGTCGTGACATCTGCCTGTTGTAAGTTTATGTACACATCATGACTTCTGTCAGTTGCTTAGCAACAGTAACTCCGCCCGAAATATACAACTGCTCCCTGGGGACATCACACATTGTACGCGTGTCATCTAACCGTACAACACTGTAGGATCCTAATGTTTGCCGTGCAGATCCCGACTGATGAGGGTCTACACTGATGGCCGTGACTGGAGGGTGTTCCATTTATGGAATGGTGAAAAGTGCAGATCCTGATCAGACTGTGCGGATGCACAGGATGATCTGGATCTACATTTGTCTACATATTTCTCCAGTCACATCCACATATGTCTTTAAAAAGCCAATCAAACTTGATACAGTTTTACATATTGCGTTGGTCTTGAGGTTTCGTCCGTCCGTCCGTGTAGATTTACGTAAAAAAATGTCCAGTTTTTATGGGAAACCCCATGCTTTCCAGTCACATATAAGGAGCTAAACTGGTCACAGCTGCCTAAGCTCCATTGTAAAGTTACAGTCAGCATTGTCGGTTGAGCTGCCTGTTACACGAAGCCCGCATCCTTCGCCATTCCGTAGAAGACACCGGTGGCTGTGCGACTCAATAACTCCGCTGGGCTGGCAAACTCCACTATCACACCTTTGTCCAGCACCATCACCCTGTGTATACACAATCATTGCATAAATACTTACACAATCGTTACATACATGTGGCTATGACTGGAGAAATAGTGTTTACTTGTACAAATATACAAGTGGCCCTATGAGCCTAAACTATGGAATTAATGAACAATCATATGAACACTTCTGTACTGGTATGTGATTCTGACTGGAGAAATGGGGGTTATGGGTTTTGTGACCAGTGTAGATCCAGATCAGCCTGTGCATCCGCTCTGACCATGCGGTTTTATCTTGAAACGTTATTGTAGTGTACCTGTCGTAGTCCATCACCGTATTCAGTCTGTGTGCTATAGTCAGTATGGTACAGTCACGGAACTGGGTCTGGATTGTTTGTTGGATGAGGGCGTCGGTCGCGAGGTCGACTGCCGCGGTTGCCTCGTCCAGGATCAAGATCCGAGTTTTGTGCAGCAATGTCCGCGTCAGGCAGACCAACTGTCGCTGGCCCACACTGAAAATTAAATATTGTATGTTTGATAAATCTAGAATTGTATATCCACTGTTGCTTGGCCTCCAAGCACTAAACTTTGTACAACTAAAATGTTCGTAAGGGCAAATTTAGGAAAGTCTGGAAATTTCCCGGGTTCCTCAACCAGGTCCCCCCCCCCCCCAACCATCCCTGGGGTCCCTCCCCATCCTCATGGTTCCCAGTTAGGGACACTGGGGATGGGGATGGTGGGGACCCCGGGACGGTTGGGGACTCTGTGATGGAGGGTGCCCCGAGGATAGAGGAGGACTGGAGATGTGGGTCGACCCCTGGGTCCCAAACAATCCCTGGCCCCCCTGCCTATCCCCGGGGTCCCACCTCCCCAGTGTCTCCCTCATTCCCGTGGTTCCCCAACCGTCACGGGGGTCCCTCCCAATCCTAGGTATCCCCAACCAGGGCACTGAGGATGGGTGATGGGGTGATGGCTGAGTCCTCCTCCATCCCCATCCCCGAGGTCAGGGAAAAAGGGATGGGGGGACGGCTGGGGACCCCAGGGTCTCCCCCATCCCCGGGAAAGGGAGAGACCCTGGGGTCCCCAGCCGTCGCTCCCAATCCCCGGGGTGCCCAACAGTTGGGGACACTGTGATATGGGGACCACATGGTCTCCACTCATCCCTGGGGTCCCCCAAACCATTCCCCAGGGTCCCCAACCGGACACTGGGGGACCCTGGGACCCGTGGATGGGAGGACGGCTGGGGACTATAGGCTCCCCCCCCTTCATCCCTGGGGTACCCTGCTCATCCCGGGGGTCCCCAACAGTTGGGGACACTGGGGAACAGGGGACCCAAGGATGGAGGGGGGACCCGAGGATGGAGGGGGGCGGCACCCGGGATGGAGTGGGGACCCCGGGGATGGTTGGGGGAGGGTCGCGGTTGCCCTTCCTCTGTGTCCCCCCCCCCCTCATCCTCGGTGGTCCACAACCTCCCCCCCCCCAATCCCTGGGGTTCCCAACATCCCTGGGGTCCCCTGCCCATCCCCGGTGGTCCCCAACCCTCCCTGGGATCTCTCCATCCCAGTGGTCCCCAACCATCCCTGGGGTCTCTCCCCTGGGGTCCCTCCCAGTTGGGGACACTAGGAATGGGGACCCGGGTGTTGGTTTGGGGGGGATAGGCGGCGAGTACAAGGTCGTCCCCACCCCGGGGTCCCTCCACATCCCCGGGGTCGCCTCCCTCCCGGACGGGGACCCGTGGATGGGGGGACGGTTGGGGACCATAGGCCCCCTCCCCTTCATCCCAGGGGTACCCTGCCCATCCTGGGGCGTCCCCAACAGTTGGGGACACTGGGTTATGGGGGACCCCAGGGATGGTTGGGTCTCTCCATCCCAGTGGTCCCGGGATGGAGGGGGGACCCTGGGGATGGTTCGGGGGGGGGGGGGTCGTGGTTGCCCTTTCTCCGCGGTCCCCCCCCATCCCTGGTGGTCCGCAACCCCCCCCCCATTGCCGGTCCCCCCCATCCCCGGGGTTCCCAACATCCCTGGGGTCCCCTGCCCATCCCCGGTGGTCCCCAACTGCCCATCCCCGGTGGTCCCCAACCCTCCCTGGGGTCTCTCCATCCCAGTGGTCCCCAACCATCCCTGGGGTCTCTCCCCTGGGTCCCTCCCAGTTGGGGACACTAGGAATGGGGACCCGGGTGTTGGTTTGGGGGGGATAGGCGGCGAGTACAAGGTCGTCCCCACCCCGGGGTCCCTCCACATCCCCGGGGTCGCCTCCCTCCCGGACGGGGACCCGTGGATGGGGGGACGGTTGGGGACTATAGGCCCCCTCCCCTTCATCCCAGGGGTGCCCTGCCCATCCTGGGGCGTCCCCAACAGTTGGGGACACTGGGTTATGGGGGACCCCAGGGATGGTTGGGTCTCTCCATCCCAGTGGTCCCGGGATGGAGGGGGGACCCTGGGGATGGTTCGGGGGGGGGGGGGGGGGGTCGAGGTTGCCCTTTCTCCGCGGTTCCCCCCCATCCCTGGTGGTCCGCAACCCCCCCCCATTGCCGGGTCTCCCCCCCATCCCCGGGGTTCCCAACATCCCCTGGGGTCCTCTGCCCATCCCCGGTGGTCCCCAACTGCCCATCCCCGGTGGTCCCCCAACCCTCCCTGGGGTCTCTCCATCCCAACTGCCCATCCCCGGTGGTCCCCAACCCTCCCTGGGGTCTCTCCATCCCAGTGGTCCCCAACCCTCCCTGGGGTCTCTCCATCCCAGTGGTCCCCAACCATCCCTGGGGTCTCCCCTCATCCCCGGTGGTCCCCAACCCCCCCCCCCAACCCCCCCCCCCCCAATCCCTGGGGTTCCCAACATCCCTGGGGTCCCCTCCCATGCCCATCCCCGGTGGTCCCCAACCCTCCCTGGGGTCTCTCCATCCCAACTGCCCATCCCCGGTGGTCCCCAACCCTCCCTGGGGTCTCTCCATCCCAGTGGTCCCCAACCCTCCCTGGGGTCTCTCCATCCCAGTGGTCCCCAACCATCCCTGGGGTCTCCCCTCATCCCCGGTGGTCCACAACCCCCAACCCCCCCCCCCCCCCCCCCCCCCCCCCCCCCAATCCCTGGGGTTCCCAACATCCCTGGGGTCCCCTGCCCATCCCCGGTGGTCCCCAACCCTCCCTGGGATCTCTCCATCCCAGTGGTCCCCAACCATCCCTGGGTCCCTCCCAGTTGGGGACACTAGGAATGGGGACCCGGGTGTTGGTTTGGGGGGGATAGGCGGCGAGTACAAGGTCGTCCCCACCCCGGGATCCCTCCACATCCCCGGGGTCGCCTCCCTCCCGGACGGGGACCCGTGGATGGGGGGACGGTTGGGGACTATAGGCCCCCTCCCCTTCATCCCAGGGGTACCCTGCCCATCCTGGGGCGTCCCCAACAGTTGGGGACACTGGGTTATGGGGGACCCCAGGGATGGTTGGGGATCCCAGGGTCTCCCCCATCTCCGGGGTCCCCAGTTGGGGACACTGGGGTATGGGGGACCCCGTGCATGGAGGATAGACGGGGGTCTGGGGTCTCCTAATCCCCGACGTCCCTCCCTTCCCCGGCCCCCGTTGCTGGGTCCCCACCGTCCCCGTGGTCCTTTCCCTGGCTGTACACCCACCATCCCCGGGTCCACCCATTCCCGGAGTTCCCATTCAGGTCGCCCCAACCATCCCCGGGGTCCCCAACTGGGAACAGCTGGGGACTATAGGCCCCCCTTCATCCCGGGGACCCCAGGGATGCCATCCCCAGGGTCCCCCAAACCATTCCCCAGGTTGGGGACCCGGGAATGGAGGAGGACCTGTGGATGGGGGCCTTTAGGCCCCCCCCTTCATCCCCGGGGTACCCTGCCATCCCTGTGGGTCCCTCCCCATCCCTGTGGGTCCCTCCCCATCCATGTGGTTCCCAGTGGGACCACGGGGATCGGGGGACCCGTGGATGGGGGGACAGCTGGGGACTATAGGCCCCCTCCCCTTCATCCCAGAGGTACCCTGCCCATTCCGGGGCGTCCCCAACAGTTGGGGACACTGGGGTATGCCCATCCCCGGTGGTCCCCAACCCTCACTGGGGTCCCTCCCCATCCCCAGTGGTCCCCAACGATCCCTTGGGTCTCTCCATCCCAGTGGTCCCGGGATGGAGGGGGGTCTCTCCATCCCGGTGGTCCCCAACCATCCCGGTGGTCCCCAACCATCCCTGGGGTCTCTCCATCCAGGGGGTCAACTCTGGGGTCTCTCCATCCCGGTGGTCCCCAACCCTCCCTGGGGTCTCTCCTCCCAGCCCCAATCCCTGGGGGTCTCTCCTTCCCGGTGGTCCCCAACCATCCCTGGGGTCTCTCCATCCCGGTGGTCCCTGGGGTCTCTCCATCCCGGTGGTCCCCAACCCTCCCTGGGGTCTCTCCATCCCGGTGGTCCCCAACCATCCCTGGGGTCTCTCCATCCCAGTGGTCCCCAACCCTCCCTGGAGTCGTCAACCATCCCTGGGGTCTCTCCATCCCGGTGGTCCCCAACCATCCCTGGGGTCTCTCCCCTGGGTCCCTCCCAGTTGGGGACACTAGGAATGGGGGACCCCAGGTGATGGTTTGGGGGGATAGGCCCCGGGGTACAACCACATTCCCGGTGGTCCCCAACCCTCCCTGGGGTCCATCCCCATCCCCAGTGGTCCCCAACTATCCCTGGGGTCTCTCCATCCCAGTGGTCCCCAACCATCCCTGGGGTCTCTCGCCTGGGTCCCTCCCCTGGGTCCCTCCCAGTTGGGGACACTAGGAATGGGGGACCCCAGGTGATGGTTTGGGGGGGGGGGGGCGGGGGATAGGCAGGAGTACAAGGTTGTCCCCTCCCAGGGGTCCCTCCACATCCCCGGGGTCCCCCTGCCCAATCCCAGTGGTCCCCAACCCTCCCCATCCCAGTGGGCCCCAACTATCCCTTGTGTCTCCATCCCAGTGGTCCCCAACGCCTCCCTCCCGGACGGGGACCCGTGGATGGGTGGACGGCTGGGGACTTCAGGGTCTCCTGCAATCACAGGTCCCCCCCCCCCCCCGGTGATAGAAGGGGGATCCCCGGGGAAGTTTTGAAGGGGGTTGGGAATAGGCAGGCGGGCGAGCGGGATGGTTGGGGTGGGAAATCCCGGGTAACTGAGAATGGGATGGAGGTTGGGGGGAGGGGTGTTAAGCAGGGGGCCTGGGGCATGGATGGGGGGATGCAAAGGTTGGTTATGGGCACTGGGGATGGCGAGACCCAGGAGATTGGGTGGACACCAGGGAAGGGGGGGTGGGATAAGTGGGCAGGACTTCAGAGATAGGTTGGGGGGGGGGGGGGTGATACACCGAGGATGGACCCCAACCCCCCCCCCCCCCCCCCCCCACCATCCCTGCTGACCGTCACTCTAACCTGAGGTTCTGGCCGGAATCCCCACAGTCATAGTCGAGGCGGTCGGGATGGGTCGTCGCAAACGACTTGAGGTGCGAACATTCGAGGGCGTCCCATATCTCGTTGTCCGTGTACTCCCCCAGGGGGTCGATGTTCAGACGTAGGCTGCCGGTAAACAACACCGGGTCCTGCAAATATACACTGGGAATATACATGTAGTCTTTATTGCCTTATTCAATCTTTGGAAATGTTAGATTTATAGCTGGTCAAGCTGAAGTTTAAATAAAAAAATGTGGCTGTGACTGGAGAAATGGGGCTTATGGGTTCTGCGACCAGTGTAGATCTGAATCAGTCTGTGCATTCGCAGGCTGATCAGGATCTGCACTGTTCGCCATTCCGTCAATGAAACCCCCCTCCCCCCCCCCCCTCATGCTTCTAACAATCAATATAGATCGTTATCAGATATTTGATCAGGAACTGTACTGGTCACAAATCCCATAAGCACCATTTCTCCAGCCACAAATACTATTGAGGTGGTATACCAACATATTAGATTGTTGTGTTATGACAGATCTGTGATCAGGTTCCCAGCACAGTATATTTGTGGCTGTGACTGGAGAAATGGGGGTTATGGGATTTGTGACCAGTGTAGTTTGTGATCAAATATCTGATAACAACACATATTGCTTGTTAGAAGCATGGTGTGTGTTTAATTGATGGAATGGCGACCAGTGCAGATCCTGATAAGACTGTGCGGATGCAAAGGCTGATCTGGATCTACACTGGTGGCAAAACCCATAAGCCCCATTTGTCATACCACACCAACATTTCTGTTGCAGATCTCTGAATTGACGATCATGTGACCAGTCTACTACGTGCCTTTGCGGAATCGATTCTGCGTTAATTTGATACATAATGAATTGCTTTTTATCCTCATAATAAAATGTTTTGCCAAATTATGTATTAATGAATAAATAAGGCCATTTTAGCAAGTTCTTCCTGTGTTAAGCATCCGCGTGCGGGTAGAAAACAAACAAACTGTGTATGCTATTTTACACTATTTATTGGTGAAGTAATATGAAAATTGATTTGGGACTTGTCTTAAGTGTTTTTTTATTATTTAGCGGCAATTTAAATTTATGTCAAAAACTTCACACTGCAAAGCCGTGTTTGTTTTTACCGGATACGTAGGTATGTTTTGGCTATCCAGGTGGACACTTAACAGACAAAAACAATGGCATGGCCTAACATGTTAATGCAATGTCCAATGGTTTTTTTTACCTGAGGTAAGATTGTCAGTTTGGAGCGCAAGTCGTGTAGACCGAGATGAGATATTTTCACACCGTCTATGAATATCGCCCCGCCGGCCGCCTCAATTATCCGGAACAGACTCAAGGTCAAGGACGATTTCCCGGCACCAGTTCTGCCCACAACGCCAACCTGCATGTACAATATGACATACGCCATGTGACATCTGCGTAATTTCATGAAATATATTCACAGAAAATGTCATATTTTCCGTAAATTATGTCAGAAGTTGACAACATTTTCAGAGTACATGCGCTGAAAATTTTGTCAACCTTTGACATTATTTATGAAAAATATTGTAAATTTTGTCAACGTATTTAATGAAATTACGCAGATGTCCGAAGGTACAAAATCACATGGTGCGTCTAATATATAAACTAAAAAGTAGCCACATACGGATCTACACGGTTTGCCATTCAGTTTTTGGGCCCCTGTTGAATGTTATTTTTCAAGATTTCAACTTAAATTCAATGGGGTCGATTGATTGATTGATTGGAGTTTGACGTCCATTTAGCAGCAAGGTCATATACTGACAGAAATCCAAGGGAGCATCAGCAACATAGTGGTTTCCATGCACTGGCATTACGGTAAACAATATAGATTACAATCTGGCTGCATGGACAGGATCTACAGGATAAAATTTGAATTAATAATTAATTAATTGTATAAACAATTCGACACAGTTTTGGCATTTGTTTTATTTCTCAATGGAAGTATATGATGTGACCACTTAATTGAACCGTCTCATCAAGATGGTTCAAATGAGTAGTGACAATATTATACATGTACAATTATCGCCTTGTTGTGAGGTCAATATGTGCTGTCAATGACCCGATAAACGTGATAAACCCACATATTGACCGAGAAGACTGCACATATTCCGCTTTATAGGCAACAGGTTGTCCTATTCGATACACCACGCTGCATAGTAAAAATGTGCGTAATAGCATTTACAATTCGCGCACTAAAATATAGAAAAAACCTGCAGGGCATTGACATTCATACTTCGCTATATTGTTATTGATAGACTATATTCCAATATGACACGAAAATATTATCACAAACTCACCTAATAAAGTGTTGATTAGCAAAATTCTAAGATCACTGTCACACGAAGCAGAAAGTAAACAGAGCATCTTCAATATGGCGGGAGATGGATCACACATGACTAGCATGTGACATCTATTTATAATTATCGGGGTCACAGTTTTGAGGCCCGAGACGGCTCGCGCGTAACGCGATACCGACTTTTTGTATAGATATCGCATCGTCAAATCACAGGTGTGCGTCAAATGAGAAACCCCATGGGATTTTGTACTTTCGGACATCTGCGTAATTTCAATAAATACATGTAGAAAAATTAGATCTAGATCTACAATAGTTTTCCTTAGTAGAGTAAAATGACAATTTTTTCAACTTCTGTCGTCATTTACAGAAAATAATTATATTACATTTTCTGTAAATACATTTCAATATATTTCCTGAAATTACGCAGATGTCCGAAGGTACAAAGTCACATGTCATGTGTGATATGTGACTGTGACTAGAGAAATGGGACTTACGTTGATACAGGGCACGAATACATGGGGACAGGGTTCCCCCCCCCCCCTCCCCCCCCCCTGCTCCCGGCAAAAAAAAAAAAAAAGAGAAGAAAATCTACAATACTCAAATAGTTGGATGACTTTTTTCGTAGCCTAGGTGTCAGGAAATCGCATCTGCGGCGATCTGGCATTTAAACATTTCCTGGGGGAGCACCCACAGACCCTAGTTCTGTGTGACAAAATCTCAGCAACTTTGTGTTTGTTGTTGTTGCTGATAAAGAGAATAACAGATTGCAAAAATAGATTTGCAGCCGTTCTATAAAGAGAATAACAGATTGCAAAAATAGAAGATTTGCAGCCATTCTATCACATAGAACTACCCCAGACCCCCCCCACCTGCAATTATTTCTGTATCCGCGCCTGCGTCGGCGATGACTATCTGTGCGGAGAGCTGAAATAATCAGTGACACGCGTGTGTAGCTACGATCAAACAGATGCCACCGGAGGTCATTAATAGTTCGGCACAACAAACAACTTATTCGATGATTTGACCGGAGGCAAATTGGGAAGTGGACTTTGGGACAGGTGTATTCTGAATTCAACGAAGCCACACCTATTCTATGCTGATTGGTTGAATCCATTTTGTTTATCTGTCCTAGTGGTAAGCAAAATAAGGGGAAGTTTGTCATGCAGTGACGGCTGCAAAAACTGGCCGTCCGGAATATGAAATCCGTAAAAGAACGGCATATTCTGGTCGGATTACTGTGAAATTTGTTTTATTTGATGATGAATACATAAGCGTATCGCGAAAACAAAATCCTCTTATATCTCCTTTAAACCCCTTTCTTGCTCAACTTTTAGACTACAGAATTTAAATTTGTACAAGTATGTATGTAATTAAGATTTAAAATGCATTGAAAATATAGTGTTTCAATTTCATTACGACATACCGAGGCCTCAATCGGTAATTTATAGTATTTTAACGATTCGGACGCTAGCAAGCGACAACCTTGCTATTTTTTACTATGCGTAATCAACATATACGTGAAAGTTCTTTATCACATATGATATATGAACCTTTCGCATGCTCACTGTTAATATATCATTAAGTTTAAACTTGGGACAAAAAAATAAAACATAAATAAACAAATCTGTTACGGTCCGAAATGCCCTCGAAGTTATGTAATAAGAACTGGCGATCCAGAGTAAACATCTCAATTTATCCATGAAATTGCTGTGTAGAACCATTTTTATGAATTATTACTTGTGTCACATGTATATATGGTTTATAAAGTATAACGTAATGTAATGAAATGTAATTAGTTATGTAGTGCAATCTAATGAAATGTAATTGGAGTTATTTGTAGTGCAATTTTGTAAAATTGAAAGGTAATTAGAGTTTATGTAGTTGGCAATGTAAATGAAATGTAATTAGCTTTAATGTAGTGCAATGTAACTCGAAAATTGTAATTTAGGGAGTTATGTAAGTGCAATGTAAATGAAATGTAATTAAGAGTTATGTAGAGTGCAATGTAATGAAATGTAATTTCGTTATGTAGTGCAATTGTAATGAAATGTAAATTAGAGTTATTGTATGTGCAATGTAAATGAAATGTAATTAGAGTTAATGTTAGTGCAATGTCAATGGAAATGTAAATTAGAGTTTATGTAGTGCCAAATGTAAGGAAATGTAATTTAATTATGTATGCATGTAATTGAAATGTAATTTAGAGGTTATGTAGTGCAATGCTAATGAAATGTTAAATTTTTAGAGTTATGTAGTGCAATGTAATGAAATGTAATTTAAGAGGTTCTGTAGTGCAATTAATGCTGTAATTAGAAAAGTTATGTTGTGCAATTTGTAATGAATGTTTAATTAAGTTAGTAGTGCAATGTAATGAAATGTAATTTAGAGTTATGTATGCAATGTACAATGAAATGTAATTTAGAAAGGTAATGTAAGTTGCAATCAATGAAATGTTAATTTTAGATTATGTATGCAATGTAATGAAATTTGTATTAAGGAGTTATGTAGTGCAATGTAATGAAATGTAATTTACAGAGTTCATGTCGTGCAATGTAATGAAATGTAATTTATAGTTGATGTAGTGCAATGCAATGAAAAAATGTAAATTTAAGAGTTTTATTAGTGCAATGCAATTGAAATTGTAATTAGTTAAATGTAAGTGCAATGAATGAAATTGTAATTTCGAGTTATGTATGCAACTGTAATGAAATTGTAATTTAAGAGTTATGGTTAGTGCAATGCTAATGAAATGTAATTTTAGAGTTTATGTAGTGCAATGTAATGAAAATCGTAATTTAGAAGTTTAGTTTAGTGCAATGCAAGAAATGTAAATTTAGGAGTTAATGTAGTTGCAATTGTAATGAATTTGTAATTAGTTTTATGTAGTGCTTGAAATGTAATGAAATGTAATTTTAGAGTTATGTAGATGCAATGCAATGAAATTGTAATTTAGGAGTTAATGTATGCAATGTAATGCTGTATTTAGAAAGTTTAATGTAAGTTGCAATGCAATAAATAATTTAGAGTTATGTAGTTGCAATGTAATGAAATGTAATTAGTTATGTAGTGCAATTGTAATAGAATGTTAATTAGAGTATGTAAGTGCAATGCAAATTGAAATTTGTAATTAGTTAATGTAAAGTGCAATGTAAATAAAGGTAAATTAAGAGTTTAATTGTAGTTGCAATGTAATGAAATGTAATTTAAGTTATGAGTGCAATGGTAATGAAATGTAATTTAGGAGTTATGTAGTGCAATGCCAATGAAATGGTAATTTAGAGTTATGTAGTGCAAGTATTTAGTTAATGTAAAGTTTGCAATTTGTAATGAAATGTAATTAGAGTTTATGTATGCAATGCAATGAAATGTAATTTACGTTATGAGTTGCAAATGAATGAAATGTAATTAGCGTTAATGTAGTGCAATGTAAATGAAATGTAAGTTAGTTATGTTAGTGCAATGTAAATGAAATGTAATTTAGAGTTATGTAGTTGCAATTAAATGAAATGTAATTTAGAGTTATGTAGTGCCAATTGCAAATTGAAATGTAATTTAGAGTATTAGTGCATTGTAATGAATTGTAAATTAGTTATGTAGTGCAATGTAATGAAACGGGTATGTAAATTAAGTTAATTGTAGTGCAATGCAATTGAAATGTAATTAGTTATGTAGTGCAATGTAATGAAATTGTAATTTAGAAGTTATGTCGTGCAAATGTAAATAAATGTAATTAGTATGTAGTGCAATTGTAATTTGAAATTAATTAGGAGTTTATTGTAGTGCAATGTAATGAAATGTAATTTAAGAGTTAAGTAGTGCAAATGTAATGATTATGTATCAAATGTAATTGAAATTGTTTTTTAGAGTTATGTAAGTCAATGTAAATGAAATGTAATTAGTATGTTATGCAATGTAATGAAAAAGTAATTTAGCGTTAAATGTCCGTGCAATGTAAATGAAATTGTAATTAGAGTTATGTAAGTGCAATGTAAATGAAATGTAAAATTAGTTAAATGTTAAGTTGAAATGTTAATGGAAATGTAATTAGCGTTAAATTGTAAGTGCAAATGCAATGAAATGTAATTAGTTATGTAGTGCAAGTAATGAAATGTAATTAGAAAGTTATGTAATTTGCAATGTAATGAAATTGTAATTAGTTATGTAGTGCAATAATGTAATGAAATGTAAATTTAGAGTTTAATGTAATTGCAATTTAATGAAATGTAATTTAGAGTTATGTAGTGCAATGCAATGGAAATGTAATTTTAGAGTTATGTAGGCAATTGAAATGAAATGAATTAGTTATGCAGTGCAATGTAATGAAATGTAATTAGAGTTATGTTTAGTGCAAAGCAATGAATGTAATTAGTTTTATGTAGTGCAAAGGTAATTGAAATGTAATTAGAGTTTATTGTAGTTGCAATGTAATAAATGTAAATTAGTTAATTATGCAATGTAATAAATGTTTAATTTAGAGTTATGTAGTGCAATGTAATGAAATGTAATTAGGAGATTTATGTAGTGCAATGTAATGAGTTAATGTAGTGGCAATGTAAATGAAATGTAATTTAGAGTTATGTAGTGGCAAGTAATGAAATGTAATTAGTTAAATGTAAGTTTTGCAATGTAATGAAATTGTAATTTAGGATTTATGTAGTGCAATGTAATGAAATTGTAATTAGAGTTATGTAGTGCAATTGTTAGAAATGTAATTAGTTATGTAAGTGCAATCGTAATGAAATGTAATTTAAGAGTTAATTTGTAGTGCAATGTTAATGAAATGTAATTATAGTTTATGTAATGTTAATGTAAATGAAATTAATTAGTTATGTAGTGCAAATTATTGAAATGTAATTAGAAAGTTATGGTAAGTTTGGCAAATGTAATGAAATTGTAATTAGAGTTATATTTAGAGCAATGTAATGAAACAATGTAATTCAGTTATTAGTGCAATGAAATTGTAATTAAGTTATGGTATGCAATTAATGAAATGTAATTTAGAAGTTATGTATGCAATGTAATTGAAATTTGTAATTAGAGTTATGTAGAGCAATGTAATGAAATGTAATTAGTTATGGTAGTGCAATGTAATGAAATTTGTAGTTTAGGAGTTATGGTAGTGCAATGGTAATGAAAGGTAATTTAGAGTTAATTGTAATGCAATTGTAATGAAATGTAATTAGTTATGTAAGTGCAATTAATGAAATGTAATTAAGAGTTATGTAGTGCAATGTAATGAAATGTAATTAGAGTTTTATGTTAGTGCAAGTAATGACAATGTAATTAGTTTTAATGTAAGTGCAATGAAAATGTAATTAGTTTAATGTAGTGCAATTGTAATGAAATGGTAATTAGAGTTATTGTAAGTGCAATGTAATTTGAAATGTTAATTAGAGTTATGTAGTGCAATGTAATGACATGTAATTAGTTAAATCGTAAGTTTGCAATGAAAATGTAATTAGTATATTTAGTGCAATGTAATGAAATGTAATTAAGTTTATGTAGTGCAATGTAAATGAAATTTGTAATTAAGAGTTTTGTATGTATGTAGTGCAATGTAAAGAAATGTAAATTAAGTTTTATTGTAAGTGCAATGTAATGAAATTAATTAGAGTTATGTTAGTGCAATGTAATGAAATGTAATTTAGAGTTATGTAGTGCAATGTAAAATGAAATGTAATTAAGTTTATGTAGTGCAAATGTAATGACATGTAAATTTATTTTATGTAATTTTGCAATGGAAATGTTAATTAGATGTTTATGTAGTGCCAATGTTAATGGAAACATTTAATTAGGAGTTAATTGTATGCCAATGTTAATGAATGTAATTAGTGTTAATGTAAATTGCAATGTAATTGACAATGTAATTAGTTAAATGTAAGTTTTGCAATGAAAGTTAATTAGTTATGTTAGTGCAATGTAATGAAATGAATTAAGAGTTATGTTAGTGCAAATGAAGTGAAATGTTAATTAGAGTTAAGAACGTTGCAATGTAATGAAACATTGTAATTTTAAGTTATTGTAGTGCAATGAAATGTAATTATTTAAGGGGGGTGAAGTGCAATGTAATTGAATGTAATTAGAGTTATGAGTGCAATGTAATGAAAATGTAACTTAGAGTTTATGTAGTGGCAATGTAATGAAAGTAATTAGAGTTATGTAGTGCAATGTAATGAAATGTAATTAGAGTTATGTAGTGCAATGTAATGAAATGTAATTAGAGTTATGTAGTGCAATGTAATGAAATGTAATTAGAGTTATGTAGTGCAATGTAATGAAATGTAATTTAGAGTTATGTAGTGCAATGTAATGAAATGTAATTAGAGTTATGTAGTGCAATGTAATGACATGTAATTAGTTATGTAGTGCAATGAAATGTAATTAGTTATGTAGTGCAATGTAATGAAATGTAATTAGAGTTATGTAGTGCAATGTAATGAAATGTAATTAGAGTTATGTAGTGCAATGTAATGACATGTAATTAGAGTTATGTAGTGCAATGAAATGTAATTAGTTATGTAGTGCAATGTAATGAAATGTAATTAAGTTAGTTATGTATCTTTGTGCAATGTAATGAAATGTAATTAGAGTATGTAGTGCAATGTAATGACATGTAAGTTAGTTAGTTAGTGCAATGTAAATGAAATGTAATTAGAAAAAAGTTATGTAGTAAGCAATGTAATAGAAATGTAATTAGAGTTATGTAGTGCAATGTAATTGAAAATGTAATTAGAGTTAAGTATGCATGTAATGAAATGTAATTAGTTTAAGTAGTGCAATGTAATGAAATGTAATTAGAGTTATGTAGTGCAATGTAATGAAATGTAATTTAGAGTTATGTAGTGCAATGTAATGAAATTTAGAGTTATGTAGTGCAATGTAATGAAATGTAATTAGTTATGTAGTGCAATGTAATGAAATGTAATTAGTTATGTAGTGAAATGTAATGAAATGTAATTTAGAGTTATGTAGTGCAATGTAATGAAATGTAATTAGTTATGTAGTGCAATGTAATGAAATGTAATTAGAGTTATGTAGTGCAATGTAATGAAATGTAATTAGAGTTATGTACTCAGAACAAGTGAAGAGCGTGATATGATTAATGGCAACATCATAGATTTTAATGACGCAAAATAGACTTTAGCCAATCCACAACGTCGCTCCGCCTTCAGGTCATCATGACATTTTGATTTGAATCAACTTTCTCAGGTCAATATGCATTCATATCGAAGATCACGTGACTAGCATCTGACCAATTACAGACATGGATATTTATCGATTGATAATAAATACTTGTGTAGAGAAATAAGATAAATGTTAAAACTGTCAAAATGTTCATAACATTGTATGCCATAAAGGGAATTCAAACGACAGTAGAACCCCCCTAAACCGGACACCAAGAAAACACATGTGATCTTATTTTTGATGAGTTTCTTGGTCATTTATCTCGGGTGATAATGTCTGTTCATGATCGCATAGCACACAACTATGGCTCAGAATGATCAAATGCCTTATTTACATTGAAACCTCGCTAAACCGGTCTCTTTGATAGTGGATCCTCTGTAAATCGGACGCCCTAGGATATACCCCGTGTGTCCAGTTTAGGGAGGTTCGACTGTATAAGGAGATTGTGCCACTATTTGACGGAATCCGTGATATTCTCGGAATACAATTGGGTAACGGCAGTGTCTATGTACCTTCTCGCCACTGTCGATGTTGAAGCTGACCCCACGGAGCACGAGTTCGAGTCCGGCTCGGTAGCGGGTCGTGTAGTTTCTGTACTCGATCCTGCCGGCACTCGGCCAGTCCTGGATGCGCGGCTGCTCACCAATCTCCCACTCGGCCTGGGGGTCAACATGCAACTTTATAATGTCTATATGATCACACATCATGGCAAAAAGAAGAAAGAAGCAGCAATGCACAGCCAATAAAGAATTTAATTCTTACAACAAAAGTAGAAAGAACATACTCATGTTTAGACAGTTAACCCTTATAAAATTATTATTTTGTTATCTCCTCTTTTTACTTATTTTTTCTCTCAATATAACCGGTTTTGAAATCATTGTCAAGAATTAAAACTAATATGAATAGCGGACAACAACATTCACTTGCCGCCTATAATAACCCTTTCACCCCTAAGTAACTGGAATGCAATAGGATGTGTTAATTTTGCAACCAATCCAACCATCAAAATGATTTTTATACTAGTCCATTTATGAAAAAGGGTTGTTTTTTTTCTTCTAAAAAGTATGAAAATTACTTGCAAAAAGTGCAAATCCTGATGAGATGGCTCGTGATGAGCCGTCTCATCTAGATCTACACTGTTTGCCAATACCACTATACAGGTCTGTGGTGTTGAAGGGTTAAAGGATAAGTAATGTGAGTGTTTTATTATTAGATAGACATTTACCTCTGACGGAATGTCGGTGTATTCTGTCACACGCTCGATGGAGATTGCGTTCATCTCCATTTCAGCCACCGCCCACACAATATTGTTGAGACTGAACGTTATCTGTAAGTAATAAACAGTGAACATGAATTGATTAATGTCCCAGCAACAAGGTCTTACAGAGACGGGATCTCCATTCAACACCACAGGCCTGTATAGTGCAATACCACTATACAGGCCTGTAGTGCAAACAGTGTAGATCCAGATAAATCGGCTCGTGGCGAGCCGTCTCATCGGGACCTGCACTTTTGGCAAATAATTTTCATATTTTTGAGAACTTGAACACCCCCTTTTCATAAATGGACTAGTCTGAAAATCATTTTGTGACAGTTAGATTGGTTGCAAAATTAACATCAAAATACATTCCAGTTACTAAGGGGTGAAAGGGTTAAAGTCTCATTCAAAAGGCCAGTGGGATGGAAATACATTGAAAGTATTTGTTCACATATAAGGTAGGGATTGAACACACGACCTCGGGTATTAAAGTCCAGCAGTAAAATGTCAATATGTCCACAATATTGGCCAATCCTTAAATGAGACACGCCATGTGAATTTGTGCATAAGAACATGGGTGACATATTATTACAGAAACTTCTGTAAATCACGTCAATAGATGAAATTTTCAATAGCAAGAATTCCGCATTTGCTATGAACATATTGTCAAGTTTTGACGTCATTTACAGAAAATATCGTAAATTTTGTAAATATTTTTTTCTTACATATTGGACATGTTCTTGGGTACAAAATCACATGGCGTGGGCGTGTCTAAAATGTGACTGTGGCTGATTTCACAAACAAGAGGGCCATGATGGCCCTAATTCGCTCACCTGACTCCATGAACACCAGAGGAGAATGTGACATTGAGTTCATGTGTTTTAAAATTTTTTTGAAATATCTAATAAAAGAACGACCTTTTGACCTTTCGGCGGCCATCTTGGATGACATAACCATCCGATTTCGACAAAAAATGCACCAGGGTGATCGCCTCGTTGATACCTTCAATTTGATATATGACATGACCATATTCGGTCAAAAATAAAATTTGACCCCAATTTGGCACATTTTTGACCCCGGGGTCACCATTGTAACACATTTGAAAGAGCATTGTACATCGATCATTCCTACCAAGTTTTGTCGAAATCCGGTTGGCGGTTCTTGAGAAGAAGATTTTTGAAGAATTTGTGCTATTTTTAGACAGCGGCCATCTTGGATTACGTAATGACGTCATTTTAACAATTTTGTGATCCCCCTACCTAAGGACCATGACCATGAAGTTTGGTGACGATAGGCCCAATGGTTACCGAGGAGAAGACGTTTGAAAATGTTCACGGACGACGGACGACGGGACACATTGCTGTAACAATAGCTCACATGAGCTTCGCTCAGGTGAGCTAAAAAGTCATAAGCTCCATTTCTCCAATAGGGCTTATGGCTTTCGAGTCCAATCTGGCTCCTAACCTGCTAGCCCACTCCTATAGCATGATAAGGATCTAGATTGTTTGGAGTATGTTGGGTGTTTCACTGGCTGAATGGCAAACAGTGCAGACCCGGATCAGACTGAATGTGCAGGCTGATCTGGGTCTACACTGGCCGCAAATGCCAAAAGCCCTACTTCTCTGATCAGCACACTTATAAATAATAATATCCTAATGTGATGCCAGGTGCCCTTACAACACCAGATCACCCGACTCTGTGTACAATTGGATTCAACATTGAGGAATGAATTGCGGTAAGGTTGAATTAATTATTAAAACCTTCGTAACATCCCGATTGCCCATCGTACCTGTACGGCGTAGTTGACGGACATTCCCATTTCGGCCCCAGTGACGTTCGAGAACAGGGCAAACAGAGCGGCTGCCAACACAAACGAACTGCCGATGAACTCCAGACGTACACTCACCCACCTGCACAACACAGAGTGAAAATAATGTTTATTTCATTTATATGTTTGTTGTATATTGGTGTTTAACGGCCTATCAACAGCTAAGGTCATGTAAGACCGGGCAAACGTGTTTCATTTATAGTTGTGACTTCATATATAGTTGTGACTTCATTTATAGTTGTGACTTCATATATAGTTGTGACTTCATTTATAGTTGTGACTGAAGAAATGGGGCTTATGAAAGTTTTTAAATTACTTATATTTCAGCTTCATATGCTTGTTTATTATTCATATTTTCATATCATGGCCAAGGTAAATTGTGGCAGTAACTGGAGAAATGGGGCTTATGGGCTTTGCGACCAGTGTAGATCCAGATCAGCCTGTGCATCCGCACAGACTGATCAGAATCTGCACTGTTCGCCATTCCGTCATGCTTTTAGCCAGCAATACAGATAATTACAAGGCTACACAGTGTGCTATTTGATCAGGAGCTACACTGGTCACAAATCTCATTTCTCATGTGTATGTAATGTCATAGCACGCTGTATCGAGTACTACCGAGTGCATACTAATATTTAGACAGCAAACCTCAGCGACAGCCAGTTAAATCTGGTTTGTGTTTGTAAATACAGTGGAACATCTCTAAACCGAACACCAATACAACATGTGATCTTATTTTTGATGGGTTTCTTGGCCATTTATCTCAGATGTTCTATGTTCATGATAAAGCACTCAAAAATGTATCAGAATGGTCATATGCCTGATTTACAGTGGAACATCTCTAAACCGGACACCCTGGGGTTTCATTGTATAAAATGAAATGAACAGATATGGCAGGCTGTTTGGGATGACTGGCAGTGTACAAACAACTCGCTAAACAATATACACTCAATTCGGCTGTGGGGTGGGATGCACGCTGGTTCGCCTTGGGGTGCCGTTTGGTAGTCTGGGCACGGGTGCCGACCTGGGACTGAGAATTAGGCTATTTTCGAACAAATCCACAAAATAATCGATTGCGTGCCTTCTCCATCTACCAACACAGAACCGACTATAACAATCACACCCACCTGATACACGAGTTGGATGCGTAATACAGCTTGGTGTTGGTATCCAGCTTTTTCACTGCCTCCTGTACGAACCGTCCCTGACATCTGTACGCCCGGATCACAGATGCGCCCGTGAAACTCTCGCTGAAATGGCTGTAGATGGGCGACCGCGTGATAGCCTCTAAACGCCGCAGTTTCCTCGCCGACGGCAGGTAAAACTTCTACAAAAACAAAACTGAACTTTACTGTCATTTTACAATCTGTGACTGTGTGTATATCTCAAGCCTACTAACGGCCTATCAACAGTGAAGGTCATTTAAAGCCAGGCCAACGTGTTCCATCCCATATGTAACCTGCGATATTGGGGAGAAAATCCCAAAATCAGAACGGAATACTTAGATAAAAATAAATATATATTCAGTCCTGAAATTAGAATAACTGGACCTGGTGCCAGGTCCATACCACACCAAAGTCACTTGTCCCCTTCCCTAAAAGTAATAGGATTAGGAATAATCATATTACTCATATAAGGGGTATAACCAGATTCAACTCTCACAAGAAAGCCAAAGACGTACATGAGGTTTAAACCAAGCCTCCGGTTGGGATTCCGGTAAGAATGAATCCCAATCATTAAAATACCCATCGCATGCTCCCACCTGCCACCCACGAATAACTCCAATGACATACATGAGGATGAAACCAAGCCTCCGTTCGGGATACCGGTAAAGATGAATCCCGATCGTTAAATGGCAACCATGGCAGATATGGAGGAGAAACCAGCATACAAAGTGTTAAGTAAATAATTTAAAAACTTTCACACAGATTTCAGACAGCAGGAAGCATGGATAATATATTCTTTTGGTAATGGCGGTAGCTAATTAGCATAATAATCGATTTTTGGCATTTTACAAATTTTATTAGCCTGTACCTTTGATCTATTGCTCAAGGGACATTTCTAATATGCATACATGTGAAAAATGTGCATTTATTTAGATGGTATAGTAGTGCCTGTCCCAAGAAAGTGTACAAAAGTGTCAATTTGGTAGCCGTTTTGTTTATGCTAATTAGATAATCAAAAACTCAAAATTCAGCTTGGAAACCGGGCCAGTCGAATTTGGCATACATTAATTATGTTAAAAAGTCAAGTTCCCAACTTTTACTAAAAAATGCTTCTAGGAATCACATTTCTAAGAAATACGTCTGGTCTAGGACGGACACACAGAAATCATTGTGATCGTAAAGAGCAGAGCAACAGGGGTCCGTTCCACTAAACTGTGTATGACTAAAATGTTTGTAAGCACAAATTTAGGATCATCTGGAAATTTCAATTGATGGATTTACATCATACATTGAGCACAAGCTGCACAGCCTATGCTCAACAAATGTATATTGTTTAGGGCTTTTACATTCCCCGGAGGGGCGGGGGGTGGGGGGATTTTTAAAACAGCATGGTGGTGGTCGTATTAATTTATTTATTTTTCTACTGGGTGGGGTCTACGTCATTTAAAATATCTATAGGTAGAGGTATTTTTTATCCTTTCTGGTGGTGGGGGGTTAAGTTCCGCTATGATGTTGGTGGGTGGTTATTTTCCATAAGTATTAAAGTGGGTGATGGTGTATTAATTTAGAAATCTCCGTAAAAAAACACCGACATTGAATGTTCAGTGGTCAAAAATTAGCGAAAGTTATTAAGAGTTGTCGTTCTTGCAATCCAGCATGTTCGGCCTAGTTTGATTGGCTGTCAGACATCTCGACCCCAAGACATCTCGTACACGAGTGTTCGTCGGTCTCCGCGTAAACAACAAGTTCGCGTAGCGAACGTGTTGTTTACGCGGAACCGACGAACATGAGTGTATTATTTCACGCTATTCAATCCTGAACGATTAATTATCCTATTTATTACATTTCTACTACTTAATTTCCTTATTTTTAATAATATTTGTGTTTTATTGAAGAAACTATGTGCGTATGAACGTTTATGGGCGTGTCTTATTTACTACATGTTGACATCATTCATTCATAACAATTTTGGATTCATAAAAAAATGGCGCCTTTCTGTCTAATGGACTTCAGTGGATTTTAATATTTATGCCATACATAGGGTAAGTACCAAGTCGATGCTATTACATGTATAATGATTAATAATTATAATAATGTGTTTTATTAATATAGAACAAAGAGCAGCTTGATATATTCTTTCACAGATGTGGTAGGGACGGGGTGTGGCTCCCTATCGGGAATGTACTTCGCGTTGTTGTTTAAGTTGGTATCTGCTATTTATCCCTCTCGGACGTAATTGCAACTATCAGGCAGGATTGTCCCAGGTATGGGGCAATCCGGCTTGATTTATTTACGCCAGAGGCTCACGCTGGCCTTCGCAAATGGCGCCAAATGCGCTAATAAATTGAATGTGGCACAAGAAAACAAAATTTGGCGAAAGTAATGGCGCCGGTAAACAAAATAGCAAAATTGACACAAGTCTGCTTTTCCCAGGACACGGTCTCTGCATGTGTATTGATAGTCCAGACTGGGTTTTCGCTTGCCTCTAAGCAAGCACATTTCCCTTGGAGAAAATCAATAACCAGTCCACCTGTGTGTAATTTTGACAAAAACATGTGAAGTTTTAAGTGGCGGTCAGTTACTCTGTATAAACTTTATTGGGAACATATTTGTTATGTATCATTAACAGGCATGTGCCATAAACTGGTCAAGGGATTCTTTACAAAGTTAATTATCATGGTTTATCAACAAGAGGTCAGCTCCTGTTGTGGTCTAGGAAGTGAATTTTGCCTGGTAAACAGGGAAATATCGCCAGTTGTATTCATATGAAACAGCTGATGCGTACTCGAGATCCAGCCTCTTTAATACTTTTATTCAAAATTGCATGGGTTATATATCCCAGCAACAGCTATGGTCATGCAGCAAAATGGTAGTCGGTGGCAACTGTAAATCGGTGAAAGGAATTACATCACTACTATTGAGATTTTCCAGATGGATTGCAATACAGCCAAGTTAAATTTAGCATGGAATTTTCTGGATTTGCTATCCACGACGTTGAAAGTGGACATGCAGATGCGATAATTATCCGAAAAACATATATTTATGAACACGGACAAGTTGCAATCACAGGTTGAAGTAACAGACTGAGGTCTATAAATACATTGAATATACCTAAAAGCATTAATAAGTGAAAAAATAAGCTAAACAAATTCTTTACTCTCTCCTATATTTTCACTTATTAATGGTTTTAGGTATATTTAATGTATTTATAGACATCGGTCCATTACTTCCAACCTGTGGTTGCGATGGTATTCATTGATGTATCTCAACTGTTTTTGTGAAATGCATATTCGGAGCTACCATCTGAGACACAATCACTTTAAGTCTCTCAAAAAAGTCTCTGAAAAACTAAGATGGTGAAATATTTGACTTTGAAGCTGGCTTAAAATTTGGCTCCAACTTTACTGAAATGGCTCCAATTTGTTTTATTTGGCGAAAGTGTTGGCGCAAAGAAAAGAAAAAGGCAGTGTGAGCCCTGCTGAGAGTATAAAAATGGAAAAGCAAATCAATTATATTTCAATCTTTTATCATTTGTACTGTTTCACAAGAGTATTTATTAGCAGGAAATAATAGAAAAGAATACTTTCTGTGATTGTGAATTTAACTAAGTATCGGGTGGATTTAGCTAATTAAATCCCACATGACTGGCAGTGTATTTGAACCTTCCCCCATTCTGGCTGAGTTGATCTGCACTGAATAGGAGATTTAAAGAAACCTCATGTTTTAGTGAACTTAAACCCCTGGAGGTGTTTGGAACCTCCCCCAATTCTAGCAGAGTTGATCTGCCAACGAGTAACGAAAATCGAGAGCTTTTATACTCGAGCACAGGATTAACCCCGAATGACCTCTGTCGGCCGAAATTGGCTGGGACGAACCGTTTCATTGGTAAGTCACAGATAATTTCATCCAATCAGATCCTCCAGACTGTCAAGACTGTGTTTATTTGGCTTTGTAAAAGCACATGTTTACAATAGAAAATGGTGTTTACAGAATACAGGATTTAATGCTTCTGCTAACACCAACAATAGCAGAAACAGGTACTTATTTAGTGAGAATTTGTCTTTGCTAAATCCTGACTTCGTTCCCGAATTAGTTCGGACCCGACAAAAAGTGTATTCTACCACACAGATATGCTGTTCACAACGTCTGCCAATAACAAACCAGTACTTGTCAGAGTCCTAATGTCGACACACAACAACGTTATTGATGACACGACTTTAGCAATATTAGTTGACCTCAGCTTCCGGCAGTGGTAATAATCAAACGATTTCACATATTGCTCCCTAAGAATAACATTTTCTGGTGGTGGGGGTTAAAGGAGAAATAAATTCTGGTGGTGGGGGGTGTTTTATGCAATTTCTTTTTTTTTCTGGAGGTAGGGGTTATATGAGAAAGCAATTCTGGTGGTGGGGGTTGTTTTATGCAAAAAATCAATTCCGGTGGTGGGGGATGGTTATGCAAGAAATAAATTCTGGTGGTGTGGGGTATAATTTTATGTAAATTCCGGTGGTGGTAAACCTACTAAAAAAAAGCCAGTCCCCCCCCACCACCCCCACCCCCAGGGAAATTTTTCTGGAAAAGCCCTTACAAGAAAACATTGTTAATGTAAAATTTACATCACAATTTTGCACTTACGAACATTTAAGTCGTACAAAGTTTAGCGAAACGGCCCCCAGGTCCCTAAAATTAGGTCAATCATATTTATTAGACTGTATTTGCAAACAATATGTTGAGTATGGTTACATGAATTTCTTTACAAACAATTGGAAACAAGCATGTACATAAGGGTAATTTGTATTGGATTGAACACTGATTGCAATCCTCCCTCTCCAGGTTCCTTGGTATCATATAGGGGGCAGAAAATATAAACAAGGAAAACTAGAAAATTGTTTGTAAAACAAAATGCCACTGCTGTTGAGTATTCATGAATACAACATCAATCATCGAGTTGGTGATTGGAGAAAAAATTATTTTCAGAGTTGAAGAAGGGGCATAACTGCGTAGTGATCACTGGGACAGTGAACAATTTTACGGTACACACTCCTGCACTTGATGGTTGGGATGTATACCGAGTATGAAGAGAATCAGCCAAAAACTGTAGAAGTAGTTCGACGGACAAGGAACATTGTCTACTGACGGACTGACTGACAGGGTGGGTAAACACTATATGTCACGGACAACTATCGTTGCGGTGGCATAATAAGTAGCACGGACTGCCACCAACTTACCAACAAGAAGCCAAACACGATAGCCGCGGGTAGCAGCACCGCGATGAAGGTCGGTGAACTGATGATCACCACGACAACGATCGAGGAAATCGTGGCGAAGAACATCGAGATCCAGAGGCGGTAGCTCTCCGGCAGTTTGTTGTCCATGATGTCGATGTCACTCGCAAACCTGCAATACACGGAACAACACGAGTTGATGCATACCCTTTCAACCCTAAGTAACTGGAATAAACTGTGAAATGCTAATTTCCGACCAATCCAATCATCACAAAATGATTTTCTGACTGTCCATTTAAGAAATATGAAAAGGGGGGTGTGGGTTTGTTCTAAAAAAAATATGAAAATACTTGCAACAAGAGTGCCGAAGGTCACAATATACGCCCGTCGAGGCAAGGTCAGTCAACAAGGGAAGATAACTCATCTTGACGTGATAAACATGTAAACCAAATTTGGTTAGGATCGGTCAAGTAGAACTTGAGTAATTGCGGACAAGGTTACAGAGTGCGAAAATTAAAAATGGCTGCCAAGGGGAGATAAGTATCAGAATTTTTTAAAAAATCAATAGGCTTCTTCATCTTGCCGTGATAAACATGTATACCGAATTTGGTTATGATCGGTCAAGTAGAACTTGAATTATTGCGTGGACAAGGATACAGAGTGCGAAAATTAACAAGAACTGTAGGAGAACAGCATAGCACGACTACGAGGGTTGTCGATGTACACATAGCTTGACAAACAAGGTGGCCGCGGCCTGCATAAAAACCTTAACCAAGGTTGACTAAAAACCTTAACCAAGGGAAATTAAGTAAGTAATTCAAGGTTAAATGTAGGTCAATGTGGCCGCGGCCTGCATAAAAACCTTAACCAAGGTTGACTAAAAACCTTAGCCAAGGGAAATTAAGTAAGTAATTCAAGGTTAAATGTAGGTCAATGTGGCTGCGGCCTGCATACAAACCTTAACCAAGGTTGACTAAAAACCTTTACCAAGGGAAATTAAGTAAGTAATTCAAGGTTAAATGTAGGTCAATGTGGCCGCGGCCTGCATAAAAACCTTAACCAAGGTTGACTAAAAACCTTAGCCAAGGGAAATTAAGTAAGTAATTCAAGGTTAAATGTAGGTCAATGTGGCTGCGGCCTGCATACAAACCTTAACCAAGGTTGACTAAAAACCTTTACCAAGGGAAATTAAGTAAGTAATTCAAGGTTAAATGTAGGTCAATGTCAGATATAGGTCAGGGGTTATTGATGTACATCACTAGATGAAGTTTTCCAAGTATGGTTTCTGTAGGCCCAGGAGTATTCCATATACAAGCTTGACTAAAAACCGTAACCAAGGGGAAATAACTAAGTAATCCAAGGATAAAAGTAGGTCAAGGTCAAATATAGGTCAGGGATTATTATTATTTTTTTAATAAATGGTTTATTTTCAATTTTTAAATACATCATGTATTATGTACATATTGTATAACAAAACATAGTTGAAATCACATGACATGTTACTAGAAAAGAGCATACATAATGTATTTAGAAAGTGAGCTTATTTAAGAAGAGTTTTTTAAGGAATTATTGATGTACATCACTAGGAGATGAAGTTGTCCAAGTATGGTTGATGTAGGCCTAGGAGTATTCCATATACAAGCTTGACTATAAACATTAACCAAGTAATTGAAGGTTAAATGTAGGTGAAGGTAAAATAAAGGTCGGGGATTATTGATGTACATCCCTATGAGAAAAAGTTATCCAAGTATGGTGTCTGTATGCACAATAGTATTCCATGTACCAGCTTGACTAAAAACCTTAACCAAGCTCGACTAAAAACGTTAACCAAGGGGAATTAAGTAAGTAATTCAAGAGGAAATGTAGGTGAAGGTCAAATATAGATCAGGGGTTATTGATGTACATCACTAGGAGTTGAAGTTGTGCAAGTATGGTGGGTGTAGGGCCAGTAGTATTCCATATACTAGCTTGACTAAAAACCTTAACCAAGGGGAATTAAGTAAGTAATTCAACAGGAAATGTAGGTCAAGGTCAAATATAGATCAGGGGTTATTGATGTACATCCCTATGAGAAAAGGTTGTCCAAGTATGGTGTCTGTATGCACAATAGTGTTCCATGTACAAGCGTGACTAAAAACCTTAACCAAGGTTGACTAAAAACCTTAACCAAGGGAATTAACTAAGTAATTCAAATAGGAAATGTAGGTGAAGGTCAAATATAGATCAGGGGTTATTGATGTGCATCACTAGGAGATGAAGTTGTCCAAGTATGGTGGGTGTAGGGCCAGTAGTATTGCATATACAAGCTTGACTAAAAACCTTAACCAAGGTTGATTAAAAACCTTAACCAAGGGGAATTAACTAAGTAATTCAAGAGGAAATGTAGGTCAAGGTCAAATATAGATAAGGGGTTATTGATGTACATCACTAGGAGATGAAGTTGTCCAAGTATGGTGGGTGTAGGGCCAGTAGTATTCCATATACAAGGTTGACAAAAACCTTAACCAAGGCGTGACGGTGACGCTGACGCCGACGCCGGGGTGACAACATAAGCTCTACTTATTCTTCGAATAGTCGAGCTAAAAATGGCCACCAAGGGGAGATAAGTCATTGGAAATTGTTCAAAATCAATAGGCTTCTTCGTCTTGCCGTGATAAACATGTATACCGAATTTGGTTACGAGTGGTGAAGTAGAACTTGAGTTATTGCGTGGACAAGGATACAGAGTGCAAAAAATAAAAATGACCGCCAAGGGGAGATAAGTCATTGAAAAATTTTAAAAATCAATATGCTTCTTCGGCTTGCCGTGATAAACATGTATACCATATTTGGTTACAATCCGTCAAGTAGAACTCTAGTCATTGCGTGGACTAGCTGTGCCCGCCCGCCCACCTGTACAAGATGAATACATAATACATGTACGTTCCGTTTTTTCAAACGGGCGTATAAAAAGTGCAGATCCTGATGAGACGGCTCATCTGGATTGGATCTCCACTGTTTGCATAAACCGCATAGCGGGCTTTCGGGTTCAAAGGGTTAAGGCATAATTGAGATGAGCGATTTTACATGGTTAAATTGAAATATATTGGCATACATTTCCTACTGATAGAGGGCGTTATAAATATAAATTGGTGAAGATTAAACGGTTTGATTGACAGGTCTGGTTGCTTGAATTGTTTGATTTCAGACATGAGATTGGAGCACCTGCACATACTCCACCAGTTTTATCGTCAAGGGGGATGTGCCGCGGCCTAGGGGATATGGCATTGAACTTCAATACCGGAGGTTGCGAGTTCAATCCTCACCATAGGTATGTCGGATGAGACTTTAAACTGTGGTCCCGTCTCTATTTGACTCTAGCTGTTGCTGGCACGTTAAACCCTTTCACTTTAAACTGTGGTCCCGTCTCTATGTGACCTTAGCTGTCGCTGGGAAGTTTAACTTTCAGCTTTATCGTTGTGGCCAGCACGTACCTGTTGAGTAAGCGGCCCGTGGGCACGGTGTCGAAGAACGACATCGGGGAGCGGAGGACGTGGTACAACATGTCGCCGTGGAGGACGCCGGCCGCCTTGATGATCCTCGTCAGGGACAACAGGAAGGAGAAATACAGCGCCACCACTGGAATACACACACACCAAAATAACCCTAGATGTTTGGACACAATTTATTCTGGGAAACACATATGAGACACGCCTTCGGACATCAGCGTAATCTCATGAAATACGTTTACAAAATTTACAATATTTTCCGTAAATGTCGTCAAAAGTTGACAACATTTTCAGAGCCATTTACGGATTTTGTAAACCTTTTTCATGTAATTACGCAGATGTCCGAAGGTACAAAATCACATGGCATGTCTCCAATATGCAGACAATTTATTCTATGAAACTCATATGTGGCTGGGGCTTATGGGATTTGTGATCAGTGGAGTTTCTGGTCAAATATCACACCCCTGTAGGCTGATATCCATCTATATAATATATTGCTCGTTAGAAGCTTGACGGGTGTTTTATTGATGGAATGGTGAACAGTGCAGATCCTGATCAGTCTTAGAAACAAAATTGCTACCTCGCTACAATACCATAGATACATATATCAGAGGCCAATGATTGTAGCTAGATGAGGCTGTGCGGATAACAGAGTGATCTGGATCTACACTGGTCGCACAACCCATTAGCTCAATTTCACAGCCACATATAAAGAGTGGCCCAATGTTAATGGTTAGTGTAGTCGTACTTGTTTATCACAATAACAAAGTATTTGGATACAATTTGGTTCGAGGGGTTTTCCAAACCAAATGGTGTCTGAATATTTAGGGCTATTACGGTAATCCTAAATCTTTGGACACAATGTATTCTGGGAAACACATATAAATATATGACTGTCCACGACAAAGAGTGTCCCAATATGTAGGATTAGTGTAGTTGTACGGGTCTATCACAAACTCCATCTATTTGGATACAATTTTGGTTGACATTCACCACTACCAGTGCACCACTATTATTGATTGAATCGTCTCCAAATGTGAAAGGCTTCAACGTCCCAGCAATATCTATGGTCACATAGACGGGTCCTTGCCTTCAAGTCTAATGAGAGGGAAATATTATGAATTTAATTGGGATTGAACCCACGACCTCCAGATTTGAAGCCAATGTTGTACCACTAGACTAACAACCAATGCCTGGGCTATGTCCAGACAATAGACATACCTTGTACGATGCCCATAACGAAGTACCACACCAGGTACATCGTCACCCTGTCCATGTATTCATCTGTGTTCCCGTTGGTGCGATTGTTCAACAGTCCGTCCTCTGTCCAGAACGTGAGCCAGAACATGGAGTACACGCTGACTGTCTGGTACATCACCATGGCGACCACGGATATAACGGCACCCCACACACCCATCGCCTTCAGGTAGTTCAGTGCAATCTCCAGCTTCACCTGCCAACAAGTACAATGTACAGTCTCGACAATCTGACTGGATATACAGTGATGCTCCTAATCAGCTACGAATTGGCATGTAAACAAAATTGTGAAAACATAATACACAATTGAATTACTACATTTTAATGCAAACGGTGCAATGTGCCAGCAACAGGTCATGTAGACAGGACCTCAGTTTCAAGTCTCATCCAAATGAGTGGGATGGAAATACTAACAAAGGGCGGGCATTGAACCCACAATCTCTTCTAGCACACCAATTAGCGACTTCTATCGCAACAATAGAGACTTCTATCTCACCAATTAGCGACTTATATCACAACAATTAGTGACTTATATGGCACCAATTAGTGACTTCTATCGCACCAAGTAGTGATCTATATCGCACCAATTAGCGAATTATAATGAACCAAATAATGACTTCTATCGCACCAACTAGCAAATTATATCACACCAATTAACGACTTCTATCACACCAATTATCGACTTCTATTCACCTACCGAGCCTTCTTGTACAGCCTCGTCCGTGGTGAGCCGTTTCCCGTCATATGTCGGTGGTGCAGGGGCGATTGGTGTATGCTTCACCGACTGGCTGACTGACATCGTGGACAGGCGGGAAATACTGCGGTGCAGCTTGTGCTTCTTTCTAGCCAGGAGAATAGACAAATACTAGAATATTTACATAAATAATGTAAATAATGTGAACTGAAATAGAGGATCTTACACAAATGATAATTTAATATTTATGAAACAAGTTTATTGGTTTCATTAGAAAGAGGCTAAGGCAAGTTTCTTACGAATTCAGCCAATAGGTTTAATAAGTATCAAAACAAATCAACACAAATGTTGAATATTATTTATTTCATAAGCACATCATATGTCTTTAGCTCTCATTTACATATTTCTGACAGTAATTTATTAGTTGCCGTCCGTAGCTAGCTACAGTGCGACCCCGTTAGTACACGCTTCACTATAACACAAATTCGGTTAGTACACGGTTGTGCCTTGGCCCCCAAATTTTTTTCCTATTTGTATATCAAAATCGTGTTAAATTTGTAACACGACTATTGTTAGAAATCGTGTTAAATTTGCGATTCTTTCCCAAATTAGACCCAAAATGGACGATTTTTTTTTATGGGCGCATAGCCTCCTTTTATCTCACCGATGTAAATGTGCCGCTGATCACGTTTGCACATTTCGTAAATTAATCCGAGCAAACTGGGAATAAGATCAGTAAGACCAGTAACAAAGCAGTGCTAATTGTTATGTGCTCGATTTCATTTTTCCGGCATGCGTTCGCGCTCACCATTGGTGGAATATTAATTAGGTGTAAAGGCTGACCAATCGGAGATCGCGTATCAGTCGCGCAGATTAACTCGACCCAGATTAACTAAATTGTTAGAGCACTGCCCACGCCCCCGGCGCATGTACACACATGTGTACGTGACAACAGGCCTTGTTTCGCTACTTCATAATTGAGCCAGTGCATGAGATAATCAACTTTATTATATACGGTAACAGATTTTCGCCGAGAATGATTTGACTTTTTTCTGCTAATATATCGGAAAGTTGATAACATTTTCAGAGCAAATGCGTAATAATTACTAATTTAATATTCGTCAACATTCGATATCGTTTACAGAAAATGTACACTATTATCAGATTCATCTTCGTCGAAAATCTCTGATTACCTCATGAACTGGCGCAATATTATAACACGTCTGGCAAAACATGCCTAGACAGGTCTGTACTCAAACCCACAGGTGGAATAGTCGGACGTGTGACACAAAGAAAATGACCATTACAAAAATATCCATTACCCCACCCACTTGATCTCGTTCTATTATTAACGTCATGTACAGTACGATACCAGGTGGGTGGGATAATGGGATTTTTTTAATAGGCATTTATTTTCGTGTCATAGGTCAGAGTCTTCCACCTGTGCTCACCATACGAGTAAACACAGATTGCAACGCACGAGCTTGTCCGTGATGTTGCAGCTGATGGAACAGGATATCGGTCATTGGGTCATTGCGTCATCATTACTACACTTTTTTCTACACGCGTTTACAATAATGGATTGCACGGACCTGCGTAGATCTACATTCTACATGAACATGATGAATAAATAAAACATGACGTTAACAATTCTTGGATTCAATATATTTATTATATGCGAAGATAACAGTGAAAACATATGGCATATTATAGGCATTGGCGACGTCGTTCATTCGCAGTCACAGTGTACAGTGTACAGTGTACATGTATTTTTTGTTGACATTATGATGCGTCTTGGGCGAGAACGGATATAGCACGGTTCGGATAAGCAACACGGAAGGTTGTATGTCGCCGGACTTCCGTGTACTAACGGGGTCGCACTGTAGTTGCAAACGGTAACTTGCAATCTACTCCCGTACCGTCATTAGCTATCTACGGACGGTACGGGAGTAAATTACAAGAGTTACCATTCGCAACTATAATGAATTATGATGTTTAATATACTCTGTTATTTTACTGCCAAAGCCAATTGAATGCAACAATAGTATACGAAGGCTATTGTTGCGTGTATCTGTAATTCCACAGACACAACAGTAAAAAGTGAATCCAATGATTCATCCAAACAAAGCCACACTAACCGGAGTCGTTTCTCCTTAACAGTTTTGTTTCCCTCGGAGGAAGCCCCGCCCCCGTCTGACGTCACTGACTCCACCTGCTCCAGCATGTTGTCTCGCATCCACTGGACTGACACAGAATACAGAGTGGTGATTTAATATCATATTTATTAAAGAGGTTTACTGATTTTATAAGAAATGAAGCTATGTGACACATAATAAGCGAATACAATATTTATTTCTGCACAAGTTCTGAATTTTCTGTCAATTTTCCATGTTATTTGCAAAAAGAATGATTTCTTTTCGAACTAAATATCTGCGATGTGATAATGGAGCTGGGCTCATTTATAAATGCAACAGAAACTAGTGCCACTCTATTCTCCATCTTCAATCAAGTTGCCCATTGGAATGGGGGGTGGGGGGGGGAACGTGTGTAAATATCCCATAATTCAGTATGCTAGCTACATAAATAGAGCATCTTACACGAGTGATGATTTAATATGATGTTTATTAAACAAGATTACTGGTTGCAGGAGAAACAACTTTTATTAAATACCATATTAAATCATCCCAATTGTTAGATTCTATAGCAAACACCATACATTAAAACTGATCACGTAGCATGTTTTCTGTAACGAGCTCATTTGCATATTTATTACACTAATGTATTATGATTTTTATTGCACTGTGTTTATATACTACAGACACCTATGTATCTTACTTTCCGGATCATCGTACGTCTCAGTGGCACCATCCTGGGTTAGATGCTGCAGGAGAAACTGGGCGAACGGTCCGTTGTGCTGGAGGAGATCGTCGTAGGAGCCAATCTCCGAGATGCGGCCGCCATTCAACACAACGACCGTGTCCACCAGGGGCAACCAATGGAGTGCGTGGGTCACCAGGATCCTCGTCTGGAACACAATAACACAAACATGTGCCTGTACTCGACTGATTGATTGATGGCTTGATTGATGTATTGCTTGCTTGATCGATTGTTTGATGGATTGCTTGCTTGCTTGATTGATTGTTTGATTGATGGCTTGATTGATTGATTGATGGCTTGCTTGCTTGATTGATTCATTGAGTGCTTGCTTGCTTGCTTGATTGATTGATTGATTGCTTGTTTGCTTGATTGATGGCTTACTTGATTGAGTGATGGCTTGCTTGATTGATTGCTTGAGTGATGGCTTGATTGATTGATTGATGGCTTGCTTGCTTGATTGATTGATGGCTTGCTTGATTGAGCTATTGCTAGCTTAATTGGTTGGTTGATTGCTGGTTGGTTGATTGATTGATACATTATTTATTACTTGATTGATTTGTGTGATTGATTGTTCGAGTGATTGTGGATTTATGAAATATTCCTGATGAGTGAAAATGAAAACATTAGATCCATATCTGGCTCTATGCGTGTGTTAACTGACCAGAAGCTGCACTAGTCAACAAGACATTATGCCTCCTTTTGCCAGAATCACATACATGTATGTGGCTGTGACTGGAGAAATGGAGCTTATGGTTTGCAGCCAGTGTATATTGATTATTCAGATCAGCCTGTGCCATAAACTCAATTTCTTGAGTCACAGCCACATATCCGTGGCAATGTAGGACTGTGACAAGCTGATATTAACCATAACGTCACACATACAGTCTACACTAGTTTACTCAAAGTCCAAGGGACTGAAGAAAATAGTTTTGAGGTAATGAAAATTTGAAATGAGAGTTATATGGGAAAACTGAGTTATCAGTAGTTTACCTTAACCATTAGCCGCTACACACAACTATTGTTGTCTGCTGTTGCTTTTATATCTTGCCTTATTTCTCAATAAAAACATGTTTTGACAGCATTTCAGAATCATTTCCCAATGGAAATGATTCTGAAGTGCTGTCAAAGCATGTTGTAAATTATTCTAAACTGCTGTCAAAGCATGTTTTATATGATAAAAATGGAAAATAGAAAATAAACAACAGACAACAAAAAAATAAGATAGCGGTGTAAGGGTCAAGATAGTTTGTGGTAACTAGTGTAGACTGTACATGTATTGAAACCATTCGTCTAGGACCAATACCATATGTACCTTATTCTTAACCAGCCCAGCGTTGCCAATGACATTCCTAAAACAATAGCTCATCCATACCTTTTTTTTAAGCAGCCCGGCATTGCCGATGACATTCGTGAAGAGATCCTTGGCGACATGGGCGTCGACGGCACTGAGTGGGTCGTCAAGGAGATAGACGTCCGAGTTGCTGTAGACAGCCCGCGCCAGGCTGATACGCTGCTTCTGGCCCCCGCTGATGTTGGTTCCCTGTAGACAACAGACCAATATAGACTCAGTACCTGGTTCCCTGCAGGCACAAACCAGTCTAGAATCCGTAACTGGTTCCCTGCTGACACAGACCAGTCTACACGCAGTATCTCAAAGATTTCGAGTGTAAACTGCACTAAAAACGAGTCTCACTAACCTAAATTCGCTTTTTAAAATCAAATACGTTCACTTCCGCATTCTCATTGACTATTGGCCGCCATTTTTGAAAATATTTCAATCACGTGCACGCAGTGCTTTGGTTGGTTACTGGAGACTGACGTCATTTCCATTAGCCAACCAAATCAGTGCGTGTCACGTGATTTGATATTTTTAAAGATGGCGGCTAACATTCATTTTTAATCAGGAAATGAACGTGTTTGATTTTAAAAAGCGAATTTAGTTTAGTGAGACTGCAATTTAGTAACCCTAACCCTAACCCTAACCCAGATTTATGTTATTAACATAAATAAATGCATTAGCAACTGTAAAATCTATGCCGAAAACCCACCCCAAGCAGCGGTTTGGACACGCTGTAATGCGTTGTATAGGCGAGTTCCAGATGTCTACATCGCGTGCGATTTTGTTTCAATGGTGGCAAATGGGAGTTTTATACCTTTCTAAGTACTATTATATTTACACCCGGGTGTATTTGCATTGTTTAGAAATGTGTTTCATCTATATACAAACAATAATTGACCATCCAAGACACGCTAGAATCACCTGTGATAGGTAGTTCCGAGGCATATCCCTCACATCCACCGTCACTTCCAAACAAGAAAACTTTAAATTAAATAAATAAATTACTCAAATATATACTATTTCATGAATATAAAGCATATAGCTTTTTAAGCTCAAATTCAAAGGCACACACCGTTAGGGTGTGCTATTGTACTTTATGTATACATAGCAAACTGCATTTCTGTGCGCACTACCCCGACTTTGCAACTCACGAAAACCCATTATATTGCAAAAAAAGAACCTTTACCTTTAAATTTTCGCAACAAGTACATCTTTCACTGTGTCAGGAAAGATCTATGCTTCATTTATATTTGCTTTTTATATCGTAATTTCACATTCAGACACTTTTATTTTGACAAATTTACTAAATAACAAGAAATGTGTCTGTCGAACACGGACCTGGATTCAGTAACTGGTTCCCTGCAAGCACATACCAGTCTAGACTCAGTAACTGGTTCCCTGCAGCCACAGACCAGCCTAGACTCAGCGATTGGTTCCCTGCATGCACAGAGTATCACTGGCAGGGACAGAAAGCCTACCAGCCTTGTGTCATGATATCACTGATGTTGGTTCCCTGCTCGCACAGAGACCAGTCTAGACTCAGTACCTGGTTCCCTACCAGCCTTGTGTCATGATATCAAGTTTATCAGACACGGCAAATTGGGAATTCAGAGGCTTCTGGCCACCACTGATGTTGGTTCCCTGCACACACAGAGACCAGTCTGGACTCAGTCAGTTCTCCTAGATCTACCCTGCCAATCCTAATACCGACGATGCAGCGGAAGTAGTTTTAAGGGAAATTACTCTCCAAGCTCTGTAGCCTATTTATATAACTACTGTCTGTTCCACGAAATGCTGCCCAAGATTTATTGATATAAAAACAGTCCAAGCTGCTTATTTCTTTTATAAAAACAATGTAAAACTATTTTTTAGAAATGCGCCTACTTTTTATTTCAAGAAAATCCGTCTAATAACAAAGTTATTTCGAATAAACAGTCATGGATGGGATTTTGCCTTATAAATTAATTTCACCGTATTTTAATTGTTGACAATAAAACGAGAAACTACTATTGCAATAAACACTTCCGGTAAACAACAACAACTATTATTGCGAACTGAACACTAATTCTTAAGAAATTTGTGTATTAACAGTTTGCATTAAAATATATCAATTAATCATTTAATATTCATATATTTAGCGAATATCATTCATCCATAAGGTTCCAAGTCGATCTGATACTACTGCTAATACAGTGCGACCCCGTTAGTACACGGAAGTCCGGCGACATACAACCTTCCATGTTGCTTATCCGAACCGTGCTATATCCGCACAAGACGCATCATAATGTCAACAAAAAATACATGTGCACTGTACACTGTGACTGCGAATGAACGACGTCGCCAATGCCTATAATATGCCATAAGTTTTCACTGTTACCTTCGCATGTAATAAATATATTGAATCCAAGAATTGTTAACGTCATGTTTTATTTATTCATCATGTTCATGTACAATGTAGATCTACGCAGGTCCGTGCAATCCATTATTGTAAACGCGTGTAGAAAAAATTGCATTCGATGACACAATGACCCAATGACCGATATCCTGTTCCATCAGCTGCAAAATCACGTGACGACTCGTATGGTGAGCACAGGTGGAATACTCGGACCTATGACACCAAAATAAATGCCTATTAAAAAAATCCCATTATCCCACCCACCTGGTATCGTACTGTACATGACGTTAATAATAGAACGAGATCAAGTGGGTGGGGTAATGGAAATTTTTGTAATGGTCATTTTCTTTGTGTCACACGTCCGACTATTCCACCTGTGGGTTTGAGTACGCACAGAGTTAACCCTTTCAACACCACAGACCTGTATAGACATGTTTTGCCCGACGTGTTATAATATTGCGCCAGTTCATGAGGTAATCAGGCTTATCACGTGAGATTTTCGACGAAGATGAATCTGATAATAGTGTACATTTTCTGTAAACGATATCGAATGTTGACGAATATTAAATTAGTAATTATTACGCATTTGCTCTGAAAATGTTATCAACTTTCCGATATATTTGCAGAAAAAAGTCGAATCATTCTCGGCGAAAATCTCAGTTATATAAAAAGTTGATTATCTCATGCACTGGCTCAATTATGACATAGCGAAACAAGGCCAGTTGTCACGTACACATGTGTGTACATGTGCCGGGGGCGTGGGCAGTGCTGTAACAATTTAGTTAATCTGGGTTAAGTTAATCTGCGCGACTGATACACGATCTCCGATTGGTCAGCCTTTACACCTAATTAATATTCCACCAATGGTGAGCGCGAACGCATGCCGGAAAAATGAAATTGAGCACATAACAATTAGCACTGCTTTGTTACTGGGACCAATAATTGATCTTATTCCCAGTTTGCTCGGATTAATTTACGAAATGTGCAAACGTGATCAGCTGCACATTCACATCGGTGAGATAAAAGGAGGCTATGCATCCATAAAAAAAAAAAAAAAAAAAAAAAAAAATTGTCCATTTTGGGTCTAATTTGGGAATCGCAAATTCAACATGATTTCTGACAATAGTCATTGTTACAAATTTAACAGGATTTTGATATACAAATAGGCAAAAAATTCGGGAGCCAAGGCACAACCGTGTACTAACCGAAATTGTGTTATAGTGAAGCGTGTACTAACGGGGTCGCACTGTACGTCCTAAGGAATTGTAAATTGTGAATGCTAACGAACTTCCAAGTCTTGATGTGATGACCTTCACCAACCAATCAGCGTTTAGTAAACCAAGTTGTCCGCCGGAAATTCGTTCGGCAAAGAAACTGGCTGACAGGAAGTGACTGTATACTTCCGCTGGAAATGACATATATATGGTGTTCCCAAGTCATACCATTAGAGAATATAGATTTACACCGGTATAGATGTGTGAGGATATGTGCAATTAATTTTGCGTGGTAGGAACAGCGTGCCAACCTCAGCCTGGCGTTGTCAATAGATACGAAAGCTGTAGCAGATGATGACGACATCATGTTGTATTTTGACCAAATTCTCTGCATTTTCTTCTGCAATTCTTGTACGAACACCGAGAAATGGAGGCTCGATTCCTTTATTTTTCAACCTGGCAAGATTTGCTCTCATAAAGATAAGGTTAGTGTCTTTTTTTTAATGATGAACTCCAGCAAGCAGTTTGATGCTAGAAAAATTTTAACATTACAATCCTGCATTCAATTCTTGATTTAAGGCTATTACTTCATTATAGGACCGAATTTCAAAAAATAAAAAGATGGCTCATCGCTAAATTTATGCAAAAAAAAGAGAGTTTTAGGGTATTTAAATAGGTATAAAAGTTGGGCAGGTTAACGTGAAACAGACAGTAGTCTATAGCAGAGGGGAGTATTTTGCTATCAGGCAAGGCTAGGAAACATGTAGGAATTTTGATGCTACTGTTTGTGAGACAAGTCAGAAAAATAGCCAATACCAGGCTAGTGTCTTTGATATCAAGCTTATCAGGCAAGGCTAGGAAACATGTAGGAATTTTGATGCTACTGTTTGAGAAAGTCAGAAACATAGCCAATACCAGGCTAGTGTCTTTGATATCAAGCTTATCAGGCAAGGCTAGGAAACATGTAGGAATTTTGATGCTACTGTTTGTGAGACAAGTCAGAAAAATAACCAATACCAGGCTAGTGTCTTTGATATCAAGCTTATCAGGCAAGGCTAGGAAACATGTAGGAATTTTGATGCTACTGTTTGTGAGACAAGTCAGAAAAATAGCCAATACCAGGCCTAAGTGTCTTTTATATAAAGCTTATCAAGGCAAGGTAGGAAAACATGTAGGAAATTTTGATGCTTTACTGTTTGTGAGACAAGTCAGAAAAATAGCCAATACCAGGCTAGTGTCTTTGATATCAAGCTTATCAGGCAAGGCTAGGAAACACGTAGGAATTCCGAGGCTTGCTTCGGAATTCCTACGTGTTCCTAGCCAAGCCTGATGTGCTTGATATTTTTACCAGAGATTACCAGACGTGTGCCTCTGGCATCAAGTTTATCAGGCGGGACTGGGACATGTGTGAGAATTCCGAGGCTTGCCAAGACACTAAAACACACTAGCGCAGTATTTTTATTTATCAGGAAATGTTTTATGCTATCGAGTGAACAATGATCAAGTTTTCATCCATGAAAATAACTTGTGTTTATTGTGTACAACATGGATGTCAGTCAATGACGTCCTGTGACATTGGTCACAGACTATTATGATTTTGTTGAGCAGGCCCTTGAATGGAAAATACCATAATAACCCTAAATATTCGGCCACAATTTCTTCTGAGTAACACATATAAATATATAGTTTGCCACATTGAAGAGTGTCCCAATAGATTTAGGGCTTAGCATGGTCTTACTGGTTTATCGCAATAACTATATATTTGGATACAATGGTTTTACTGGTTTGTCGCAATAACTATATATTTGGATACAATTTGTGTTGGGAAACCCCTATTTCCCAACACAAATGGTGTCCAAATATTCAGGGTTATTACGGCAGGTAATTCCTCACCTTTTCCCCAATTTCCGCCTGGTCGCCGCCGTCAAACATAGCCAGGTCGGGCCTCAGGGCACAGTTGTCAATGACCTTCCAGTATTTGTTGGTGTTGAAGACCTTCCCGAAGACGACGTTGTCTCGTAGCGTCATGTTCTGTATCCACGCCTCCTGGGGCACGTATGCCACCGATCCCTGGAACATGGCGGGGATAATTGTGACTCATATGAAATTCATATGTTTGTCATATGAATTTCATATGCATATCATAAGAATTTCATATGTACAACCAAGTACAATGCTTTTAAATCTATTACAATTGTCATATGAATTTCGTATGTGGCACATTTTGCTGTGTAGCTGAGTGAATGGCTAGTTGGTTGGTTGGTTGATTGGCTGTTAGATTGGTTGGTGGATTGATTTACTGATTGGTTGGTTGATTGGCTGGTGGATTGACTGATTGACTGGTTGGTTGATTAATTGGTTGATTGATTGAATGACCTGTATTCGGTCAATGATCAGCTAGTTGCCAGTTAATCCCCACAAATATTACACCACAGAAGCGGTGTTGCGCCTGCCGAGGCAGTTGACCATAACAACATCGTGGGCATGCTAAATTAAGCATCACTGAAGCCACCAGAGAATAAACTGCATGCTTTAAACAGATTACGTCAATCGCGGCATAAGTGTGTTCCAAATGCTCAATGTATCAAGTGTCCAAATATTGAAGCAATCCATCTAGTAATATTAAAGTTATATCATGATGAAATAACTTGCACAAACTTTTTCACATAAAAAGTGGCTAAGTGTTTATACAACATTGTGAAGGTCAAAAAGGTGAATGGCGGCACGAGTGTGTTCCAAATGCTCATATGTATCAAGTGACCAAATAGTGAAGCAATCCATCAAGTAATATAGTTATATCATGATGAAGAAACTTTTTGATATTTGTTGGAACGGACACCGCCGACGGCGACGGGGGGAAAAAGCGGCGACTATAGTCACACCCTCTGCTAAAGCAGGCGCGACAATAAACTGCAGCAATAATGTACAAGTGTTTATACCTTCATGGAGGCGTGGCCCGACAGCCTCCTCATCTCCCCGAGTAGTGCGGACATCAGGGAGGTTTTCCCTGACCCACAATGGCCGACTACGGCCACCAACTGACCGGACCGCAGTTTCAGGTCAATGCTGTAAATAGAGGTCGAGGTCCGCTCAGGTTTGAGAGAATTTAACTTTCGGAGCACATACTCCACTCTCAAACTCTTGAGCATGAGAACAGAGTATGTGCTCAGAAAGTTTTCAAGTCACAGAATGACTGGATTTTATGTATATTCAATTGACACCAATGAAAAGTGAAAGTGAATGGGTTTAACGTCCCAGCAACAGCTAAGGTCATACAGAGACGGGACCACAGTTTAAAGTCTCATCCGACAGACCAGTGGGATGGAAATACTATGTAAGTATTTTTCACCCTAGGTATCCGGTATTGATGCCCAATGCCACATCCCCGAGGCCATGGACCATCCCTAGACACCAATGAAGTAACTGCCAAAAAAGCACTAGCTTTGTAAAGATTCTAAATATTTTTCCATAATCTCGTTAGTAAAGGAATACACAAGATGTTTGCCCATTAAAAAGATATGAAGCGTCAAGTCAGTCTGACATTTATGCCTGCAGAATAGTAATGTACCAGTACATGCATTAAGAAGTTGACCACAGATTTCAGATGGCCATGTACACAGATGGACCAACTAACTTGCATATACAAGTAAACATATGGTAGACATTCGGACATTATTGCCATCCACAAATGAGTCCAGCAAAAACATTTTTTCAAGAACTTTGCTGAACAGAGACAATTCATTAACCCTTTCAACACCACAGGCCTGTACAGTGGTATTGGCAAACAGTGTAGATCCAGATGAGCCGGCTCGTGGCGAGCCACCTCATCAAGTAATTTTCATATTTTTGAGAACACACCATTTTCATAAATGAACTTGTCTGAAAATCATTTTATGACCATTGGATTGGTTGCAAAATTAACAAAATTAACATATCAAATTCCATTCCAGTTACTTAGGGGTGAAAGGGTTAATCAGCAATTGACCCCGCTACTGAGATACACAAACATAGAAGTGATACGATGGACGTAACTTACTTCTGCAGCAAGAACGTGTCATCTTCAGTTTCCCACGAGAATGTGCCTTCCGATACGTGTACGCTGTAGTCTGAAACAGACTCCACGGTTATAGACCTTCCTGGGCATAGTCTTCATACGAGTCCTACTAGAAATGCCCGAGCATGTTATCAGTACTTGTACTTGAGATGCAGCTGTTTCATTGGCTAATCCAGAGCAGAGACAAGTCCTGGGCATGACACTCAAAACTGTAGATGCAGACACGTAACTCTGCAAATGCTCCTGTACCGTCCACAGTTAGTATAGATGGTACAGGAGTTTTGACAGAGTAACGTGTCCGCATCTACTCAAATCTCACCCTCCTCATACTGTTTATAATTATAGATTTGAGTACTAGGCATGCATACATGTATATAAATAGTACCGGTATACCAGTTGTACATTCTCAGGAAAATGTCATAACCATTTGCCCAACATGTCTCTCAAACACAAATGTGACGGAAATAGGGAACATGGTGATCGTGACCATTGTAAACCAAAATCAGCATCTGCATCCACATAGTCCAATCATGATCTACAATGTTCACCATTCAGTCAGTGAAACCAAGCAAGTACTAAATGGGTCACAAATACAGTCAACACTTGTTTACTCAAAGTCCAAGGGAAATACTTTGAGTTAACGAAAATTAAGTTAGTTATATAGGAAAACATGTACTTTGGACCAAGAAATTTACTTTGAGCTATCAGTAGATTCACTTACGAGAGTTTGAGGTAACGAGTGTAGACTGTACCATATGTGAAATTCCTCCAACCAGTCACACTCGTTCATTGGCAGACTAGTCTAACTAGAGGCAACTGAACTACCCCCCCATTGCGTCATTAGATCGGTCCATCTGAGCAGTCTATACTATTTAACAAGGGCATTGTTATCACTAAGCTAATCTCCTCGCTGGCAGCCTTGATAATAATAACAATAAAAACACTTTTAATGCTTTTGACTTACAAACAAGGTGAATATAAGTCCTCAGTGACTTTCACCTTTGGCGGTCAGACATGGGTCGTATGCAAAACAAAGCACCATCCCTAGAAAATATTGTGGCCAAATAGTATCAAACTCCGTGAAGCGATTCATAAGTTATTGAGAATTTTTTTTTTTTTAATGGATTTGCCTTACAAACAAGGTGAACATAAGTCCTCAGTGACCTTGACCTTGGGTGGTTGGACGTGGGTCGTATGAAAAACAAAGCACCATCCCATGAAACACATGTGGTCAGATATTAGTCAAATATTATAAAACTTGGTGAAGGGTTAATAAGTTATTGAAAAATGAAAGGTGTTACTAACGTACACACGCACATACACACACACGCACACAAGTACATACACACACACACACATACACACACATGCACACACGTACACACACACACGCACACACGTACATGGACTAACGCTATATCCCCTCTTGCCTATCGGAGATGGGATAATTATTTAGTATAGTCAGTCCAGATGGATTGGTCCAATGACTGAATGCAGGGAAGCTCAGTGCCTGTGGTCTAACAATGGGCTTAATGCACCGAGCAGTGTCTTTCCCACTGGGCGGTGTGATGAATGGGTGGGAGGTCGGAATACAACGGAGTATTAGTAAAAGTGATAATATACAAGGGCATGAATTATACATAGTAACAAGAACTGCGTCTGTCGAACGTGGATGCCACCTGCAGCATATTTGAGAAACTGTGACAAAGTGGTTAAGTCATTCAAGTAACCTGGTGAAGGTCAAAAGACGAAGGTCATATAAATTATGAAAAGGCAGGTGTGGCACACATACCAATGAATGAAGTGTTGAAGTATTGAAGCGATTAAGCAACATATGTAGATGATATGGCCAGTTTGAGAAACTGTGACGAACTGGTTATTCAAAAGTGTTAAGTCATTTAAGTAACCTGGTGAAGGTCAAAAGACGAAGGTCATATAAATTATGAAAAGGCAGGTGTGGCACACATACCAATGAATGAAGTGTTGAAGTATTGAAGCGATTAAGCAACTTATGTAGATGATACATGTATGGCCATTTTGAGAAACTGTGACGAACTGGTTAACCAAAATTGTTAAGTCATTTAAGTAACCTGGTGAAGGTGAAAAGGCGAAGGTCATATAAATTATGAAAAGGCAGGTGTGGCACACATACCAATGAATGAAGTGTTGAAGTATTGAAGCGATTAAGCAACTTATGTAGATGATATGGCCATTTTGAGAAACTGTGACGAACTGGTTAACCAAAATTGTTAAGTCATTTAAGTAATCTGGTGAAGGTCAAAAGGCGAAGGACATATAAATTATGAAAAGGCAGGTGTGGCACACATACCAATGAATGAAGTGTTGAAGTATTGAAGCGATTAAGCAACTTATGTAGATGCTATGGCCAGTTTTAGAAACTGTGACAAAGTGGTTAACCGAAAAGTGTGATGGACGGACGGACAGACAGACGGACGTTCTTACATTAGGGTACTTATGTGGCTTATCACATGTTAAATATTAGCCACATAAAACGATTTTTAGCCACATAAAACGATTTTTTAGGTGGCTAATTGTAACCAACCCTATCCTTTAACAAGTCCATAACCCTGTGGGGCTAGCCACATAAGTACCCTAATGTGTGCCCGGACGGACGGACGGACGGACGGACAGACAGACGGATGGACAGACAGACGGACAGACGGACGGTCCAAAAACAATATGCCACCGGCTCTTCGAGACCGATGGCATAAAAAAACAATATGCCACCCGGCTCTTCGAGACCGGTGGCATAAAAATGCCCATCAATTTTAGATATACCAAACCCACCACTAACTTCTCATTCTGTGTGTCCGTGAAAACCTTGCTCCCACCATACATAATTGTGTCTGTGACTGGCGAAATAGGGCTTATGGGTTTTGCGATCAGTGTAGATCCAGATCAGCCTGTGCACCCGCACAGTCTGATCAGGATATGCACTGTTCGCCACTCCATCAATGAAACATCCATCATTTTTTAACAATGAATATAGATTCTTATCAGGAGTGTGCTATTTGATCAGGAGCTACACATGTCACAACTCCCATAAGCCCCTTTATCCAGCCACAGCGACAATTAGTTTTAATTCAGAGATTATTGGTCAACCAAACAGCCCCCACCCACCATGGCTGGGAAAGGCATTGAAAGGTACATAAATACTGACCTGCTTACAAATGCAAACACATTATACATTCGCCTATTGTTTTCGTTTGAGAATTACAATTATTGTCCAACATAAACATCGCATTGGGACCGCACACTGCTAGTGTTGGCCACAGGTTGAAGTAACGGACCGAGGTCTATAAATACATTAAATATACCTAAAAGCATTAATAAGTGAGAAAAAACAAGAAATGCGTCTGTCGAACGCGGATGCCACCTGCAGCATATTTGAGAAACTGTGACAAAGTGGTTAACCGAAAAGTGTGACGGACGGACGGACGGACGTTCTTACAGTACTATACTTATGTGGCTTATCACATGTTAAATATTAGCCACATAAAACGATTTTTAGCCACATAAAAGGATTTTTTAGGTGGCTAATTGTAACCAACCCTATCCTTTACCAAGTCCATAACCCTGTGGGGCTAGCCACATAAGTACCCTAATGTGTGCCCGGATGGACGGACGGACAGACGGACGTTCTTACAGTACTATACTTATGTGGCTTATCACATGTTAAATATTAGCCACATAAAACGATTTTTAGCCACATAAAAGGATTTTTTAGGTGGCTAATTGTAACCAACCCTATCCTTTACCAAGTCCATAACCCTGTGGGGCTAGCCACATAAGTACCCTAATGTGTGCCCAGACAGACAGACAGATGGACGGATGGACAGACGGACAGATGGACGGTCCAAACACTATATGTCACACGTTTCTTCGAAACCCGGTGGCATAAAAAGTGAAACTTTTTTGTTTCCCACTTATTAATGCTTTTAGGTATATTTAATGTATTTATAGACCTCGGTCCGTTAGTTCAACCTGTTGTGTTTGTGGGTATATTTGTATTGTGTCAAAGGCTTCTCAATCTCCTATTTTCAGTCAATGTTATCAAAAGTTGAGAGAATTCACAGAGTAATCAGAAAGCTGTTTCCGACTCCCTCCGTGTATGTTTTCGACTTCCATCGCCATTTATGGAATTATATTCAGCATTTGAAAGTCCAGCCAGAGTTATTGTTATTTTAGACATTATTTCCAATTATAATCAACTTTGCCTTTATATATTAATGGTTCTTTAAATACATGTACTGTGAAGCAGGTAATTGACAATTGTAGATTGCAAGAAATCCACCAATGTTGCATCAATTAACTTCGCATTACATTGCAATGTATACCAAGGGCCCGTATCACTAAACTTCTTATGATAAACTGTTTGTACAAATATCATTACGCAAACACGTCTTATTTGGAATTAATAAATCACTGAACTACTTTCGGCAAGGGAGATAATCAATATCACGCGAACTATTTTCATACGAGCCAAGCGGATTGTTCTGTTTATGATTAGGATATATAGTTTTAAGCTATCTCCTGTGATATATAATGATACATTACTTTGTTATGTTATGGGTACTAATACATGTTGTTTCAATAGCGTATCTCTGTAACGGTATTGTTGTAGATGGAGTTGCAAATAATTTAATAATTATTACGTTCAAATGGTGGCGTAATACTGATAGCACTTCTGTATAACTGTGATTGTCATAAATGGCGCCAACAGTCGTGAGGTTAAGGTCGCCGACTTCAATGATTTAATTACCGATTCTCGAAAGGGTCGGGGGTTCAAACCTCGACGTGGTATAAAAAAAAATTCTCCATATATATTATTTTTGTGATTTTAATATTTTTTAATATTTTCACAATTTTATGATTTTAATAAAAATACCTATAAATTGATAGAAACTTACCAACAATTAAAGTGTCTGTCTTTAAGTAATATATACACAGACAGTTTGTTACTGATGTTTTAAGTTTAAGTAATATATACACAGACAGTTTGTTACTGTTTTTTTAAGTTTGAGGTACTGTCTATACTGTCTATACCATATAATGTTTTACTGTCCCAAAATCTTTTTTTTTTGGCTGTCACAATTAATTAATTTTCGGACAGCAAACATTTTTTTATGAATTTGAAATAATTATTATCCTCCATCTGCTCACAACACTGTTCGAACTGCGCCTGTGGCTACCACGACCAGAATTCACTGGCCGCAAACACAGTAGCCATCGGCGTCTATTTATTAAATTTTTATTTTGTATTTTATTTGAATTCCGCGTGAACGCTGCATTTTGTGTCAACACCATTTACAGAAAATATTGGTGATTTTCTAAACGAATATCGGAGAAATGCGGCTATATATTTTGTCAATTTTCAACACCATTTACGGAAAAAAATTACTGATTTTTTAAAACAATATCGGCACAACTAAATACGGTGATAGAATTTTTGTCAACTTTTCAACACCATTTATGGAAAATATTACTGATTTTCTAAAAACAATATCGGGGAAGGTGTACTGAACTACTCTTTATTTTAAATAACCAGCCGTCTAATAGATCTGTGTATAATCGAGAGTATATCGTTAATTGTCATGTTGTCTCCGACAGTGAGGTGTTGCGGCACACATCAAAACGACACGTCAATTTCAAAACATTGCCTAAGGGTCACAGCTGTGTGGTGTCATCAGATCAACACCTCGTCACAGACAACTACGCATTATCGATTTTTTCCCCACACAAAGCGACGTGTATTTACAACTAGATCTGTGTAATGTGTCGGGTGTAGCCAAAGACCATACATAAATTCGTAATTAGTCACAGATGTAGCCTTAAAATATAATCGATTTCCTTAAATTACGTCCGCATGTTGACAGATATTTCAGAGCAGACGTCATCGTAATTTGCCGTTATTTATTTCCAAAATTAACCATATATTCTGTAAATGGCGTTGAAAGTTGACAATAAATTAAGACCAGATCAGTACGTTAAATCGCTATCGACGACAACTGACGATCCGATGAGAGAGTAATACCGTTTAAGCGTATCCAATGTTAAATATACATCGTTATTTTTTTATGACTTTCGTAGTTTTTACCGAGAAATTCAAACCGTTTCCAATTATTGGGGAACATAATATCATGATTAGCACATCGTTTCACTAAGCGGGGGCTACTCAGGAAATGGGATCACACGGTCTATTGTTTACACTGGATTAATGGCGGCCTCCATGAGGTCTCAGGTAAATCTTATTTTTCAATAATACGACTGTGGTTTCTTCCTTTTAGTGATAACCATGTTCCAGCCGTTAACACTTATTTAGCAACATTACTTAATATGTAGTTAGTCTGAACATTCTGCAGAGAAATCTGAATTGGACGGAATCGAGCGTTGTTTAAACTTAGTCCGGTTCATATGCACAGGTCAAAATATGAACTGAAAATGGCGCTTTGTGTGACAGAAATCCGTACGCGGACGAATAAAAAAAATATTTTGTTATAAATATCATACAGCGAAACAGCGGTAGCATCTACTATTTTAATAATATGCATACATATTGTAATTAATGTTTAATAGTGATATACTTATGAATAATATACGATACTATGGTTTATACTCCAGCACTATGTTTTTAGGCTGTGATTTGCCTCAATATAAACTGGATTAATTAATACTTATATTCATGCGCTTCATGACAACATCATTACATTTAAAATATACAAATATTACTTAAAGGGGTACCGATATGATACATTTTAATAATATAAATATTGAAAATACACATTACAATCGCTTACAACATAAGTTATTGATTGAAAATAGTCACTGCATCGTGACCTATTTGACCGCATTACCTATTGCGCGGCAACCTCACCAAACCCGCTGTTTACATAGGTAACCGGGGGTTTGGTGATGTAGGCTCGCTAATACAATGTTTGCGTAATGTGTTGTATAAATTTGCTTCTCACATGTACTTGGTAATATAATGTTATCATTGTGCACCTACATGCACACATAATTGCATGTAACACATCCATTTAAGAGTTTCCAACATCGGCTGTCCGTGTAAATGTTATTCTAAAATTAAATTTTGCACTTACAAACTTCAACGCAGCCTTACATAGTTTAATGAAACGGGCCCCAGATATAAGCACAGCATAAATCATTCAATTTAAGTACATATACAATAATGGAATGGTGCTTAATGTTCCATTAACACAGAAGGGTGTCATTTAGGACAAGCACGGTGGATGGTATAAAATGTGGCTGTGACTGGAGAAACGGGGCTTATGGGTTTTGCGACCATTGCAGATCCAAATCAGTCAGTGCATCCGCACAGTCGGATCAGGATCTACACTGTTCGGCATTTCATCAAAGAAACACCGACCATGCCCCTAATAAGAAATATAGATCATTAGTAGGCTACAGGAGTGAGTTATTGTCAAGCAGGAGCCACATTGATCACAAATCCCATAAGCCCCATTTCCCCAGTCACAGCCACAACAGGGTGTGGGATCTCGTGGCTTCCGAACCAGATTTTCCGACGCAACATAATCTGTGACGTCATTTTTCAGTAGATTCTTTAAAATCTTCCTAACAAACGGACGGATTTTGATGATATGACTTAGAACTTTCACAAAGAATAGAGTACCGTTTATTTTACATTCACATGCTATTGTTTTTATTAACATTTACGGTAACAGATTCTGCGTCAAAACAACAGAATTATGAGCATATTTGGGGAGCATAAAAACATGACATCACGCCGTTTGGAAACACGTGATCCCACACCCTGCACAAGTGACACATGTATAAGAATGTGTTGACATTGAGTTGACATCATATCGACGGATACCTGGACATGTACCTGATTGCGTGAGGAACGTAACGTTGTCGGCCTGCAAATCAGAACAGCACAAGAATGCTTCGACCCGGCCCAGAGAAACGTACGCCTGAGTAAAACACAGAATGAACCAGGAAATTTACTCAAGTGTTCGAAAACTGTCATAAAAAATAACTAAAGTCACTAACGTTTCACTAGGTGAAAATAAAACATTAATCATAAAAAAAAAAAAAAAAAAAAAAAACAACAACTACTAGACATTGTTTTGTAAAGCATGAATATGCCCCCGTGGCAAACTGGACTCTAACTGGAGAAACTCTTACAAACCTTTTGATTTTTCGATTTTTGAGATTTTGAGAAATGTTTTTTTCATACGGCATCGACTCATCCCTCTATTTAGACCATTACAAAAGTACTTTAGTTCTCAAATATCACCGCATAAGAAAAATCCCTGCGTAAGAGCATTTTATCGTCATGGATAAATCAAATTGAACTGTAAATTCGCCGCATGATCAATACAAAACACTACCAGGCTACTATGTTAAATTCAATTAGGGTTAGGCTTAGAACATTTGGTGATTTTCGACATCTAAAGAGGTTATAGTAACTTTATAGAACATATATGCATGCATCTGGCGAAATCTGAATCAACATATGAAACAAAAAAAATATTTAAAAAATCCGCCCTATCAAGTCACATTCCGCAAACCCCGTGTCTGAGAACCAAAGTACTTTTGTTAATGGCCTTATATTAATGTGGCATGGAAAGCATTGGGAAACAATTGCATATTCTGAATAAGGAACAACTATTTGGCCACGGCCACCATGTCAAGGCGTCGAAACTCAGGGTGTATGTATCTTGTAAGGCCATCCATAACTAGAAATGGACGCTTGTCGACAAGCGCATGTGTATCCCCCTCCCCAGATACACAAGTAGTTTGAAAAAAGGGTGTTTGAGTTATGCTCCGGAGACAAAAATCAGTGACGGAAAAAACAAAGGGAGATAACTAAAAAATTAGTGATGCAAGAGTTGTCATTCTTGCGTGACACACCTTTAGGGTTGTGGTCTATGCATGTGTGAAGTTTCATGAAAATATTCCTAAGGGTGTTCGAGTTATGCTCCGGACACGAAATCAGTGCACGAAACAACAAAGGGAGATAACTAAGAAATTAACGACGCAAGAGTTGTCATTCTTACGTGCGACACACCTTTGGGTCGTCTTCTATGCATGTGCGAAGTTTAATAAACTAGAAAATGTGTTCATAGAACACGGATGTCCCACATATCGCTTTGGCACAGGGCGGTATAGGACCATTAGAGCAACGCGTATATGAAATATGAAGTTGATCCGTGAATGGAAAGAAAATAAGATATTTACCTGAGCGTTAAAGTTTTTGAAGCACCAAGTATGTGACCTTGACCCTGGGATTGGCGGGGGCAGGACGAACGTGAATTTGGCACAGGGCGGTAGAGGACCATTAGAGCAATGCGTATATGGAAGATGATCCATGAAAGAAAACAGAAATTATAAGATATTTACCCGAGCGTTAAAGTTTTTGAAGCACTAAGTATGTGACCTTGACCCTGGGCTTGGCGGGGGCAGGACGAACGTGGATTTGGCACAGGGCGATAGAGGACCATTATAGCAACGCGTATATGAAATATGAAGTTGATCCGTGAATGGAAAGAAAAATTATAAGATATTTACCTGAGCGTTAAAGTTTTTGAAGCACCAAGTATGCGACCTTGACCCTGGAATTGGCGGGGCAGGACGAACGTGGATTTGGCACAGGGCGGTAGAGGACCATTAGAGCAATGCGTATATGAAATATGAAGATGATCCATGAAAGAAAACAGAAAGTATAAGATATTTACCCGAGCGTTAAAGTTTTTGAAGCACTAAGTATGTGACCTTGACCCTGGGCTTGGCGGGGGCAGGACGAACGTGGATTTGGCACAGGGCGGTAGAGGACCATTAGAGCAATGTGTATATGAAATATGAAGCTGATCGGTGAAAGAAAACAGAAATTATAAGATATTATTAACCCGAGCGTTGTTTTTGAAGCACCAAGTATGTGACCTTGACCCTGGGCTTGGCGGGGGCAGGACAAACGTGGATTTGGCACAGGGCGGTAGTGAACCATCAGAGCAATGTGTATATGAAATATGAAGCAGATCGGTCGAAGGATGAAGAAATATGAGACATTTACCCGAGTGTTAAAGTTTTGTGACGGACGGACGGACGGGACGCACGTTCCTACGAATGAATACTTGTTGGGTTTTTACTCTATAAAAATACCCAACAAGAGTACCCAACACTATCCTAACCCTACCCAATATCCCTGTATGCTTACAACAAGTACCCATTCGTGTGTGTGGACGGACGGACAAGGGTAACACTAAATGCCCCCTCCACTATCGTGGTGGGGCATACAAATATTCCAAAGGGTGTTCGAGTTATGCTCTGCATATGAAATCAGAGCATGAACCAACAAAGGGAGATAAGTAAACAAGAATTCCGCGGAATCAAATGCCTCGCCTTGTCCCGCCTTGTCCCGCCTTGTCCCGCCTTGACCTCGAGCCTGGGCCCGAAAGCAATTTTCACTGGCCCGAACATATTATACAATTACAGTCGAACTTCGATGGGTCGAACCCTGGTAAACTCGTCAGCTATGCTTGCCTCGAACTAGCCTTTAGGTCCCGGCAGAATTCCTATATAAATACGTTAAAACTACCCGGTATAGGTCGAACTTGTGAAAGTCGAACAACCCTCAATGCCTCGAATCGCTGTCACGCCCGGTCGTGTATAAATCCACTATAAACACCACAAAAACTCGAACATGTCAGACGATTGTCTCCAGACTAGTTGATTGACTTTCACACCTATTGTTAACCGGTTGTCAAACAAATCTCAAGTGGTTATTTGAGCGTATACAATAACGGCAGTCGTGACCAGCATACGTGGTAATTATGCATTGACCAATGTCGCGAAGTTGTTAGTTAATTAAAGTAGTAATTTATGGGACATGTGGAATTAAATATCGCTCAGTTTTAATTAATGACCCAAGCATCTGGCCTTTTAAGTTGTAAATCAACATGAACTGTTTTTACTATGATCAGTAATGAGTGTGATGTGTCATCCGATTTATTCGCCATATAAGCAGGTGAAGCGGAAGACTACGAAGCAAGGCGAGATAACAGACTTCTTCAATACCGGACGTGTATAACTTTCATGTATAACTTGTACTGGGTTCCATGTGATAGTAAATTATGATATGCAGTGAATGTGGTTCCGGGTCCGAAGTAGTGATCGGGCGTATCGGACGGGGCAATCAAGTCCGCCAATTGTATTTCGTAATCATTTTCTGTTGTTCTCATGTTCTATTGCTGTATAATGGCTATGTAAATAAAAACACACATGAGTTTGCCGCTTTCTTTATTTTATTAAAGCCTGTTTCTGTTAATAAACGATTGTGACAATCAACCGTAAATGCAAATGTAAGCGCATTTATATGAAACAACGTGTCGTAATGACGACTTGTTTCACTTAGTACACTGACCAACTTGTCGATCTGTAATGGTTACAGTAGAAAATCCCGATGGGTCGAACAACGGATGGGTCGAACTAAAACTTAACCCCGCAGGCTGTTCGACCCATCGAAGTTTGACTGTATTGTCAGATTATATTCTATGGCTCACTAGTCAATAATTGTTTTATTATATGATAATAGTCTGTATATAGCACTTACGACCTTATGCTACTAGACAAAAATTGAAAAAGAATTAGAAAAAAAAAATGAAAAAAAAAATGGAAAAAAAAATGGAAAAAAGTTTAAAAATTAAAAATAATAAAGCTTGCTACTGGAGCCAGAATTTTTTTTTAATAGTCCTATATTTATCTATATATATCTGCACAGGTCCACATAATGCCACAATATTTTCAACACAGTTTACGGAAATGTAATATCCAATGTAGTAATTTACCTGTATAAATTACCTGTGGTCAGACTGGTCAAGACTGGTCAAGACTGGACATTTGCACATGCTAGCACATGCACAGGTGAATGGTTCTCCCAGTCTCTATTGTTCTCCCTACAGGTAAGGTGTACAGAGCACACGAGAAAAGGTGTACAGAGCAGACGAGAAAACGGGTCTTCATGCATTATTGTCCAGTTTGTAGAGTGCGCAAAACAAAAAAGGGAGATAACTCAAAAATTAGCTACGCAAGAGTTGTCATTCTTGTGTGCGACACACCTCCGGGTCGTGGTCTATGCATGTGTGAAGTTTCATGAAAATATTCCAAAGGGTGGTCGAGTTATGCTCCTCCAGACAGGAAATCAATGCGCGAAAACAAAAAAGGGAGATAACTAAAAAATTAGCTATGCAAGAGTTGTCATTCTTGTGCACGACACACCTTCAGTTCGTGGTCTAATTGAATGTGTGAAGTTTCATAAAAATATTCCAAAGGGTGGTCGAGTTATGGTCAATCAGTGCGCGAAACAAAAAAGGGAGATAACTAAAAAATTAGCTATGCAAGAGTTGTCATTCTTGTGCACGACACACCTTCAGTTCGTGGTCTAATTGAATGTGTGAAGTTTCATAAAAATATTCCAAAGGGTGGTCGAGTTATGGTCAATCAGTGCGCGAAACAAAAAAGGGAGATAACTAAAAAATTAGCTATGCAAGAGTTGTCATTCTTGTGCGCGACACACCTTCGGGTCGTGGTCTATGCATGTGTGAAGTTTCATGAAAATATTCCAAAGGGTGTTCGAGTTATGCTCCGGAGAAGAAGTGTCTGCGGCGGATGCGGCCCGCTGTCAAATCCATAGTATCCCCAGACGGAGTCCGGGGGATACAATTATATCTCCGTTTCCTGTAACCCGACCGACCCGCTAAAAACGGTGCGACCAGATTTTTTTTATTGCAATTTTTTTTTTTTTTTTTTTTTTTTTTTTTTATAATCGTTGGCCCTAAATGGCATACATGTTCATACAACAACACATACAGCAATTGACATACTTTTATTGCAAGTGGTGTTAAAATATTGTACCTTTTTAATATTAATAATTTTTAAATTCAATATGTCATGTGACAGAAAAAAAAAGAAATTGCCTACCGACCGACCCACTTCTAATATTCTGGTTCGGGTTACAGGAAACAAACACTTTTTTAAGGATGGCCTAAGGTATAAAATGTTAGTGTTCTAACTTCACAATTGAAGGACTGCAATGCAATATAAACGTCATATCACAATCACATTGACATGGGGCCACATGTGTGGGATATAATTATAATATGCAGAGCTCCAGATAAGCTGCATATTTGCTTAAATACCCAATTAAAATTGCCAAAAACCCAATTGAAATCAGAAGTGGCGAGTATCAAAAAGCAAAACACATTTTGTGGTACCTTTATCATGCTGCAGAAAACAATTAAACAGACCACAAATATAGCATATTTTTTCTTATTTTCCATGAAAACACATCTTGGTATTTCCTTAGAATTGTCTCCAAGGAGACAATTCTAATGAAATGCCAAGACACGTTTTCATTTCGAAGTAAACAGTAGTGTGATTAAGTTTACCCAATTAAAATTTTGAAATATCCAAATGAATGACAATACTCAATTACTAATTCCTTTATCTGGAGGTCTGATATGGATGATATCAAGAATATGAAGTTGGAAGTGAATCTGACTTAGCCTACAGAGACACATGTATAAGGCATTCAAAACATGTTAATGGATAGTTGTGAAAAAAATAGTTGAATTGTTCATTGAGACAGTGTTGGTGAGCTATAGAATGAACATATGGATGATGAAAAACAAGCATGGGAAGTTTCAAGTGAATATGGCTTATAATAGTGGAGATATACAGGATGAAATAAATCCAGCATAATAATTCAGCATACTTTTAATTATCAAATATATGCAGTTGTTAGTTTTATATGATATAATACATATGAGCTACAGATGAGCCTGCACATCCGCTCCATCTGACCAGGGACAACACTGCTTGCCATGCAATCAATTAGACTAGCCACCATCATTGAACAAGAAATAAATAACAGCGATGGATGTACCCTTCACAAACCTGTCATCTGACCTTGAACTTCGGCACAGGGGCCACATGAGTGGGCTATATAATGAAACTACAAAATGTGGTCTGTCAGCGCACTTAGGACCCCCTATAGGTGATTTGAGAAACTCTTACAAAAACTTCCAAAAAAATAAACGGACGGACGTACTACATTTAGGGTTTATGGGCTATTTGTTCTTTAAAAGATCAAAGGAATAGCCCCTAAACTACAATAGGTTTAGGGGCTAACAGAATAAATCTATTGTATTCTATTGTCTTAGGCTCCTCCCCCTAGCCCCTAAACCCCAAATGTTAGCCCGGACAGATAGACAGATGGACAGACAGATGGACAGACAGGGCAAAACCTATAGGGCACAGCCAATTCTCGGCGGGGCCCTATATATGGATGATGACAAATAAGCATATTAAGTGTCAAGAAAATTTTAACACAAATCTCGGACAGACAGATAGACAGACAGGGTGGCGACTATATGTACAAGAAAAACATTTGGGGTACATAAAAACTTCTACCTGCTTAACCCTTACATCCATCCACTGCTTACAATGCTGAATTAAAATTTGTCGTCTGCTGTTTATTTCTTATTTTCCATTTTTCTTATCAAAAACATGCTTTGACAGCACTTTAGAATAATTTCCATTTTAAATGATTCTAAAATGCTGCCAAACCATGTTTCATTTAGAGAAAATACAAAATAAGAAACATCAGCAGACGACAATTTTCGGTTCTCGCCTTCTACGGGTTAATGTACAAGAGGACTTAGTCAGTGATGTTGTAAGATGCCTTTACTCAGCGGAAAGCCCAGATCTGGAGCCAGACTGGCCATAAATACCACTGGCCCCAGTCTCCAGTCACAGTGACATTAACCCTTAGAATACCAAATTCAATTTGTTCATCTACTATTAATTTTTCCCATTATTTCTCGATCAAAACATATTTTGACAGTGCATGATAATTGTCTCCTATGGAGACAATTCTCATTCACTGTCAAAATAGTTTTTAGTAATGAATAAGAACAAATATAAACAAACAGCAGACGACAATTTTCCTTTCCCGCGTACCTGAACAAGTCCGTTGATGACGGTGGGGAGGAGCACGAGCGGGTACTTCACCACGACAACAATCGCCAGGGAGACGAACACTTCCTGTGAGCCAATGTAGTGGTCGGGGCGCAGCAGCACGTACAGCAGGATCAACACAAAATGTATCTGCAAGTAGTTATGATACAGTCAATGCTCGTTTACTCAATGTCCAGGGAACTGAGAAAAATACTTAGAGCTAACGAAAGTTATTATATACATGTAGTTATTATACAGGAAAAAATGCATGACCAAGACTTTGACTTTGAGTTACCAGGAGTTTAACTTAAGAGAGTTTGAGGTAAGGAGTGTCGACTGTACATCAAATTTCCCTTTTACAGTGGAGGTGCCCAGGGTGTCCGGCACAGAGAGGTTCCATTGCAATGTAGACATACAAGAACTGACAATATAACATAGGTACATATGACAGATTTACATTAGGACATACTGGACATTATTTGACAAGTTCTCATGGCCACATTTAGAAAGTGAAATTCTCACTATTACACTATTCACAAATTCCCATTCATAAGCATACATTAGTTTTGACCTAGATATTCTCAATGTAAAATGTGGGTGATACTTCAAACTAATTTCTACCAACACAGTGATGTTCATATTTAATAGTCAATAATGATCTATAAGTTTTGTTAGAAGCATGACAGGTGTTTCATTGATGGAATGGCGAACAGTGCAGATCCTTGTGTGGATGCACAGGCTGATCTGGATCTACATTGGTTGCAAAACCCATAAGCCCTATTTCTCCAGTCACAACCATATATATATTCTATAGCCAACATAGGCCGATAGCTATTCTCTATATAATCCCCGGCTGGACACGTACCATATACTGACTGTGGGTGCCGATGGTTGTGGAGATCGCCATCAGGCGCGCGTTCTTGAACAAGTTAGACAACTCCTCCTGTCGCAGGGCTGTTACCCGCTTCATGAAGGTTGGTTCCCAGGCGTACATCTTCAACACCTGCAACAGACAGGAAGTGTAAGTGAAAGGGTTTAAAGTCGTAGCAACAGCTAAGGTCATATCGAGACAGTATGTATGTTGTTTTTAAGTCTCATCTGAAATACCAGTGGGAAGGAAATACATGTACTATGAAAGTATTTTTTCATGGCCAAGCGGGGAGTGAATCCAGTATTGAAGTCAAAGAACAGAACTTACAATTAATTACAGCCGATGGTTTTATTAAATCAAAGTTATTTCTGTTAGTCTAGACAATGATAGGCTGCAATTGCGCTAGCATAAAATACAAATGTTTTACAGCAAATTTGACGTCTGTGCTGTAAATTCCATGAGTCAAAATCATATGTCGAGTGTCAAAACATTTTCCCGGTTTCACAACAAAGTCGGCCATGTATTTAGCATTCTATTGTAATTTATATGCATGCATAGAAAACGTCTTGGCTGTATACACTTCCACCTGACGATTCGCTATTGCACGATCGTGGAGTGTATCTGCTTTTCATCAATTAAAAATTGCATGAAAATGGCTAAAATAGTCAATTTATTTTGTTTTGTCATTTTGTTGTTAGTGTTCTGAACCCAGCCTCGCTTTGGAAATTATATACAAAGGGGAGTAATTATCTTCACGATAAGTATATCCCGCGGCTTGCTTTGGTGCACCATTTAATAGCTGGTCGTAATTCCATGTAAGTGGTTTAATTTAGCATGACCATTAGTATTTTGTTTTCTTATTCTCAATTTCACACCATCAGTTGAAATTAATAACGGTCATATAGTCTTTATTAAAACGATAGCCTATGTGGCACGGCCTGTGAAAACCGCAAGTTTTTTTGTAACAAAAATATTTCATTGAATGTGTCAAGTCGAGTAACCCACACAAGCTAGGTGTCCAAATCAGGAGAGAATAGCAGGCTTATTTGCTTTCTGTCCAATGTATACTATCCTGGTCAAGCCCGAATATTTAAGCAGCCTATGACGAATTGGCAATGTCCGCTGACGTAATTACTGATGTTTTTAATTAGATATTCGCGAGCATTGTAAACCATGGGCAGACTACGCCAATCCACTGCCTGGTCTGGCCGCTATTAAATACAATAAGCCGGGATTTGTCGGAGATCGAGACCCAATTCATATAAAAACGTTTGTCGTGTCACTTTAGACTGGTTCCCGGTCACTAGGAATAACGCTAGGGTATGAGCCCATCCGACAGGGTACCAGTCTAGTGAGGACTACGTGACTGACGTCAGCAACCGCGTGTATTGATCTTTGATATGGCCTTGTGCCCCGTGGTGTGAAATTTACACTTGACAAGTGCGGTGTGTTTGAAGTCTTAGTTTTGTCACTGTAGACAAATCAGCATCGTGTAAACACAGTTTGCCAGCTAATGATGGAGTTTTATGACTTGCGCGGAATTGCATTATGCCTATTGGAATAGACGACACGGAATAAATATCGGGAATTACCGTTAATGGAGTTATGCAATATTTTTCACGGAAAATGTTTAATGTCGCCAAAATGACACTGACCATATCGGGCAAGGTAAATGTTTTCAAAAGAATGCGAATGTAATTGATGACTAATTCGTTACGACCAGTTGCAATTCAGATGATAGCGACCAGATTTTGATGAAAGGAAAATAGCGATTGTGGTGCTATTTTATTTTTGGTGACAAAAACATGACATGGTCGCTGTTCACATACAAAAATGCCGTATGGGAATGAAAATAGCTGGTCGCAGGTCGCAGTTCCGGGGTGGTCGTTATTCCAAGGTCTTATAAAGAACAAAATTGGACGTTTTTTTTTTAACTGGCCGTTGTGGACAGGTGGTCGCTATTCCCAGGTGGTCGTTAACACAGGTTCGACTGTACATGGAAAGGTGCTGCCTAATGTGTAGTAACTGTGTCACAACAATGAGGGATTGTAGCTAGATATCTCTCTTTGAATTTAATTATAGAAATCCGGTCGTAATTATAGTTTCAGGCCTTATTGATTCTAACAAAGGCGAATGCAGCAGGAATTTTTGTGAAAAGGAATGAACCAGTGTAGTGTTTTTGATGAGTGTTGATCCAGATCATCCTATGTATCTGCGTAATCTGATCCAGGACTACATTATTGGCCGGATTCATATTTTCACACACATTGTTATTGCAACCAGGGTAGATGCTGATCAGACTGCAGATGTGCAGTCTGATCAGGGTCCACTCTGTTCGCAATAACAATGGTTGTACTCTGTGTTCAGTAAGACATAAACGCGAAAATACAAAATAGGACCGGATCTATAAATAGATTTGCAAAGGGACATAACTAGCTACGATCCCTCATAGTACGTCTTGCTCAGACAGTGCTATTCTACAAGTTCCAAACCACGTCACAGTAAACTACATACTGTAATAACCTTAAGTATTCGGACACCATTTGTTTTGGGAAACCCCTATCCAACTACATTGTTATTGTAAATATTGGGACACTCTTTGTTTTGGGAAACCCCTATCCAACTACATTGTTATTGTAAATATTGGGACACTCTTTGTTTTGGGAAACCCCTATCCAACTACATTGTTATTGTAAATATTGGGACACTCTTTGTTGTAGGTAACCTTATATTTACAGTGGAACCTCTCTAAACTGGACAACAAAAACATATGCGATCATAATTTTAATGGGCTTCTTGGTGATAATGCATGTTCATGATCGCATAGCACTCAACTATGGCTCGGAATAATAAAATGCCTGATTTACAGTGAAACCTCGCTAAACTGGACACCCTGGGGACCTCCCAGGTGTCCGGTTCAGCGAGGTTTCACTGTATATGTCTTTCCCAAAAATCAATTGTGTCCGAATATTCAGGGTTATTACGTTAGTCGTACCTTTATGCCGGTAAGAATCTCATTCATGAGTTTCACTCGCTGACTTTTCAGCTGCAACAGTCGTTTCTGTATGTGGTTCTGTAACCTCGCGATACTGGCTAGTGAGACCAGTATGAGGATTATCACCGCCAACCCGCCCAGGGTCGCTATTCCTGTATAACATGAGAACAAACATCTCACCACATGTGAAACATCACAAAGTACATACGAGACATGCCATGTGATTTTGTACCTTCGGACATCTGCGTAATTTCATGAAATACACTTACCAAATATTAAATATTTTCCGTAAATGGCGTCAAAAGTTGACAAAATGTTCAGAGTATAATATAATTCCGCATGTACTCTTTTGACATTATTTTTTGTAAACGTATTTAATGAAAATTACGCAGATGTCCGAAGGTACAAAATCGCATGGCGTGTCTCATATAAGGTATGTAAAGCATGGATATGCGCCATTGGCATTCTTGAATGTAGAAAATGGCTAAGAATTTCAGCGATATTGTAACGGTCAAGAAACACCATCTTAATGGTGGTATGAGTGGGTCACATATGTTCAGATGTATCAAGTGTCCACATAGTAAAGATATCCTTCAAGTGATAATGAAGTTATGGCATAATGGAGAACTCTTACAATCTTTTCAACGAAATTGATCATGGACAGATGTACATATGAGACAAACCATGTGATTTTAAACCTTCGGAAATCTGCGTAAAAATGTTTACAAAATTTACAATATTTTTAATAATTAAAGTCAAAAGTTGACAAAATTTTCAGAGTATATAATTCCGCAAATACTCTGAAAATCTTGTCAACTTTTGATACCATTTACGGAAAATATTTTATAAATGTATTTCATGAAATTACGCAGATGTCCGAAGGTACAAAATCACATGGCGTGTCTCATATGGACGAAACCTCAAGAGTCGCATCACTGGCATGACAAGCCATAATAACCGTTACAACGCTACCTACCTACAATCCCCCAGAGTAAGACGACGGCACCGAGAGTGAATACCACGCTGTTGGGTAGGTAGTAGGAATAGATCGCCGAGTCCTGAATACGCTGGCAGTCCACGGACATTAGGGTGGAAATCTCGCCCACAGATGTGCCACTTCCCGTCTTGGCGACAGTCAATGCCTGGTGAAAATATGTATGCAATATTTGCACCACTATGAAGGAGCAATAACTGGGTTTCAGTAATCCGTACACATACATACTAGGACAATTTCCATTTTCCATTCTAAGGGTTAAACCGGTAATAACGATAATACATGTACATTTATTTATTTATTTAATTGTATTTAATGGCCTGTCAACAGCGACGGTCATTTTAAGCCGGGTTAACGAGGTCAAATCCCATATATCACTTGTACGGAAGGGGTGAAAATCCAAAAATCTCAATAGAAAATTTATATTCAGCCCTAAAATTAGAATCACCTGGGTGCCGTTTCACTAAACTTTGTACGACTAAAAAGTCTGTTAAGTGCACAGCTCAAATGTTCCAGGAAATTTTCATTATCAGCCAATAATTCCAGCACAAAAATATTTACACAATTCCCTAACATTTGATTGGCTCGTAGCAAGTCTCTGTCCAAAATTTATATCCCAGTAAACTCCAATGCCAAACTACTTTCCGTAACCGTCAGACGCAGTTAAAATAATTCTTAAGAAAACGGAAAATAAACACATTTTCTTGATGAATTTATTTCAAATGCTGGAATTATAAGAAATGAATGGCCTTTTTTGTGGAATTTATCGAGGATATAAACTTGGAAAAGTCGCGGGAATACTGGACGAGGCCTTGCGGCCTTCGTCCAGTATTCCCGTGACTTTTCCAAGTTTATACCCCGATAAATTCCACAAAAAGGCCATTCATTCCTATAATATTGGGAAATCTTTGATGGCTTTGTTCAGATTTAATGACCGCTACATGTAGGCTGAACATGGCATTAATGAACCACCATTAATGAATGTGTCAAGTGAATTTATCAAAATGTTCGTACAAACATTTTTGTCGTAAACAGTTTCGTGAAATACCCCTCTGATATGGTGCCATGTCCGCATACAAATGTGTATGCTCAGAGCTCCAGATGAGTTTTGTATCTAAAGAGTATGATACCCCCATATTTCAAATTCAATGTGTATTTTACTTTTACAAATGCATGATTGCTTTTCTTCCTTATTAAATAGGGAACAAATGATACAAAAATAAAACAAATTTAACAAGAAATGCGTCTTTCGAACGCAGATGCCACCTGCAGCATATTTGAGAAACTGTGACAAATTTGTTTGTGTGACGGACGGACGGACGGACGGACGGACGGACGGACGGACGGACGGACGGTCCAAACACTATATGCCACCCGTTTCTTCGAAACCCGGTGGCATAAAAATACACTTATTTGAGCTCAACTAAGTAAATTTTAAACTGTATTACAGTATTTTCACTACTCAATGCGTATAATCACATTGCTGCGAGTATTTTGTACTCCCGCTTTTGATATAATCAATGCGTATTCTGCAGAAATAAGTGTGTAAAATACGCCAATATGCACCTTATCTGGAGCCCTGTATGCTGCTAGCTATTGATTACCTTCTTGTATATGATGTACATCAGCGCCGTTTTCATCTTCAGCCCAAGCCGCGAGCTGTGGTGGACGTTTACGTTGTAGAACAGAGATGAAAACTCAATCACAACAAACAGCAGAATGGCGTAGATTGTCCCGATCCACACAGGGTCCTCCCTGATCACTTTGTTGTCAATGTATTCTATAAGCAACCTGAATATGGAGCGGTAGATATGAGACAAGCCATGTTATTTTATACATAAATAAATGTGTGATTTTTCATGAAAAATATTTACAGAACTGAGATATTTTCTGTAAACGACATCAGAAGTTTCGACATCATTTATGGAAAATATCGTAAATACTGTAAATATTTTTATTGAAAATTTTCACATATTCTAAGGCACAAAATAACATGGCTTGTCTCATATGTGGACACAAGGAAATGTAGACATGTGGAGGCCATTAACTGATTGACGTAAATCAACAGTACTCCTTACTTTGAAATTATGATGGAGAAACTTTTACAAACATTTTGACGTAAATGATCACGGAGGTATGGATGTACGGATGTACAGACGGACAAATCAAAGTTGTTTCAGGCTCGTAACAAGACTGTTTTTTTTTTTGAGCACTTGAAGGGCCTGAGACAGCTAGTGGGGTCCATGGGCATGCACCCCCAGAAAATATTGACATCCAGGTTTGAAAAGCCATTTCCTGCATTCTCAGCAAAAACTGAGCACAAACTACGACTCCCTTGCTTACATCAATATTATATAAGCAGACATTACGTTTGTAAAACATGGCTATGACCCAGTGACATACTAGACTCTAACTGGAGAAACTCGTAAATGTACACGGTCGGCCGTACACATGGACGGACAGAACCTGAAGAAGAACGCAATATGCCGCCCCCGTAGCTATCGCATAGGGGGGCATAATGACAATATACATGTATATGATATACTGCATGAAAGGTGGACCTCACAGCAATAAAGGGGGAGTTCCAACCACACCGAACCCCATGGTTACGCTGTTTTTCAAAATATACAGACCTGAGAAACACGGATGGACAAATCAAAGTTGTTACAGACCTGAGGAAGACAGACAGGACAAAGAAGGCGACGACGGACACCATGCTGTAGAGACAGAACTCTGTGATGTCCCACCAATACGTCTTCAGTATCACCCGCATTAAACACGGACCCACTCGCTTTCCATTGGGCGGCTGTTGGAAAATAACATCATTGTGTCAAATTGTATTATGTAAACAAGAAAAGCTATGTAGAACTCTTTGCATGCTACAGGATTGTTTGACAGTGTTGGTTGTTCGTTTGTTTATTGGTGTTTAACAGCCTATCAACTGCTAAGGTCATTTAAGGCCGGGCCAAAAGGTTTGATCCCGCATTTAACCTGCTGCATTGGGGGAAAAATATTTACATTGAGATAAAGATAAATTCAGCCCCGACATTAGAATAACCTGACCTGGTGCAAGGTCCATAACACACCAAAGTCATTTGGCCCATTCCCCTAAAATAGGATTATGAATAATCGTAATACATAAGGGGTATAACCAGATTCAACTCTCACATACAAGAAAGCCAAAGACGTACCCGAGGGCCACTATGGCAACTACAGACAATTAATAGATAGATTGTTTGACAGTGTTGTGTCCTCAACTATATGTACATGGCTACGTGTATACCCTGGAAGATTCTGTGTCCAGTATGCTGGCTTTACTGGCAGCCAATAAGAGAGGGGTATCTTCGCACGATTTAGAATACGACACTCGGCTGGTGCAACGATCTTTCATTCTGAAGGAAAATGACAAATAAGGAAATACAACACGAGGAAACGATTCATGGACAGATCGTGTTTAATCACCTGCTACATAGACACGTGACTAGGTAGAACCAATATGTCATTAGTAAGGAAAGCAACATATAATTCTATACTGAACACACATGTACAAAGTGAATGGTTTAACATCAGCAACAGCTAAGGTCATATAGACAGTTTAAAGTGAAAATAAATAGGTTTGATGTCCCAGCAACAGCTAAGGTCATATAGAAACGGAACCACTGTTTAAAGTCTCACCTGACAGACCAATGGGATGGAAATACCATGTAAGTATTTTTCACTAGTGTGAGAATTGAACTCACAACCTCCAGTATCCAGTACGCCACAGACAATCCCTGTATGGTAAGAAACATGTAATTCTATACTGAACCCACAAAGTGAAAGTGAACAGATTTAACACCAACAACAGATACGGTCATGTAGAGACGGGACGTTGGTTTGAAGTCTCATCCGAAGGACCATGAACCACAGACAATTGAACTCCCCACCCGCATACCCAAATTAGAAAAGTCCATCAGTAGCCTATTTCATCAACATTGAACAGATGTCAGCCACATATCCAAAGTATTATCTAGCAAAGTATAGTTTGGGGGAGAAATTTTTAATTTAAGGATAAATTTATTAATTTTTATTATACTGAATTTATTACATTATCACAGCCATTTTGGCTGTGATAATGTAATAAATTCAGTATAATAATTCTGCATACTGTTAAGCATCAAATATATGCAGTGGTTAGTTCTATATGAAATAATGCATTTCAGGAAAAATAAATGATTACTCCCTCAAAGTATACTTTGCTAGAAAAGTATACTTTGCAATGTTGGTGAAATAGGCTACTGGTCCGACAATACTACGTTTGTTATAAATCAATCGCCTGTTTATTAACATACAATATCCTGATCTGGTCCAGGTACCGCTTTAACAAAGAAATGTTCACTTAGGGCTATTCCAGTAAAATCTATACGGGGGGGGGGGAGACGGCAGGTCCATTGATTATTTATCGTAGGTTATTGCCAACGAAAAATAATTTAACCTGTAGGAGGGTAAATTTGTTAATTCAAATTCATTGCATGTCATAGTATTGAAATAAAAAATATTTTATGCTTGTTGTTGTTTTCTTAAAAAATATTTTATGCTTGTTGTTGTTTTCATAATCTGTATAATAAATTGTGGGTTATTGTCAGCCAGAAAAGAATTATACGCTGACTGCCAAGCAATTGTTGTTGTTGTTAGTTTAAAAGTTTCCCAAAATGTACAAAAACAACTCCAAGAATGCACATAGCATGATAGTAGGAGTATGATAGTAGGATATTTTGTTTCGAATTGTACATTGACGCTGTGGCCTGGTGGTATCGACCAGAACTTCAGAAGTTGGGGTTGCGAGTTCTATACTGGCTCCCATCAATAATTTTTAAAAAAAAAATTTCATTTGATTTCAAATTGCAAACAAAAAAGGATAAATAAATAGCAGTACAATTGGGTTGTACTGTTATTTATTTATACTTTTTGCAATTTAAAATGAAAATTACTTAATAATTATTTAATAAATAATATTTGTAAATGTTATGCCAAACAAATAATAGCCATACAGCCCCAATCCAAAACATGTCCCCAAGATGTTGTTTCTACGTATGGATCCTCCGTCGACTCGTCGGAGCACCGCCTTGCAACGTACATTTGTACTGTGGACGCATTAATTGTCGTCGGTTAAATTTTGGATATTAATATCCAAAATACATATTCGTCATCTTCATGAATGAGGGGGTGTTTCATTGTAGAGATGACTACCACAGGGATTGAAAATTCCAATTGACGGCTAAAATTTGTTAATAATTATTTTCAAGGCATTCATTTTCTAAAATAATTTAATACTGGTAAAACCAGTGTCAGAGTAGCAAATGGTGGAATTTTCAGCCCCTGTTTTTGTTAATTGTACGTTGAGATTTTTATTTTTATTTATTATAGGTTTGCATTTTTTTAGATTTTTATTTACTGTAGGTTGTGATTCTTTATTTTTTTTATTTTTCATTGGTGGTTGGGTTTAAACAAAATTTTAAAACACTGTAGGTAGGCTGAGAATTTTTTTTTATATGTCGTAGGTTACCCCCGGCAAAAAACGCCTTCTCTCCCCCCCATATAGATTTTACTGGAATAGCCCTTAGATCAATTCCATTTTAATTGTCAGTTTATGGCAAACCGGGGCTACAGTGGCCGATAAACGGAGTCAGCAGCTCGGATAATTGCCAGTGTGGACAAGTGTAGCCCCAGATAAATCTAAAACAGTATTGCGACATTATTTTAACACGGACTTACATACATGTACACAATTTTAGGGCCTATGTGATATTATTGATATATATTACAATAATGTATAGCCTATGTAGGCTATACATTATTGTAATATATATCAATAATATCACATGATTTACACTGTTGATTGATTGATTGATTGATTGATTGATAGGTGTTTAACAGCCTAGGGCATTTAAGGCCTACAGGTTCGATTCCGTATGCTGCATGGTGGGGAAAATCCAAAAATGAGAACAGAATATTTATGTCGAAAAAATAAATAATATATTCAGCCCTGAAATTAGAATAACCCGACCTGGTGCTAGGTCCATACCACACCAAAGTCACTTGGCCCCTTCCCCTAAAAGCAATAGGATTACGAATAAGGTCATTTAGCCATTTAAATATTTTTTAGAGTTAATGTGTGTAATAGCCAAAAGTTTGTCGGCAGCAAACGTGGTACAGACAGAAGATGGTTATCAGGCTACAGGAGTGTGCTATTTGATCAGGAGCTACACTGTTCGCAAAACTGTTCGCAAAACCCATGAGCACCATTAATCCAGTCACAGCCACATACGTGTACAGCTACCTTCTCTGGTTGATCCGGTGAACTTCCGTCTTCCAGGCCGATTCGAGAGCAGGTCCGATGTCGGCGCTCCGAAGGACAGTCGCCTGACCCCACAGCTGGGACGCCACAAACTGCCTTCGGTAGATCGAGTAGATCAACCTGCAATATATATTCATGATCATACATGTTGTCACCAGTATTTATACTTAACCTTTCAAACAATACAACCCTCTATAACCGTTTTTGCAAACAGTGTAGATCCAGATGAACCAGCTTGTTTTTTTGTTTTTTTCAGGTTTGAAAATATTTATTTTCCCTGTAATAGGTTTGTGGTGGGTCGGGGCCATCCCCACAAAATGTACATAATATACATATATATAGTCAGCAAATACAAAATATACAATTACAGATATTTACCCTCTTTTGCTCTTGCAGTACTGGGTAGAAATCACTGTTCTATTAAGACTTCATGGTTGAGTGGTACATTAGAATCGTCATTAATGAGAGACCTGAATATTCAATAAGAAACTTGCATGTGTTAATATTAAAAAAAGACAGTAATACTTATAATAAACCCGCAGATGACAATGTCACTCTCCAGTGCTGCAAGAGCCAAAGTTTGATTTAGCATATGTAATACATGTAATTGATTATATGTTATCATCAATATTACCCATGATCCAACTGAACCAGCCCCACTCTGTAAAATGTGAAGTTCAATCCTACTGTGCATCTACATGTTTAAATCGTGCTAAAATAAAATAAACAGCAGACAACAATTTTAAACGGTTAAATGGTTGTAGATGACTTGATTTGATTTAATGGTGTTTAATGGCGTGTCAACAGCTAAGGCCATTTTAGGCCAGTTAATGGGGTCAAATCCCATTATTCATCTGTATGGAGGGGGTGATGGTTGCAGATGAAATATAGAAAGCCCGATTTTGTCAGATCGCGGCCCAAACGTCAATACGTACGACATCGCCCAGTGAAACGTGATGCGGGTCAGCACAGACGCCCCATCCTCCGGGCACGGCTTCTAAAAATATAAATAGGTATCGACCATCGGATTGATGGAATGGGGTTTAACATGTACTTAACCCTTTCAACACCACAGGCCTGTATAGTGGTATTGACAAACAGTGTAGATCCAGATGAGCCGGCTCGTGACAAGCCGTCTCATCAGGATCTGCACAATTTGCATAAATGGACTGGTCTGAAAATCATTATGTGACAAATGGATTGGTTGCAAAATAAACATATCAAAATCCATTCCAGTTACTAAGGGGTGAAAGGTTAAAGGGAATAGGCGCAGGATTGATTGAATGTAGCTTAGCAACAAGTTAAGGGGAATAGCCATCAGACTGATTGCGTGAAATTTAACATCTGTTTCAAGGAAATAATATAATAAGTCACCCAATAGATGAAATGATGTTTACCATCCATTATCAACACACACAGACAGCAGCAACAGGCTAAGATCGGACAAAATCTGGACGACTGCCCAGAGTCTAATGCAGACCGAGATAAATGCACATATGCACATTGAAAGATCAGAGTCTACACTACTCGCCATTAGAGAAACAAACATCACCCACAGGTTGAAGTAACAGACTGAAGTCTATAAATACATTCAATATACCTAAAAGCATCAATAAGTGAGAACAAAATAAGCTAAAAAGGAGGATTTCTTTTTCACTTATTGATGCTTTTAGGTATATGTAATGTATTTACAGGCCTTGGTCTGTTACTTCAACCTGTGACATCAGCCAGCAGCGAAAACACTGATCAATGTGCATAGAGTACAAAGTCTACACTTCTCGCCATCTGGCCAGAGAAACAAACATCAGCCAGCAGCGAACACGTATTGATGTGTATACAGTAGACGTACCTCATCGGTTGTGGAGTTGGAGACTTTTGCGTCCGTCTCAGCCCAGCAGTGAAGTAGTAATTGCACACAGACGATGGTAAAATACACGTAGTACACGGCCTGCACGGCACACTGGGTCTACAAGGGTTAGGGTTAGGGTTAGGGTTGGCAGCTCTGCATGTGGTTGATCGATTCAGTGTCAAACTGCCAATCACGTATCAGTATCGTAATTTGAAAACACATTTATGGGCAGCGCTCCATTTTGATAGAAACGTGTCCGCGATGGGGCGGGGAAACCAATAAGTTAGTTATAGTTCACATATTGAATTTTTAATAAACTAATTTCTTTGCTCGCTACGCTCGCTCGAAATAAATTTATTAAAAATTGAATATGTGCACTATAACTATTACTTAATTGAACAGCAGTTACAGGTAGATTGGGAAACTGTATCACTTGTGTGTTGCTAAAGATATATGAAACTTTACATTATTAAACATAAATGTTTTAATTTTGTAAAAATATGCAACGTGCTGAAAAGAAATATCATTTTCCCAATCACGCTGATAGCTATTCAGTCCAATTGATAATCAATATTTACCAGTCAGATATTCATGGTAAATCACTTCCTATGGTTACCTTGGTAACAATATAGCTGTACAGCTGCAGTGTATCGGCCACCAGCGTTATTACCCAGAATACCCAGGGGAAGCCAGACGTCGTCACCCCGCACCTCTGTTGGATATGGAGCAGTGCCGTCACCCATAGCTACAACAGATACAATGGTTACCATGGCAACAACATCACGTACAATGGTCAGTTTGGTTACAGAGAAATTTAACACTTAGAATGCAGAAAGCAAAACTTGTCGTCTGCTGTTCTGTCGAACCACAGATAAGTGAAACTCCCTCCAATCCGCCACTAGACAGGCCCAACTCGTATGCGTATACAACTGGTAAATTACATCACCAGCAGCATATGACAATAGCTTTATTTGATTAAGTTCTCCGGCCCATAACAATCACTGTTCATACATGTACTAATTATTAAACCAGCAGCTAAGAAAAGCTTGAGCTGTGACTGGCATAGATCCCTATCTGACTGCTGATACACAGGTCAGGCTGATTTATGACCAGTGTATATCGAGATCCGCCTGTGCACACTGGCCGGCTAACAGCGGAATGGAGGTTCAATGAAGTTCAATGAAGTTCAATCTCTTATTGTGAAACTCACGTAAGTGGCAAGTTTTAGATACGCGGCAGTTTGTGCTGCGCTGGACGCCGCCTCTATACCGCCACACGTCGACCCGTACGTCTGCCGCATCTGTAGCTGTAGCTGGCACAGGCACGCCAACACGATGGCCAATACCTGGAAATGTGGACAACCATTAACCCTTACCATGCGGAATTACATTTTGTCGTCTACTGTTTAGTTTTTATTTTCATTTTTTCTCATCAAAAACATGCTTTTGACAGCACTTCAGAATAAAATGCTAAATCATGTTTTACTGAGAGAAAACACAAACTATGAAACAACAGCAGACGACAATCTTCGGTGCCTGCATTTGAAGGGTTTCCCCTCCCACCACTGAGACAAAGATGTAGCAGACACACACCCAACATGACGGCCAGTACCTGGAAATGTGAACAGCCAGTAACGCTTACAATGTGGAATTAAAATTTGTTGTCTGCTGCTTACTTTATATTTTTCTCATGAAAAAACATGGTTTTGACAGCACTTAGAATCATTTCCTATGGAAATGATTCTAAAATGCTATCAAATCATGTTTTACTGAGGGAAGACAAAATATGAAACAACAGCACAGTTTTCGGTTCCTGCATTCTAAGGGTTAAATACTCCACGTTTACCTTCCCACCACCAGGGACATAAAGATGTAGCAGAAAACAGACACATGTAGCCAAGACGACGGCCAACACCGGGAAATGAGGCCAACCATTAACCCTTTCACCCCTAAATTTTTATCATTGACTTTCCCATGATGATTTGTGGACTATTCCATCAACCCTTACATTGCGTGAAGCAAACATTTTTATCTACTGTTTTTTTTAACATTTTTTCTTTTTCAATAACTATGGAAATGTTGCAATTGTAGGACAAGGTCACATAAAGGTCATTTTATTCAGTGGGTTGTGGTGCACATCACTGGCTCGTGATAGTGTGCAAGTAGTGGCTGTAGACCTAATACTATTGAACAGACAAGCTCAAACAAAAACATTAACGTTGTGACGGGACGGAGAAAGGCAACATTAAATGCCCCCTCCTTTATCGAGGTGGGGCATCAAAATCACTCACCGTCTTCGCCATACACAGGTAGGAGACTGGGAGCGGGCGGCCCCTCCACACCGCGACATACACCAGGTATAGGGGCGAGCCCACCACCATGTAACTACAGGATATCCACACGGGCACCGTGTCCAGCAGGCACTGCGAGAATATCGGCCGGTCTCGCAGCAGCAACGTGGAATTCTGCAGGTAATCACAGCACCATAATTATGTAATATAGATAGATATATCTATGCATTAGGTAAACTGATATACTTTAATCGGTGTCGGTGGTATCGGTGGCATAGGGTGAACTAGTGCAGTGTAATATTCTGCTTAAAGCAGTAGGTGGCAAAAGCCATTATTCTGGTTTAACCTATGCAATCCAGTATGAGAAACATGAATATTTGTGTTTCGAGTATCAGTTTGGGTGAATTTTTACACTTTAATCTTGTGTTGGTGACAATGACAGTCACTATCTTGCTTTACCCTATGTACTGATACTCTTTAGCATGAACATTTATGTTTCTAGTTAACATAGGGCTAACACCTATAATTTAAGAAGAAATAGTTTGGTTAAAACAGTTGATGGCAACAAATGTTTGTGCTTCAAAGTCTAATATATGGTTGCATAGCGTTAACTGGTACAATTTAATAATACAGTTAATCTAACTGCTATCCAATATGTAGTATGTTCACATATTCAATTTTTAATAAATTAATTTTGAGCAAGAAATTAGTTATTAAAAATTCAATATGTGAACTATAATATACTTATTGTTTACCCAGCCCAGTCGTGAAGCTCCGCCCCTAAACGTGATTTTGAATCGCTATACTAGTATGTGATTGGCAGTGTGACATGAAGTGAGCACATGTGTGGGCGGTAATATGCTTTGCATCTCGTGAACTGATGACAAGGCATAAAATCAGTTCTAAATATAGCGGCTAAACATTTAATGATTAATTTAATAGATAATGACGAAAGCGTCGCAATATGAGATTAATTGAGATGAAAATTTAATGCTGTTGTTTCAGTGGTCAAGAAACTAGGGTAAACAATCAATATGCTATATTGCTATGTGTAATTTGATACTAGAATATGTGTTTCTAATATTGGGTTGCATTGGTTGAATTTATACACTTTAACCCTTTCACCCTTAAGTAACTGGAATTGATTTTGATATGTTAATTTTGCAGCCAATCCAATAGTCACAAAATTATTTCCAGACTAGTCCATTTATGAAAAGGGGGTATTTATTGTTTTCAAAAATATGAAAATTACTTTAAACAAGAGTGCCGAAGGAGAAAATATACGCCCGTCGAGGCAAGGCCAGTTAACAAGGGGAGATAACTCACTGACAATTAATAGGGTTCTTGCCATGATAAACATGTATATTGAATTTGGTCACAATCTGGCAAAATAAATAGGCTTCTTCGTCTTGCCGTCATAAACATGTATACCGAATTTCGTTACGATCGGTGAAGTAGAACTTGAGTTATTGCGTGGACAAGGATACAGAGTGCGAAAAATAAAAATGGCCGCCAAGGGGAGATAAGTGATTGGAAATTTTTGAAAATAAATAGGCTTCTTCATCTTGCCATGATAAACATGTATACCGAATTTGGTTAAAATCCGTCAAGCTAAACTCTAGTTATTGCGTGGACACGCTGTGCCCGCCCGCTGCCCACCCGCCCGCACGTACAAGATGAATACATAATACGTCCCGCTTTTTCAAACGGGCGTATAAAAAGTGTAGATCCTGATGAGACGGCTCATTACGAGCCGGATCATCTGGATCTGCACTGTTTGCACAAACCGCTTCGGGTTCAAAGGGTTAATATTTAATTGTGATGAAACAGTCAGTGGCAACAACCACTGTCCTTGAATACTGTATGCAAAATATATTTTTTTTTTTCATCAAAATATCGGTATGTTACAGACACCAACTTACCAGCAGTGAGGTGTATCCACAAAATGTGTAAAACACCGAGTTAACACTCGTCATCTCCATGGTTACGAGAGCAAACTATGAATATTTATAACAACCCAGCTGTAACGTAGCTTCAGCAATAAACTACCATTCTCCGAGCGTCACAATATATACGAGATGTATATGGCCAAATCCATGGGATATCCTGCCTAATCAAACCAGGATAATTTCCCCAAACTTTATCTCGAAATACACAACACCGGTAAAATGGTCAGTGATATCCATACATGTATATGGAAATAAGTTGTACATCTTCCTTGAAATCATTCAATATTATACAGAAACTACAGAAAAAGTAAATTTTGATAAACTCTCATATGTTATAATATGATATAAGCATATAATTGTAAGGACTAGCACAGAATGATATGCCAGCCGACAGAAAGGGGTTTAACCCTTTCACCATTATAGGCCTGTATAGTGGTATTGGCAAGCGCGTAGATCCAGATGAGCCCAGGATCTGCACATTTTGCAAGTAATTTTCATATTTTCAGAACAAAAACACCCCCTTTTAATAAATATACAATTCTGAAAATCATTTTGTGATGTTGGTTTGGTTGAAAAATTAACATATCAAAATCCATTCCAGTTGGTCACCAGTGAGATGCAGGTCAGCTATCAAACAATTACAAGAAATAGGGAAGGATTTTCTTGAAAATTACATACTACCGGTACTCTAATTGTCCGTTGCATCTAGTGGGTGAAACTCTATAGCAAACAGTGTAGGCCCTGATCCGACTGCGTGAATGTGTAGGCTTATCTGCGACTACATGGACTACAAACTAAAAAAAAATTCTCAGAAGGAGTCACATATAATTAGTCTCTGAATCATTTACATACAATAAATATGCGTAGAATAGATTGTGATATCGCATAATAAAACACGACTCGTGCCAGATCCACGTAAATAAGAGTTCATTCAACTACCATTTTGAGATACCAGATTTATTTCCGGAGACATCTGGAAATCCGACAAATAAATGTGGTATAAATTGTATATTATATCGTTGTAAAAATGGACAATTTTGACGTTAGAGTATGAATTGCTTCTTCACCGGAAATGATGTCAAAATGCGATGTCAATTACGTCTCGCAGGCGTCGAGGAGGAAATATTTCCTTCAAGGAAATAAATCCCTCCAGAACCACAGTAAATCACAGTAAATCACTGGGTAGCATGTAATATAGCACTCATCAGTCAACAAAAAATATGGGCTTATGTCCTTGGTGGACAGTGTAGACACAAACCGAATTGCAAACATTGCAAAATATTACTAACCCAATTTTTATGGCTGTGATACAGGGTGAATTGTAAGTTTCCCAGCATGACATCCAGAAAATTCAGGTTAAAACTATTACAAACCTGATCAGGATCTATGCTGGTCAGAAACAAATTAAAACCCGGTTTTGTCCGATTGTGGCCCATTTTGCACTCAAACACACATGTGCCGGGAATAAATTACTGGACTCTCGTACCTTCCACATCGGTACACCATCCAGTTTGGTCCAGTGTTGGCCAGTTAGCGGCAGTACAAGGCATGCTAGACGTGCAGGTCTACACAAACGGTTTGTTCAGTTTCCTACTGGCTGTATTTAATCAGTAAGTAAAATGGAACACGAAATATGTAGCGGACACAAACATGGCTGTGACTGGAGAAATGGGGCTCACAGGTTTTGTGACCAGTGTAGATCTAAATCAGACTGTGAATCCGCAGTCTGATCAGAATCTGCATTGTTCGCCATTCCATCAATGAGCAATATAGATCGACTACACTACTAACAGGAGTGTGATATTTGATCGGGAGCTACACCGGTTACAAATCCTATAAACCCCATTTCTCCAGCCACAGCCACAAATGACCCTATAAACTGCAAACTGAATAATATATTTACTACACAGGTCCTGCCATGGGATTACCACCATTACCACTTTGTATTTTCATCGAATAAGTTTGAAACAAGAAAATGTGGCCTGTCGGCACACAAATGCCCCCATTGGCAAATTGGAGAAACTCTGACAAAACAAGTCCATCAATATTACGAAGCTAATCCCCTCAATAGCAGCCTTGAGAATAAAAATAAATATAATAAAAACATTTACACATTTGCATTACAAAGCCTTACAAACAAGGTGACCATAACTTCATAAGTCCTCAGTGACCTTGACCTTGGGTAGTCGGATGTGGGTTGTATGCAAAACATAGAAGAGCAATTTATTTCTACCACAGACCATGTGCCACCCACCACAACAAAAAGGGCTTATTGAGTGTTTGATCAGTATAGCTTCTCACAAGCTAGCACACTCATACAACACTATAAATGTTACAGTAGCGCCTTTCTGCTGTCCACCTAGATGTAGTATACCAATATTATACACATACTATACAAACAGTATTATGTGTAAGCAACGAGTGAGAGTAGCATTTACTATCGATCATTCATACCAAGTTTCGTAAAAATCGGCCTGGCAGTTCGCGAGAAGATTTTTTTTAAAGAATTTGACCTACTTTTCAACAGCGGCCATCTTTGATTTTGCGATGACCACCATTTAAACAAAAATGAAAAGACTTGACCCAATAACCATTACCATGACGTTTGAAATCTTTATTAAAAGACCGACATTTTGACCTTTCGGTGGCCATCTTGGATGACATAACCATCCGATTTCGACAAAAAATGCACCAGAGTGATCACCTCATTGATAACTTCGATTTGATATATGACATGACCATATTGGGTTAAAAATAAAATTTGACCCCCATGGCCACGCCCATTTTTAACCCCGGGGTCACCATTTTAACACTTTGAAAGAGCATTGTACATCGATCATTCCTACCAAGTTTTGTCGAAATCCAGTTGGCAGTTCTTGAGAAAAAGATTTTTGAAGAATTTGTGCTATTTTTAGATGGCGGCCATCTTGGATTACATTTTTACGTCATTTTAACAATTTTGTAATCCCCCTACCTAAGGACCATGGCCATGAAGTTTGGTGACTATAGGCCCAATGGTTACCGAGGAGAAGACGTTTGAAAATGTTCATGGACGACGGACGCTGGATGACGGACGGACGGACACATTGCGGTAACAATAGCTCACGTCAGCTTCGCTCAGGTGAGCTAAAAAACCATCACAGAAGTTCATGCTTAAAACACGAAAAAGGTCAAAGTTGAAGGAATGGCTAAGTGTTCCCGCAAAAATTTCAAGGTACAAAGGTCAAGGTCATGTTAATGGGGACATGAGTGTGTTCCAAAAGCTCACATGTATCATGTGCCCAACTATTGAAGCAATCTGTCAAGTAATATTACAGTTATATCATGATGAAGGAACTTGTACAAACTCTTCGACGCAAAAATAGCTAAGTGTTTCCGCAAACATGTGAATATAAAAAAGGTCAAGGTCATGTTAATGGCGGCATGAGGGTGTTACAAATGATCACATGTATCAAGTGTCCAAATATTGAAGCAATCTGTCCAGTAATATTACAGTCATACCATGATGAGGAAGCTTGTACAAAGCTTGTAAAACCAAATGGTTGTGGCCCGCATGTCGAGCCGCCGAGGCATTTGATGGTCTCAGAGTGAATTTATTTGAAGTTTGAATTTATAAGGGCTGTGGAGATATAAGGTATGTAAAAGCTTAGAATGAAAATATGGATGATAAAGAATTATTTGAAGTAAATCGGGAGTAAGTGTTGTGGAGATATAAGGTATGTAAACACTTTAAAACAAATTTCAAAGTAATTTGACCTTGACCTTGGGCATGTGGACCACATGGGCAGGCTATAGAATGAAAATATGGATGATGAAAAGAAAGTATTTGAAGTTTCAAGTAAATTGGAAGAACAATTGTGGAGATATAGGATTTTATAATATGCAAACTTCTAAGTCATTTGACCTTGACCTTGGGGCACAGGGGCCGCACGAGTGAGACACAGAATGAATATATGGATGATGACCAATAAGCATATGAAGTTTCAAGCAAATCTGACTTAAGGTTACAGAGATAGTAGGTATCTGAAAACTTTAAAGCAAATTTTGACAATAATTTAACACAAACTTCTAAGTCATTTGACCTTGGGGCACAGGGGCCGCATGAGTGGGATACATCATGAATATATGGATGATGACTAATAAGCATATGAAGTTTCAAGTCAATGTGACTTAGGACTGCAGAGATATAAAGTATTTAAAAAATTTAATGCAGATTTTGGATGGACAGACGCACGCACAGACTGACGCTCGGACGTTATTGTGATCACTATGTCTCACTTTCTGCAAGCGGGCTCGACAAAAATGGCCAACTGTTTCCACAAAAATGTGAAGGTAAAAAAGGTCAAGGTCATGTTAATGGCGGCATGAATGTGTTCCCAATGCTCACATGTATCAAGTGTCCAAATATTGAATCCTTCCGCCCAGTAATATTAAACAAGGATGTCAGAGGAAGCTTGTACAAGTTTTTGATGCAAAAAAATGGCTAAGTGTTTCAGGAAAAATTTGAAAGTCAAAAAGATCAAGGTAATGTGAATGGTGGCATTAATGTGTTCCAAATGCTTACATGTATCAAGTGTCCAAACATTGAAGGAATACGTCAAGTAATATGAAAGTTATAGCAGGATGAGGAAGCTTGTAACAAAGCTTTTGACACAAAAAAATGGCTACGTTTTTCAGCAACAATTGTAAGGTGAAAAAAGGTCATGATCATGTAAATTGGTGGCATGAGTGTGCTCCTAATGCTTACATGTATCAAGTGTCCAAATATTGAAGCAATCCGTAAAGTAATAATAAAGTTATAGCACGATGACGAAGTTTGTACAAAGTTTTTGACGCAAAAAAAATGACTAAATGTTTCAGCAAAAGTTTGATGGTAAAAAAAGGTCGAGGTCATGTGAATTGGTGGCATGTGTGTGTTCCTAATGCTTACATGTATCATGTGTCCAAATATTGAAGCAATCCGTAAAGTAATATTAATTATAAAGTTATTGCATGATGACGAAGCTTGTACAAAGTTTTTGACTTCGGACGACGTCGGAAAAATAGCCTGCTTTAAATTATACCATGAAGAAGCTTGTTGTACAAACTTTTTGACAAAAAAAAATGGCTACGGGTTTCCGCAACAATGTGAAGGTAAAAACGGTCAAAGTCATGTTAATGACGGCATGAGTGTGTTCCAAATGCTCACAAGTGTCAAGTGTCCAAATATTGAAGCAATCCATCCAGTGATATTAAAGTTATACCATGATGACGAAGCTTATACAAACTTTTTAACATTTCGGACGAAGACGACAACGACGATTATGGAAAAAGCGGCGACTATAGTCGTACCTTCTGCTAAAGCAGGCGGGACAAAAACCAATAGGCTTCTTGATCTTACCGTGATAAACATGTATACCGAATTTGGGTACAATCGGTCAAGTAGAACTCGAGTTATTGCGTGAACAAGTATACAGAGTGCAAAAATAATTTAAAATGGACGCAAAGGGGAGATAAGTCATCAGAAATTTTTGAAAAATTAATTGGCTTGCTGGTACCGAATTTGGTTATAATCGGTCCAGTAGAACTTGGAGTTATTGCGTGGACAAGGATACAAAGTGCGAAAATTAAAAATGGCCACCAAGGGGAGACAAGTCATCAGATATTTTTAAAAATCAATGGGCTTTTCGGCTTGCCGTGATAAATATGTATACCGAATTTGGTTATGACACACTTTAAAGGCCCCTATAGGTGATTTGAGAAACTCTCCACAAAAATAAAACGGAGAGACGGCAAAATCTATAGGGCACCACCGAATCTCCGTCGGTGGGGCCCTAAATAAAAAGTTTTGTCACTGAAGACAGTGTCCTGTAGCCTATTTCACCAACATTGCAAAGTATACTTTTCTAGCAAAGTATACTTTGAGGGAGTAATCATTTATTTTTCCTGAAATGCATTATTTCATATAGAACTAACTACCGGTACTGCATGTATTTGACGATTAAAAGTATGCAGAATTATTATACCGAATTTATTACATTATTACAGCCAAAATAATAAATTCAGTATACTAACAAGAAACGAGGCAAAGCCACGAAGGCCAGATTTTTTCCAAGCATGGACACTCGGATAACATAATTATACCCACTTTTTGTAGACTAGATGGCCGTGGCCTGCATGTTGCGCCTTGGGGCGAGGCATGGACACTAAAAAAAATAGATATAGTAGATGGAAAAACTTTAACGAAAAAACTTTAACCGGACACACGGACGTACGGACGGACGGACGTATGCCAAAATGCCGACGATATCGCGCTTTCCGCAAGCGGGTGCGACAATGATGATAAACACCCATGTGAAGTATCAAGGCAATGGGTGAAGCAGTTGCAGAGATATAGTACACAAAAAAACTTTAACAAATAAATTCAAATAAAGTAATTTGACCTTGACATTGCGCACAGGGGCCGCACGGTTGGGGGTTAGAGTGAAAATATGGACGATGATAAACACCCATGTGAAGTTTCAAGGTAATGTGCGAAGCAGTTGCAGAGATATAGTATAACAAAAAAGTTTTAACCAAAAAATTTAACCAGACGTACGTTAAAAAGTTAACGTTGAAAATGGCTAAGTCAATTACGTAGAAATAATAGGTGAAGGTAAAAAAATAGTCACATGTTGGATAGTTGTATGTGGTAGGCACCCCTTGGTTATGAAGCTGTGAAAGTTTGGTGGTCCTAGGTGGTACAGTACCAAATAAATGGACTTAAACACGAAAACTTAACATTGAAAACGCGAAAACTTAACATTGAAAATGGCTAAGTCGATTGCGCGAAAAAAATGGGTGAAGTTAAAAAAAAAGTAACATGTTGGATAGTGATATGTGGTGGGCACCCCTTGATTATGAAGCTGTGAAAGTTTGGTGGTCCTAGGTGGTACAGTACCAAAGAAATGGACTTAAACACGAAAACTTAACATTGAAAATGCGAAAACTTAACATTGAAAATGGCTAAGTCGATTGCACGGAAAAAATGGGTGAAGTTAAAAAAAAAGTAACATGTTGGATAGTGATATGTGGTGGGCACCCCTTGATTATGAAGCTGTGAAAGTTTGGTGGTCCTAGGTGGTACAGTAACAAAGAAATGGACTGAAACACGAAAACTTAACATTGATTGTGGACGCCGCCCGCGCCCGCCCAATAGGCTTTCGCCAATCCAATAGCCTGGATTTTTTTCAAAAAACCTGGCTAAAAATTAATAAATTTATCCTAAAATTTCTCTCTCAAAGTTTGCTTGTTTGTTTATTAGTGTTTAACGGCCTATCAACAGCTAAGGTCATGTAAGGCCGGGCAAACGGGTTCGATCCCATTTTAACCTGCTGCATTGGGAGGAAAATCCCAAAATCAGAACGGAATATTTACATCGACAACAAATATATTCAGCCCTGAAATTAGAATAACCTGACCTGGTGTCAGGTCCATACCACACCAAGTCACTTGGCCCCTTCCCATAAAATAGGATTACGAATATCGTAATACTCACATAAGGGGTATAACCAGATTCAACTGTCACATACAAAATGCCAAAGACGTATGTGAGGGCCAAACCAGGTCTCCAGTCGGGATTCCGGTAAGGATGAACCCCAATCGTTAAAGTACCCATCGCGTGCTCCCACCTGCCACCCACCTCTCTCAAAGTATACTTTGCTAGAAAAGTCTACTTTGCAATGTTGGTGAAATCGGCTACTGGTCCAGTGCGAACCACCCTTACTGCACACAATCCCAGAGAGATTCAGCGTTAAACTTGACAGGTTCATCGTGAAGATGTGCATACTCGAGTCAGTTAGTATCTACATGTATCTACAGACTAGATTCGTACCAACAATATACAAAACACAAGATTTTGTGGCATCAGTTTAACATCGCTTCTCCCCGTCCATTTTAATCAGGCATGCATATATCACAGAACAGAAAATGAAAATATTATAAAAAGAATATTAGATAGCAATTCACTATAAACAACAATGTTATAAACCGGACAGTAAAATAAGTAGATTTTTTATTATAAATTCTGTAATTCCTATACTCAATAACATAATGAAAATAAAAATATTTGGAGAACAATCTGACAAAACAGAGAGATTTCATCTAGCTCGTGTGGATCCTGATCACTGTACCAGCCGCTGTAGCCTAGTGTATAAGGCATCCGCCTCGCAACTGAAGGTCGAAGGTTTGAGCCTCTCTCGGGCCGATATCGCCGGCTGTTATGCCGCCAGCTTGTTAAATAAATGGTACAAATTGCCTATCTGCCTGGTGCCTGGCTTATAGGACAGCAATTGTAAAGTACTGCTTGTTCGATAGTGTCTCAGAAGTCAAACATGACTGGCCCTGTAATAGGGATGACACTATACTAAACAAACTCTTGTGACCAGTAAGAATTCCTGCAAAATATATAGCTGCACGGCATAGTGCGAGACATTGTTAATTTAAGACACGACTGCCACAGGTAGACAGCGTTATCCGTTCTCCACCTGGGCCTTATATTCCTTCTCTCGTCGAGCGAAGGTCTCCGCGACAATCAGTGGGAATACAAGGGTCACCTCCGCACACACCTACAACACGGCAAACACAGGATTATGGCGTGTGTGACCAGTCTAGTCCTGTAGTTGATTTCACCAAAATTGCTAAGCATACTTATCTAGCAAAGTGTACTTTGAGGGAGTAATAATTTATTTTTCCCGAAATGTATTATTTCATATAGAACTAACGACTGCATGTATTTGATGATTAAAAGTATGCAGAATTATTAATCTGAATTTATTACATTATCACAGCCAAAATGACTGTGATAATGTCATAACATTTTGGCTGTGATAATGTAATAAATTCAGTATAATCAAATTTAGTAAATTTATTCTTAAATTGAAAGTTTCTCCCTCAAAGTATACATTGCAATTTTGGTGAAATCGGCTACTGGTCTGTGACTGACGGAAGCAATGGGGCATGCGGCTAGTCTCTCTCCAAGTCATTCACTGTGATATAAAAATGGGGCTTGCTGCATTTGTGGTCAGTATAACATGACAGCTGGGATTGTTATTAACAATATCACACCTAAATAACTGGAAAGAATTTTGACGTTAATTTCCGACCAATCCAATCATCACAAATGACTTTCAGACTAGTCCATTTATTAGAAGGGCTGTTTTTTACCTAAAAAATATGAAAATTACTTGCAAAAAGTGCAGATCCTGATGATACGGCTCGTTTGAGCCGGCTCATCTGGATCTGCACTGTTTGCAAAGAACGCTATAGAAGTCTGTAGTCACAGTTGACCGTGGTCTATGGCACCTGTGACCGGTCAAGCTCCAGATCATTAGCTACAGCAGTCTTTTATTACATTGCATTTATTACTTTATATTTTACCTTGGCAGGTGTAGCGTTTTTCTTGATTTTCCCCCAGGATATCGCCTCATCGGGACTGGCCCCTGAATCACTGCCATCGAACTCTGAAGCCGTGTTGATATACACAGCGAAATCTGCTCCGTTTCTCTGCAAGGCAATGGTAAAATGAAAGTGAAAGGGTTTAACGTCCCAACAGCTATGGTCATATACGGATGTGACCTCGTTTCAAGTCTCATCCGAAAGACCAGTGGCATGAAAATACTATGAAAGTATGTATTGGTGCCAAAGGCGAGGTTTGAACCCATAACCTCCGGATTGGTTCAGGTGTTTTAACCCCTAGGCCACAACCCATCCCTATGTTGAAATATCGTAGTCAAGAGGAAATTTAGTGACCTGTTACACAAACTACAAATTCGGCCATGTTAGTAGCTACATGGCCTACAGAAATATCAAGTCAATAGACCATATTGTCAAAAATATTCAAGTCAAAGGTCTTTGCAATTTTGAATATCTCTACTGAAATAGGTTAAAATCTATAGTCAAACCTGTCTTAAGCAGCCACCCAAGGGAAGTGACAAAACTGGCTGCTTAACAGAGGTGACCTCTTAATATAGGGTTGTGTTTTCAGGTACATTTCAGGTAAATTTTGAAAATTGAAATGAAGATAAAGATAACATAGACATGTATGTTGACTTGATAATACAAATGTAATAAATAATATTAATGATTAATTTAGAGTACCATATTGATTAAATATATATGTTTTAATGCAATATAAATGAATGTGTATCTTTATATTTATTTAATATTTTCAAAATTGAACGTGAACATGTAATGAGTGGATTTCTTAACAAGTAACAAATATTTAGTTGAATTTTATCATTTAATGAAATAAAAAATCTGTCAACAAATAAAAACACCAATGTTCACGTTTTGGTTGTTATTTTACAGCCTATGTATATGTAAGGCATAAACCCCTTCTCCACACTATACCCAGTGCTCCAGATAAGCTGCATATTTGCTTAAATACCCAATTAAAATTGCCAAAAACCCAATTTAAATCCGAAGTAGCGAGTATCAAAAAGCAATACAAATTTTTTGGTACCTTTATCATGCTACAGAAAACAATAAACAGGCCGAAAATATAGTCTATTTTTCTTATTTTCCATGAAAACACCATCTTGGTATTTCATTAGAATTGTCTCCAAGGACAATTCTACAATTCTAATGAAATGCCAAGACACGTTTTCATTTCGAAGCAAACTATTCAATACTTGCTGTCGGTTGATGTGTAAAAAGTAGTGGGATTTTATTTTACTCAATTAAAATTTTGAAACACCCAATTGCTTCAGAAATGATGGAGTGACAATACTCAATTACTAATTCCTTATCTGGAGGTCTGATATGGATGATATTAAGAATATTAAGTTGGAAGTGAATCTGACTTAGACTGCAGAGACACATGTATATGCTTACTACAGGCCAGAGCTCCAGATAAGCTGCATATTTGCTTAAATACCCAATTAAAATTACCAAACACCTTTTAAATTGAAATCAGAAGTAGCGAGTAACAAAAAGCAATAAAAAACAAGAACTGCATCTGTCGAACGCGGCTGCCACCTGCAGCATATTTGAGAAACTGTGACAAAATGGTTAACCGAAAAGTGTGACGGACGGACGGACGTTCTTACGAGAGCTACATTGTGAGGTTATTTCCTTTGATGTTTACACTGTGGGGTTAACCTCACAATGTAGCAACTTATTCCGTTATTTTCTTCCTTAACGATTCTCTTACGGAATAAATCGCATAATATGCAAATGAGCTAGCCATTAGTTAATTATATTTGAAAAACACTTATCCAAGTGTCTTAAATAGGGCGGTGGGTGGGTTTCAGCACAACACAGCAACCTCACAATGTAGCTCTCGTAAGTACGGACGGACGGACGGACGGACGGACAGACGGACGGGCACGCATTAGGGTACTTATAGGGTAGGGGGCGTGGTCTAAGACAATGGGTTAGGGTTAGAACACAATGGAACTTAATCCGTACCCCGTAAGCCTATTGTGTCTTACGGGGTATTTCCTTTGATCTTTTATATAGCAAGTACCCCGAAATGTAAGTTCGGACAGACGGACGAACTTACATTTCGGACCTTAGGGGGTACTTGCTATATAAAAGATCAAAGGAAATACCCCGTAAGACACAATAGGCTTACGGGGTACGGATTAAGTTCCATTGTGTTCTAACCCTAACCCATTGTCTTAGACCACGCCCCCTACCCCATAAGTACCCTAATGCGTGCCCGGACAGACGGACGAACTTACATTTCGGACCTTAGGGGGTACTTGCTATATAAAAGATCAAAGGAAATACCCAGTAAGACACAATAGGCTTACGGGGTACGGAATAAGTTCCATTGTCTTCTATTCTCTTAGGCCACGCCCCCTACCCCATAAGTACCCTAATGTGTGCCCGGACAGACAGACGGACGGACGGACGGACGTTCTTACAAATGGATACGTATGTGGCTTATCACATGTTAAATATTAGCGACATAAAACGATTTTTAGCCACATAAAAGGATTTTTTAGGTGGCTAATTGTAATCAACCCTATCCTTTACTATTAAGTCCATAACCCTGTGGGGCTAGCCACATAAGTACCCTAATGTGTGCCCGGACGGACGGACGGACGGACAGACGGACGGTCCAAACACTATATGCCACCCGTTTCTTCGAAACACGGTGGCATAACTATTCAAGAATTGTGTCTGTTGATGTGTAAACAGTAGTGTGATCTTATTTTACCCAAATAAAATTTTGAAATACCCAATTTGTTCAGAGATAATGGAGTGACAATACTCAATTACTAATTCCTTATCTGGAGTAGTGCATACCACAGATAAAGTACAGACATTTCTGACAACCATTTGCACAAAATAAGCTTAATCTTCAAAATCAATATTGGAGAAAAACAATGGTAGACGATGGTGTAGGAGTTTACCATGAGGTTGGCGTTACACGTGTGGTGTTTGATCACACCTCCGCCCAGAATGATCATCCCAGAGTTGACAGCCTCCACCGCGATCGTGTTGATGCCGCGGATATCTGAAATTAAAAGGTCAAACATAACAATCTATATTTCCTGTTAGAAGCCGGACGGGTGCTTCATTCATGGAATGACAAACAGTGCAGATCCTGATCAGACTGTGCGGATGCACAGTCTGATCTGGATCTACACTGGTCGCAAAACCCATAAGTTCTCTTTCTCCAACCGCAGCCACATATATAAAACTGAAATACAGGGTACGTAGAGGCACTGTGTCTCCGACGATGTCTCAAACATTCAATATATATAGGGTCTTACATGAGTGATGATTTAATATCATATTTATTAAACAATTTTACTTATTTCATAAAACGAGGCTATGCCAAGTTTCTTATGAACTTGGTCAACAAGTTTAATAAATATCATACGCAAATGTTAGCTTCTATTTATTGCATAAGCACAAAACACGTTTTCTCTAATGAGCTAATTTTCATATTTAGTACACTAGTGTAATATGATTTTATTACACTGTGTTATTACACTGTGTTATTCCATTGTGAGTGCCCATTTTATGCAATAAACAAATATATCGTCTCTCACTTCACTTGCACTTCAAATATTCTATATCAACCAGTTTGTGCTATGTTCAAGTATGTACTATCATAACAGAAGCTCTGATAAACAGGTGAGATAATTAAATTTTGTTATGCATTTTTGTTATAAACAGGAACATTTTCTATGATATTCTTTTTGAAATTATCATACTATACCACATTTAGTAACCAGCGATTACAGCAAAACGAGTGTTCGCAACACTACTTCAATATTATAATATATAATAATCTTCGTGAATAACTGAACAAGAGTTTACATTCATTCAATACAGTCACATTCAGTAAAGGAATACGCCTGTATGTGGGTAGCTCTCTGAATTTAGCACCGAAACTACAAAGTCCATCTGGAAATGAATATCATAATCTGCTGCCAGGTGCTTTTACAATGCCAGCTGATTAAGTGATTGATTGGGGTTTAAAATTTATTCAACAGTTAAATCATATACTGACTGGGGAGAACCTGTGTGGATGATCTGGTGTCAGGTGCCACACCAAACAAATCGCAGCCCACCCACGTATTGGACGCATATAACCACAAAACAAGTAATATCGGCATTTGATGCTGTAATGGAGAAATAGGGCTTATAGTTTTTGCGACCAGTGTAGATCCAGATTAGCCTGTGCATTTGCACAGTCTGATCAGGACCTGCACAATTCGTCATTCCATCAATGAAACACTCGTCATGCTTCTAACAAGCCATATGATCAGGAGCTACACTGGTCACAAATCCCATAAGCCATTTCTCCAGTCACAGCCACATATGTGACTCACCTTGTACAAGGTCAAGGACAAGCCCGGGCTTGCGGTAGGAGTGGAAGTAGATCATGTCTCCCAGCGACCCGTCTGTAATAGCCGGGCAGTAAACCGGGATATTGTTCTGTAATAAACGAGGCATCAACAATATGGCCACAGTCTGCCAAGGCATTTGATAGTTTCATACTTTATCAGGTAACATGCTTTTCATCAATGAGGGTACCAGTACAAGGGATATTGTACACAGACCGCATATTCTCTATCAGGTAACAAGCTATGTATGCCGACTGATAACAAATTGTCATATTCAGTGTCATTTGTTATATTCTTTATCAGGTAACAAGCTATGCATGCCGACTGATAAACAAATTGTCATATTCACAGTGTCATTTGTAATCAAATTTATCAGACACCGCTTGGAAATGATAGGAATGCCTCGTCGAGCCTCAGTTTAAACTTGTAATGAAAATACACTAGGTGTTCTCCATGTATTGATGATACAGGGTGTATGTATGTGGTTTATACAGGGTGTATGTATGTGGTTAATACAGGGTGTATGTATGTGGTTTATACAGAGTGTATGCATGTGGTTAATACAGGGTGTATGTATGTGGTTAATATAGTATGTGGTTTTTTTAATCAGAGTGTATGCATGTGGTTACTGTTTATTTGGTTTATACAGGGTGTAGTATGTGGTTATGGGTGTATGTATGTGGTTAATACAGGGTGTGTATGTGGTTAATACAGGGTGTATATGTTAATACAGGGTGTGTATGTGGTTTTACAGGGTGTTAGTATGTGGTTAATACAGGGTGTATGTATGTGGTTAATACAGGGTGATGTAGTGGTTTACAGGGTGTATGTATGTAATACGGTGGTATAGTGGTTAATACAGGGTGTAGTATGTATCAGGGTGTATGTATGTGGTTACAGGGTGTGTGTATGTGGTTAATTACAGGGTGTATGTTATGTGGTTTATACAGGGTGTATGTATGTGGTTAATACAGGGTGTATGGAGTGGTTTAATAGGGTGTATGTGTGGTTTAATACAGGGTGTATGTATGTGGTTAATAGGGTGTATGTGTGGTTTAATACAGGGTGTATGTGTGGTTAATACAGGGTGTATGTATGTGGTTAATACAGGGTGTATGTATGTGGTTAATACAGGGTGTATGTATGTGGTTTATACAGGGTGTGTGTATGTGGTTAATACAGGGTGTGTATGTGGTTAATACAGGGTGTGTATGTGGTTTATACAGGGTGTATGTAGTGGTTTAATACAGGGTGTGTGTTATGGTGGTATACAGGGTGTGTGTATGTGGTTAATACAGGGTGTATGCATGTGGTTAATACAGGGTGTATGTATGTGGTTAATACAGGGTGTATGTATGTGGTTAATACAGGGTGTATGTATGTGGTTAATACGGGTGTATGTGTGGTTAATCAGGGTGTATGTAATGTTTAATACGGGTGTGTATGTGGTTAATACAGGGTGTATGTATGTGGTTAATACAGGGTGTATGTATGTGGTTAATACAGGGTGTATGTATGTGGTTTATACAGGGTGTATGTATGTGGTTTATACAGGGTGTGTGTATGTGGTTAATACAGGGTGTGTGTATGTGGTTAATACAGGGTGTATGTATGTGGTTTATACAGGGTGTGTATGTGGTTAATACAGGGTGTGTGTATGTGGTTAATACAGGGTGTATGTATGTGGTTTATACAGGGTGTATGTATGTGGTTAATACAGGGTGTATGCATGTGGTTAATACAGGGTGTATGTATGTGGTTAATACAGGGTGTATGTATGTGGTTAATACAGGGTGTATGTATGTGGTTAATACAGGGTGTATGTATGTGGTTTATACAGGGTGTATGTATGTGGTTAATACAGGGTGTGTGTATGTGGTTAATACAGGGTGTGGTGTGATGTGGTATACAGGGTGGTGTGTATGTGGTTAATACGGGTATGTATGTATACAGGGTGTGTGGTTATTGGTGGTAATACAGGGTGTATGTATGTGGTTAATACAGGGTGTGTGTATGTGGTTATACAGGGTGTATGCATGTGGTTAATACAGGGTGTATGTATGTGGTTAATACAGGGTGTATGTATGTGGTTAATACAGGGTGTATGTATGTGGTTAATACAGGGTGTGTGTAGTGGTTATACAGGGTGTGTGGTATACAGGGTGTATGTATGTGGTTTATACAGGGTGTGTTATGTGGTTAATCAGGGTGTATGTATGTGGTTTATTACAGGGTGTATGTATGTGGTTTAATATACAGGGTGTATGTAGTGGTTAACAGGGTGTATAGTGGTTTGGGTGTATGTGGTTATACAGGGTGTATGTATGTGGTTTAATACAGGGTGTATGTATGTGGTTAATACAGGGTGTGTGTATGTGGTTAATACAGGGTGTATCAGGGTTGTGTGTATGTGGTTTATCAGGGTGTATGTATGTGGTTAATACAGGGTGTGTGTATGTGGTTTATACCAGGGTGTATGTATGTATACAGGGTGTATGTATGTGGTTAATACAGGTGTATGTATGTGGTTTATACAGGGTGTGTGTATGTGGTTATACAGGGTGTGTATTTGTGGTTAATACAGGGTGTGTGTATGTGGTTTATACAGGGTGTATGTATGTGGTTAATACAGGGTGTGTGTATGTTGGAATTTTTTATACAGGTGTGTATGTATGTGGTTTAATACAGGGTGTATGTATGTGGTTAATACAGGGTGTATGTATGTGGTTATACAGGGTGTGTATGGTTTATACAGGGTGTGTGTAATAGTGGTTTAATACAGGGTGTGTGTATGTGGTTTATACAGGGTGTGTGTATGTGGTTAATACAGGGTGTATGTGTGGCGGGTGTGTATGTGGTTTTACAGGGGTGTAATGTGTATGTAGGTGGTTATACAGGGTGTGTATGTGGTTATAACAGGTGTGTGTATGTGGTTAATACAGGGTGTGTGTATGTGGTTAATACAGGGTGTGTGTATGTATACGGGTGTGATGTGGTTTAATACAGGGTGTGATGTATGTGGTTAATACAGGGTGTGTGTATGTGGTTAATACAGGGTGTATGTATGTGGTTATACAGGGTGTGTGTATGTGGTTTAATACAGGGTGTGTGTATGTGTTATATTCAGGGTGTATGTATGTGGTTAATACAGGGTGTGGTATGTGGTTAATACAGGGTGTTGTATGTGGTTAATACAGGGTGTATGTATGTGGTTTAACATGTATGTATGTGGTTAATACGGGTGTGTATGTGGTTAATTCAGGGGTATGTATGTGGTTTATACAGGGTGTGTGTGTGGGGTTATACGGGGTATGTAGTGGTAATCAGGGTGTATGTAGTGGTTAATACAGGGGTATGTGGTTTCTACAGGGTGTATGTGGTTATACAGGGTGTATGTATGTTGGTTTATACAGGGTTGTATGTATGTGGTTATACAGGGTGTATGTATGTGGTTATAAGGGTGTATGATGTGGTTAATACAGGGTGTATGTATGTGGTTAATACAGGGTGTATGTATGTGGTTAATACAGGGTGTATGCATGTGGTTAATACAGGGTGTATGTATGTGGTTAATACAGGGTGTATGTATGTGGTTAATACAGGGTGTCAATCTGCGAAAACAAGCAATGATAACTAAATAATTAGTAACACAAGAGTTATCATTCTTGCATCTCACACACCTTTGGGTCGTGATCTATACATGTGTGAGGTTTCATGAAAATATTCCAAAAATTATTCTAGTTATCGCAGAGAATGAAATCAGTCAGCAAAAAAATAACTTCACACATACATAGATGTGTTACATGCAATAATGAAAAAAAATATTACCTTACTAATTTCTTACTTATCTCCCTTTGTTTTTCCGGCAACATAATCCTTGATTTATGATGATTCCTATCTGCCGGCATGAGCCATGATAGTCAGACAGACTGGTTGGCATATTTACCTTGTATGCCCAGTAATACACGGACTCCGGGTGGTTGATTTCCTGGCCCAGTCTATTGATCAGCCTTGATGGAGTCCACAACGTCTTCTACAAAACAATCAATCAGTTGTCACAAACAATAAATGTATGACTGTCACCTCTCTACATTCCCAACAGTTCCTCCAATACTGATGAGTACAGGTGTAGACAAAATCTTAATTGTGCACTCATCCAGATTGGACATTCCTATATGTTGTAATGTTTATGCCACACCGTTTCTTCAGATTATCACCCGTCCAGATTGAATAATCACTAGCCTATATATTTCCCATCCTATTTTTTCAGTGAATATCTGATAGTCTGGGCACGCATGCATGCACTGTCTGATACACATCGTAGCATGATTTGTCAAAGATGGCAAGAAAATGTAAGCCAGCGTTTACATTTTTTGCAATCTTTGACAAAACCAGATTTATCAAGTGGAAAAACTAACTTTTTTTTTTGTCAAGAATAAGTTGAAATAACGGATGACAATATTCATTTGCCATCAATGCGAGCTAACCAGGGAGAGAGAAAGTGAATGGGTTTAACGTTCTAGCAACATCCAAGGTCATTTAGGAACGGGACCTTGTTTTCAAGTTTCATCCGAAAGACCAATGGGGTGGAAATACTATGACAGTATTTTTGTTATGGTTAAGAGGAGGTTTGAACCGACAACCTCCGTACTGGAATAACCAGGATCAACCTTCTGTTCCTGCTCCAGCAATATCTGGTCCAGAATGGGCATCAGCCAGTCCTCGAACTTGCAGTAGTTGTCGTTGGGCACCAGCAGGTTGCCGATGCGGTTTATACCACGGTCTCGTAGCTCCGCCCCCTTCAACGCGAAGTCACCGAGGTACGTGGGTGCCATACACTTGATAAAGTCCTCCTCAATACCCCCCGCCGTCGTCACTATACAGTCAACCTGCAATATACATGGATATGAGTCAGAAATTCTCCCTATTCTGAGTGAGTGAGTGAATAGGGTTTAACGTCCGCTTTTCTGACATAGAGGTACAAGCCTCAGGGAGTCTACACGCATTCTGAAAAATAATGTTCTGGATAGTGAAAGTAGTGTTTTCATACAGCCAATTTCAGGATAAAAATTCTCCCAACACGTAATGCAGTAATAATACTTAAAACATTCACCCATGAATATGTCACACGTCATGACCAATCATCGGTAAGTACTCAGGTACTACTATTGATTAGGGAATGGAGTAATTGATTAACTAAACATTAAGGTATATATGGTGCATGCTTGTGAACATTATCAAATGAAGTCAGTTGGCCTTTGAGGGAATTCTGGCGGTATTATTGTAAATAGTCATTTATTACAGGTTGATTAAATGATTGCTTTAGCATGGTGACATGACACATCCATTGGTAGTTGCGAAATTCGACAGGTAATGAATCACCACTCACCATATTGTGCTGCACGAGATACCTGATGACCTCTCGAACCCCGGCAGATATCAGGTTGGACGTGTAGCTGAGGAAGATCGTACAGTTGGTCTGTGGTCGGCCCACAGGGTTCCGGTTAATCTCTCGAATCTTGTCCTTCGGTATCGCCTCGAGCTTACAGTCAATCTGGGACACAAACAGACCAGAATCTCACAAAATTGGTTTGCCTGAGAAAAGAGACCTTAGGAAATGTGTGGTCAATGTTGATCCTGATCATCAATTGAATTCATGTATTGTTATGCAGGGCCATAAGCAGTACCAGGTTGACTGAATGGTGACCAGGATAGGTAGCAGTACCAGGTTGACTGAATGGTGACCAGGATAGGTCGTGATCAGATCTGAGGTTACATTAGCCACACATGTCTTGTAAGGTCCCTAATTATATTTGCAACAATTGTAGAATCTCGTTCTCTTGCACAGTTAATCAGTGGGACTAGATCATTTTGCAGTCAAGTCAACGTTCATGATGGAATGGTGAACAGCGTAGTCCCTGATCAGACTGCACTGATGTGCAGGCTGATCTGGGTCTATGCTGGTCATAAGCATTGAAAGGTCCCAATTCTTAGCGGAGAGCTCATTTGTGGCAATGATTTGAGATACAGGACTTATCAGGCATTTGTGAACGTACAAGTTCTTGGATCACTAGCACATTTGTGCAGCCTATTAAGGATTTACATGTATAATGTGAGCTAGAAGCACAACTCATTTACTGAATTGCAAACAGTGCAGTCGCTGATCAGACAATACATATTCCAGATAGAACTAGATTGGTCAGTAAGCGAGGCTTACAGAATACCCACCGCGTGGGCCCAGGTACCCCTAAAATATGTAATAATGTCCAAGTGTGTGGGCTTGTGACCTTGACTCTGGGATTAGCGGGAGCGGCATGAACGTGAATTTGTCACAGGGTGGTAGAGGTCCATTGGAGCAATGAGTGTGTGAAATGTGAAGCAGAACCGAGCAAGGAAATAGAAGTTATAACCGATTTCTCTGATGTTAAGTTTTGTAAAGAGACTACCGTATAACCTCGAATTAACGCCCCCGGGGGCGTTACATTTTACAAAAGGGGGGCGTTTATTAGCCACTAAAAAATTTAAAAACTAGAAATGTGGCCTGTCGGCACACGAATGCCCCCGCTGGCAGCCAAAGAAAACGAGGCATATCTGATTATAAGCCATTTACCCGAGCGTTAAGGTTTCGAACGCATAAAGTCTGTGAGCTTGACCCTGGGCAAAGCGGGTGCGGGACAGGGCGGTAGATGAGCATTGGAGCAATGTGTGTGTGAAATGTGAAGCAGATCCGAGCAAGGAAACAGAAATTACAAGCCATTTACCCGAGCGTTAAGGTTTCAAATGCACCAAGTCTGTGACCTTGACCCCGGGCTTAGCGGGGGGGGAGTGGGTGGCGCAATGTGAATTTGTCACAGGATGGTAGAGGACCATTGGAGCACTGTGTGTGTGAAATGTGAAGCAGATCCGAGCAAGGAAACAGAAATTACAAGACATTTACCCAGCGTTAAGGTTTCGAACGCACCAAGTCTGTGACCTTGACCCTGGGCTTAGCGGGGGCGGGACGAATGTGGATTTGTCACAGGGCAGTAGAGGACCATTGGAGCAATGCGTGTGTGAAATGTGAAGCAGATCCGAGCAAGGAAACAGAAATTATAAGCCATTTACACAGCGTTAAGGTTTCGAACGCACCAAGTCTGTGACCTTGACCCTGGGCTTAGCAGGGGTGGGACGAATGTGGATTTGTCACAGGGCGGTAGAGGACCATTGGAGCAAAGCGTGTGTGAAATGTGAAGCAGATCCGAGCAAGGAAACAGAAATTATAAGCCATTTACCCAACGTTAAGGTTTTGAACGCACCAAGTCTGTGACCTTGACCCTGGGCTTAGCGGGGGCAGGACGAATGTGGATTTGTCACAGGGAGGTAGAGGACCATTGGAGCAATGCACGTGTGCAATGTGAAGCAGATCCGAGCAAGGAAACAGAAAGTATAAGGTTTCGAACGCACCAAGTCTGTGACCTTGACCCTGGGCTTAGCGGGGGCGGGACGAATGTGGATTTGTCACAGGGCGGTAGAGGACCTTTGGAGCAATCCGTGAGTGCAATGTGAAGCAGATCCGAGCAAGGAAACAGAAAGTATAAGCCATTTACCCAGCGTTAAGGTTTTGAACACACCAAGTCTGTGACCTTGACCCTGGGCTTAGTGGAGGCGGGACAAATGTGGATTTGTCACAGGGCGGTAGAGGACCATTGGAGCAATGCGTGTGTGCAATGTGAAGCAGATCCGAGCAAGGAAACAGAAATTATAAGCCATTTACCCAGCGTTAAGGTTTCGAACGCACCAAGTCTGTGACCTTGACCCTGGGCTTAGCGGGGGGCGGGACGAATGTGGATTTGTCACAGGGTGGTAGAGGACCATTGGAGCAATGCGTGTGTGCAATATGAAGCAGATCCGAGCAAGGAAACAGAAATTATAAGCCATTTATCCAGCGTTAAGGTTTCGGGACGTACGTACGTACGGACGCCGGTAACACTATATGCCCCCCTCACCATTCGGTGGCGGGGGCATAAAAACCAAGGACCGCCAATTTTAAAACACAAATAAGGATTTAAGAAATTGGCGGTCCTTGGTAAAAAAATATTATTTTTTAATTTGGAGGGGGAGGGAGGGGGGGGGGGGGGGGGCGTTTAGAGGAGGGGGGGCGTTAATTCGAGGTTATACGGTAAGTATGTGACGTTGACCTCAAGATCAGTGGGGATTTGTCACAGCATATGAAATATTAAGAATTTTCAATGAAAGAAATAGAAGTTATAACATATTTCTCTGATGTTAAGTTTTGTAAAGAGACTAAGTTGTGACCTTGACCTTGGGATCAGCAGGGGTTGGACGGTAGTGGATTTGGCACAGCATGGTAGTAGAGCCTTACAGGAATGCATGTGTGAAATATTAAGCATTTTAGATGAAGGAAATAGAAGTTATAACAATATTTCTCTTATGTTAAATTTAGTAAAGAGACTAAGTATTTGACTTTGACCTTGGGATCAGCGGAGGTTGGACGGTCATGGATTTGGCACAGCAAGGTAGTAGAGCCTTACAGGAATGCAATGCATGTGTGAAATATTAAGCATTTTAGATGAAGAAAATAGAAGTTATAACAATATTTCTCTGATGTTAAGTTTACGGACACACGGACGGACGGACAACTTAGAGACTAAGTATTTGACCTTGACCTTGGGATCACCGGGGGGGTTGGACTTTCGTGCATTTGGCACAGCATGGTAGTAGAGCCTTACAGGAATGCATGTATGAAATATTAAGCATTTTAGATGAAGGAAGTAGAAGTTATAACAATATTTCTCTGATGTTATGTTTTGTAAAGAGACTAAGTATTTGACCTTGACCTTGGGATCAGCGGGGGTTGGACGGTCGTGGATTTGGCAAGCATGGTAGTAGAGCCTTACAGGAATGCATGTGTGAAATATTAAGCATTTTAGATGAAGGAAATAGAAATTATAATAATATTTATCTGATGTTAAGTTTACGGACGGACGGATGGACGGACGGACGCATGCACAACCTGACTCCAGTATACCCCCCCCCCACAACTCGTTGCGGGGGGTATATCAAGGCTGATCAGGGTCCACACTGCTCGCAAAGGGCATAAATCCCATTTCTCGAGTTACATTTTAGAACAGAAACGCAAATATACCAGAACCTGACATGATCAACCAGACTGTCAGCTATACTTACCATTTTGTTAATCTCAGTGATAGCACATCCAAAATTCATCGCTTGAAATCCGGACCTGTAGTATGACTTCAGCAGCTTATGATAATCAATTCCTTCATTGAAATCGTAGCCCTGAACGGTCTCTGTCCCTTCTGACATCGACTCACTCTTCACAAGAACCGCCTCGGCAGCCAGACTTGGTACGGAATCCATTGTTTGTGATCGTGTCAGTCTGTAGAAATAATCTCAGCCGGACTGAACCTGCAAATTTTATTGGAAAACATTGAGTCTTTGAAACGGATTGGTGACAGTGTCAGAGAGTTTCTTTGTTTGTTTATTAGTGTTTAACGGCCTATCAACAGCTAAGGTCATGTAAGGCCGGACAAACGGGTTCGATCCCATTTTAACCTGCTGCATTGGGTGGAAAATCCCAAAATCAGAACGGAATATTTACATCGAGAACAAATATATTCAGCACTGAAATTAGAATAACCGGACCTGGTGCCAGGTCCATACCACACCAAGTCACTTGGCCCCTTCCTCTAAAATAGGATTACGAATATCGTAATACTCACATAAGGGGTATAACCAGATTCAACTGTCACATACAAAATGCCAAAGACGTATGTGAGGGCCAAACCAGGTCTCCAGTCGGGATTCCGGTAAGGATGAACCCCGATCGTTAAATTACCCATCGCGTGCTCCCACCTGCCACCCACAATCAAGACAGTTTATCAAGTCAGTGCAACAGTGTCAGAGAGGGTATATGTACTGGCTCCTCAAGTTTTCCTGAATTTTAAGAAGTCGATTCCATCCTTACACAGGGTTCAAGCTAGCCCTTGAAAATAGGGAGAAGTTTTCACTAAAAAATGGAGAAAATAGACAATTTTTTTCAAAATTTCTGTTTTATATAATGACAAACTTCTCCCTCAACTCAAAATAGGGAGAAGTCAGACAATTTAGGGAGAGAATTTCGCCCACTTCGCCCTGTAAACAGATCCCTGCTTCCAATAACTTAAACCCAATGCCAAATGTGTAGGAACGCTCAAATGCTAGTTCTGAGTACATACTACATAACTCTAATTACATTTCATTACACTGCATTACATAAGAGTTATGATGGAGTAGTCTTTCCAAATGTGCGTTTGAAGAATTCTTTGTTTACTTTCTACTTCGTGGAGCGGCAGCACGATTTACCCAAATCTACCCAAATCTACCCAAATCTTACCCAAATCTTCATTAAAAACAACTTTTATTATTATATTATATACTATTTCTACCATATATTGTTAGTATGTCATATGATATGAAGTTTTTAGATGAAAAAAAGAAGAAAGCACATATTTCCGCGGTAAAGCGACCGATATAGTATTATTAGAAAGGGAAACTACCGTGATCGTGCCTCATTAATTATGTCTCAGTTGTCTAACTTTCAATGTATCATTGCTTATCGACTGTGACTGAAGAAATGGAGTTTATGTGCTTTGTGACCAGTGTAGATGAGGCTTGGCTCGCAAATAGTATGTTTATATCAGTGCGGATCCAGGCCGTGCATCCGCACAGTTTAATTTCGATCAAATAGGAGTTTGCTATTTGATCACAAAACTCCAAATTAAAGCTATTGAACAAACAAGGTTCCTAACATATCATATATTTAAGAGAAAGGTAATGTCCCATTTATTGTATGAATAATTGAAATTGCTAATTTAATTTTAATTTATACTACTAAGTACCAACTATGGATTAATATTGTTTAGTAATAGTTTTAGATATAATCCGAAAGAACATGAAGAAATAAACAAAAATAATACAGGAATAACATAACATTGTATCAAATAAAATATAGTTTTCCCTTTCTTAGAGAAAATCACAATAGTAATATTATAATATATGTTAATATTATTAAATCTTACTTCTAATTGATTTGTAAGTCTGATTTCTGTGATGATCAAAGGCAATTATGTTCATGTGACTTAGACCGATAATTTGATCGTACTGGTAATTATAATTACGGTAACAAGATTAGCTGTCGCTATTTACTGCTAACAGTAATGACCTTTAATCCTAATAATTATATAATTATTTACAAATAGAATGATCATGATGATAAACGATTAATCACTAATTCGTGATATGTGTGAAAAGTATGAGTAGATTGAGAACTTTGAGAACTTGGAGCAAGTAAGTATTTTGCATTATCTTATTTTCTTTGCTGCTATGCTGGTTTCAACAACGCGTACTCAACTATACAGTTTCCACATGTATCGGTTGCGAGATTAACACATTGTGTATTTGATGCGCTACGCGTGACACGAGTCACCAATACTTACTTAAGCGATATACTGGTTTCCGGTCTACACTGTTCGCCGTTATAAATACTTGTGGAATGTTGCTATTTCCGGTTTAATCACGGTCTACACCGTTTTCCGGTCTACACTGTTCGCCGTTATAAATAATTGTGGAATGTTGCTATTTCCGGTTTAATCATGGTCTACACCCTGGACAACGAAGACGACAGAAAGCTGAACGGACCAATGAGCATCGATAGACGTTACCTATGGGACAATGTATATGTACACACGTGCTCATTTATCTGTTGGATGTTACTACATACTAATGCAAAGTGTAAACATGTATTTATTATGATGATGATTTAGAAAAGAATACAAATGCTCCCTGAACATCGTTCTGTTATTTATCACAATTTATCCAAGTATAATTATGTTGCGTACATGTGCCTTGAGAAATGGGGTTTATGGGTTTTGCTACCACTGTTTATCTCCTGATATATACAGTGGTCTCAATACCCATAATTCACATTTCGTCAATCACAGCCACATATCATTACCGTTAACTCAAACGTTTGAGAAAAAAACAATTGAGTAATTGACTGATTCATTGATATGGGTTTTATGTCAGTTCAATATTAATGTCGTACATAGACAAGAATGGTAACAAACAATTTAGTAATTGATTGATTGATACAAACAATTGAGTAATTGATTGATTGATATGGGTTTTATGTCAGTTCAATATTAATGTCGTACATAGACAAGAATGGAAACAAACAATTGAGTAATTGACTTGATTGATTGAAACAAACAATTGAGTAATTGACTTGATTGATTGAAACAAACAATTGAGTAATTGATTGATTGATATGGGTTTTATGTCAGTTGAATATTAATGTCGTACATATACAAGAATGGACATTTACATACAAATGGGACAAACACTGAACTTGAATATGATGATGTCATGTTTAATATTGGAATGACATGTATGGAGTCCTCGTGAACAACAGAATAATGACATCCGGCAGGAACATCATTAGAACTTCCACCACCAGCATTTTTCTGGAATAAATTATACCAGCATTACTGGTAAGTAAAACATACATGTGGCTATGACTGGAGAAATGGGGCTTATGGGTTTTGCGACCAGCGTGGCTCCAGATCAGCCTGTACATCCTCACAGTCCGATCAGGATCTGCATTGTTCGCCATTCCACCAATGAAACGCCCTTCATGCTTCTAACAAGCAATATAATTTATAATCTGGCTACAGGTGTGAGCTATTTCATCTGGATCTACACTGGTCACGAATCCCATAAACTCCATTTCTCCCATCACAGCTTCAAATATGCATGTTGAATAACCGAATAATGCAGTGTTTTCCCTGATACAAAATTCGATCGAAATTCTGTACACACATATTATTATAAAAACACACACACTGTCGCCAAGGATGTCAACATTAGAGAGGTTCTGCTTAATTATTATTTATTTAATTTTATTTAAATAGAAAATAATCCTTCCCATTTAGCCATTTTAAAGTGGATTATCTTCCTTGGCTTCTTAGTAAAAGGAAATTACGGTAATCTCCCTTTGTTTCGAAATATTTCAAGTTTGCACCAAAACATAAAAATGTGCCATGGTACCAGCAAATCAATGACAGATATTATGTATGTACACTACAAACATCGTTATTATGATGTATATAGCTGTATTTATTAACACATATAGTAATTACATGAAGATTTGGGTAAGATTTGGGTATATTTGGGTAGATTTGGGTAAATCGTGCCACCCTCGTGGAGAGTGAACTAAGAATTTTCGCTAATACATACTTTATTAGGTAAGTTTGTGGTAATATTTTTGTGTCAATATTGTAGAATTGTCTCTCAAGAACAATACAGGTTTTTTCTATATTTTAGTGTGCGAAGTGCAAATGCTATTACGCACATTTTTACTGTGTAGCGTAGTGTAGCGATATAGTGCAACCTCTTGCCTATAAAGCGGAAAACGTGAATTCAATGATCATCAGCCACGTGGCAGGTGACAATAAGGTGGTGGTATAATTTGAGGAATCGCAACCCTTTTCCATTTCATATCTAAAAGTTCCTCAAAACATAATTGTAATTCCTCGCCCCCTGTTCAATGTTGGTTAAATGTGCCGATTATAGGACTACGTCGAATATATGCCTTTATACAAGTAAATCTTACCGAGCTGATGAAATTCACACGAGAAAAAAAACAAACAACATCGTCAAACAATATTACCTTGTATTGTAAATGTATATGTGGTGTTCGTCTGTTCAATAGGCGAACCTTGTCAAATTGCAAATCAATCTTTGTAGCGACTGTCAGTAAAATGTTGCGATTTATTGTGAAACACCAACGATAATACTAGAACCATTCCGCATGTGGCAATCACATGGCGGAGTTTCGGCCCTAAGACATTTCGGACATGCATCCAACAAACCAGTCACTCTCTCACTCGAGAAGTCACTCACACCAGTTTACCTGTGTGCTTGTCCGTCTGTTCAATCGCCGGACCGCCCGCCCCTCCGTCCATAAGTATGTTTTATATGTGCTACTAGCCCCAACTTAAGTAAAACTAAATGTAAACAAATATACCACAACATTGAGTTAACATTTCCAGGCTTCTATAAGTTCTAATATTGAGCTCATAATGGTTGTTAAACTGGGAAATTTAATACTACTAGAGGTGCCGACCGGACATATATACGCACCGCGGCCTGGTCATCACGGCATACAACAGTATACATAGGGGTGGGGTGGAGGAGGGCTGAATATTAATCGAATATGCCAGCCTTATAAATGCGGACAGTATATATCTACTATTCCAGACTTTATCGACTCGTAGTTTGCACCTTGGGGTACCGCGACTATGCTTACGTCATAATGTTGTTCATCCAACAAGAGTAATCTGGTTTCCCAGTACATCCAGGTTTGGAAGAAAATGAACAATATTACATTATAATTATGTACGGTATACTGTAACTTTAATGAAACTATTCAATGTGCTATTTAAATGTCAGACAATCTTACATCGAGCTGCCACAATTAACATGTCTACAATTGCATGGCGATCAAATGTCGTATGTGCACGGCACCGAAACTGATAAAGTGCCCACTAACAACCCATTGTGTCACCAATTGAGCAACAGAGGGAGCGTTGACAGGTATATATGCACATGTGATCAAACAGCGTTCCATGCATGTTCGTCGGTCAGTATGTGTAATAATATTTGCGTTTTGGCACACAACCTCGCTAAAATGTCCATAATGTTCAAATCCAATTCCAAAACCAATTGAATTTGGGGGCCGGGGGCGGGGGGCTTATTTATTCTAATATATTTGTGTAATCATGAGTACTGGGAACTTATCTGAGAACTTTGCTGAGAATGCAGGAAATGGCGTTTCACACCACTTGGATCTCAAAAATTTGTTTTAAGTTTGGGGAAATAATAACAGATACGCAGACGCCGTCTGAAGTTGTTGTTGTCGTTCTTTCGTAAATTGTCACGCGGATCACAGTAATCCAGCCGCTGACTTGCGCCGATAAGACAGCGGCGGATCCCTACAAAGCAACAACAACAACAACAACGATGGCCGATGTTCTGAGTATTTTGAGACAATATAATGTCAACAAAAAAGAGATCTCAGAGAAGGATGACCAAATTATATTCGGAGAGTTTGCTTGGCCTAGAGATGTGAAAACGAACTATCTTGTGTGGGGGTAAGTTTTGTGTCAAATATGTTGTTGAAGCACTGTTTATGATAAAAGTATGTCAGGCTATTTTCTGATCATTTACCGTGTTGTACCAGTAGCCGACAATTACGCATGTTCAGAAATGGCAATTTAAGCTCTTGTTTGTCAGCAGAGTATCTTGTATACTTGTTCTGTTGTATTTAAATTGGGTGATAGTATAAATATATAATGGATATCTACCCAGGATGGTTGGATTATCGGCAATATGTAGACCATTGTAGTTCCTGATCATAATGGATATCTACCCAGGATGATTGGACTAACAACAATATGTAGATCATTGTAGTTCCTGATCATAATGGATATCTACCCAGGATGATTGGACTAACGACCATATGTAGATCATTGTAGTTCCTGATCATAATGGATATCTACCCAGGATGATTGGACTAACGACCATATGTAGATCATTGTAGTTCCTGATCATAATGGATATCTACCCAGGATGTTTGGACTAACGACCATATGTAGATCATTGTAGTTCCTGATCATAATGGATATCTACCCAGGATGATTGGACTAACGACCATATGTAGATCATTGTAGTTCCTGATCATAATGGATATCTACCCAGGATGGTCGGACTAATGGCAATGTGTAGACCATTGTAGTTCCTGATCATAATCATTAATGGATATCTACCCAGGATGGTCGGACTATCAGCAATATGTAGACCATTGTAGTTCCTAATCATAATGGACATGTACCCAGTATGGTCGGACTATCGGCAATATGTAGACCATTGTAGTTCCTGATCATAATGGACATGTACCCAGGATGGTCGGACTATCGGCAATATGTAGACCAGTGTAGTTCCTATTCAGATATAATCATTTAGTAATATTTATTTTACTGATAGTGACTCGCGGTGGTATCAGGCTAGTTTCATTTGCAAATGCGTCATGATATTTTTTAATTATTTAAACTAATTAAATGTGAAATGTGTCACCTGAACAAATAATATTTTCGACAGATTATAAAGTATGATCATTGCACATCAAAAAATAAATACAGAGAATAAATAGTAATGTCAGTAAACATTTTAAGGAAACACGGTTATCGCCCCTGATATCAGTGTGGAAATTTACGTCTGATATAAAATGTATAATATTGCCAATCAATACGTGGGTAATGGTGAAAAAATGTTTATTTTTCCAGAAAATGTCTCCGATGATGTCTCTGATATAAAGAACATTTTGTGCCTGCTGAGCATGCACCTGTAAAGTACATGTAATCGACAAAGGGATATAGAAGTTGTGACAGAATTGAGAAACTCTGTGCGAATTAAAAGTTCAAAGCTGTGTAGGTCAAAAGGTCAAGGTTATATTAAGGGCAGCATAGATGTGTGGCATCTTGTCCACAAGTATGACAGGCCCTTAGCCAGACCTGTTTGAAGGGGGGGTCGTTTCGAATGCCCAAGAGGCCTGAGGTATCTAGGGGGGTCTAAAAAAATGGACCTCGAGGCTAAAAAAGTGGACCTCGAGGCTGGGCGGGGGGTCGTCCGACCGCTCCGACCCCCCCTGGCTATGGGCCTGTATGATGTATTGAAATAATGAATTAATCTATCAAGGGATATAGAAGTTATGACAGAATTGAGAAACTCCGGCGAACTTCTTAAAGGTACATGCCCACTCAGTAAGCACAAAATGTTCTTTATAGGAATTAAATAAGTGTATAATTGTGTCACTATTCCACCAGTTCTAAAAATTACAAGTGCCCGGAAATATGATATAATCATTTAGTAATATTTATTTTACTGATAGTGACGTGCGTTGGTATCAGGTTATTTTCATATGCAAACAAGAAATGCGTCTGTCGAACGCGGATGCCACCTGCAGCATATTTGAGAAACTGTGACAAAGTGGTTAACCGAAAAGTGTGACGGACGGACAGACGGACGGTCCAAAAACAATATGCCACCCGGCTCTTCGAGACCGGTGGCATAATAAGGTATGATATTTTGTACTTATTTATACTAATGAAATGTGTCACCTGAAAAAATAATATTTTCGACAGATTATAAAGTATGATCATAGCACATCAAAAAATAAATACAGAGAATAAATAGTAATGTCCGTTAGCATTTGAAGGAAACACGGTTATCGCCCCTGATATCAGTGTGAAAATTTTTGTCTAAAATAAAATGTATAATAATGCCAATCAATTCGCGGGGTAATGGTGAATGAATGTTTATTTTGCCAGAAAATGTCATACGTGAGAAACTCTGACAAACTTCTTAATGTGCCGGACACACAGTCCAAACACTATATATGCATAAAAAACGCCATTTGCCTTACTGGTCTTAGTATGTTATATTATTTCACAATCGGTCGCGGTGGCGTAAATTAAACGGTAGGGGTTCCTCCTTATAGGAATTACCATTTGCCTGGTTTGGCCCTTAGGTACGTTTTTATCTTTGGCCCTTTTGTTAATACCTGTGAATTGAATTGAGTTATTGCCCATTATAAAAGTAATAAGATTATTACTGATCCTACTGCTTTTGGGAGGGGGCCAAGTGATTCTAGTGTGGCGAGGACCTGGCATCACATAGGATTATTTTGAGATTTCAGGTCTGAATATATACCGGTGATTTGTTTATTGTAAATATTCAGTTCTGATTTTTAGGTAATATAATGGGATTTATTACTAAACCCATTGACCCGTCCTTAAATGACCTTAGCTGTTGATAGGCCGTTAAACCCCATCAAACAAAACAAACAAACAAATCATTCTGAAAGTCGGACTTCGTCAATTTCGCACACCTGCATACCATAATCGCCTCATTTTCTGAAAAGCCCAAGAGGAAATTTTCCTGTTTTCCTATACAATGTAATCATTTTTTAAAGGTACATGCCCACGCTGTAGGCACAATATGTTCCTTATAGGAATTAAATAAATGTATGATTGTGTCACTATTCCACCAGTTCTAAAAATTACGAGTGCCCGCTATTTATTTATACTAATTAAATGCGTCGCCTGAAAAAATAATATGATCATTGCATATCAAAAAATAAATACAGAGAATAAATAGTAATGTCCGTTACCATTTTAAGGAAACACGGTTTACGCTCCTGATATCTGTGTGAAAATATTTGTCTGATATAAAATGTATAATAATGCCAATCAATACATGGGGTAATGGTGAACGAATGTTTGTTTTGCCAGAAAATGTCTTGGATGTCTCGGATATAAAGAACATTTTGTGTCTAATGAGTGAGCATGTACCTTTAATGCGTCAAACAACTAAATTCCCATCACTAAATCAAACTGAACTGCAGATTCATAATGTTAAATAATCATTTTAAAATATTCTTATAACCATTTAGTATTTTCGTAGTTCTAAATGTAAACTATTCTAGCATGAAAATTATGTATTTTAGAGCAAAATGCATCAAGTGACTGTAAAGAAGTTATAGCAGGATGGGAAACGTGACGGACAGATGGACAGACGTCTTGCATCTCTGTATCACATTTTCGCTACGCAATGGGATAAATATGCAAGTGAAATGCCAGCCATGTCAATTTAAACACACAATACATACCTTGTGTATTATTTCTCCAAAATGTTAATTCCTAGAAATATTTTTACTAATATTCCACAAATTATTAGGGTTACACATCCATGAAATAGGTTAACTAATCAAACTTTTCACAGCTGGCAATCATTCGGTCATTATACTGCATGTGGGTGACAACCTCAGTGTACAATGAAGAATATGCTCAGAAGACACAGACTAATGAATTTCAGCTCATAGTCTATACATTTAAATTTAATGAAGCCTAATCCATTTTCTCCTAAAGTGACCTAACACAACCAATAATAGTCATAAATCACACATCACCTGACCCAGGTCCTGTTGCCATGGCAGCAGACCAAAAATTACAAGATAACCTGCAGTTTTAAGACAAAACCACCAACTGCAGAATAAATGCCACTAAATTGCATCCAGCACAACTCCAGGACACTCTAGAGAATATACTTGTAGACCCTGATCAGTTTGTGTAGGCTGGTCATGATGTACATTGTACACTATCATTGCATTGTCACCAGACAAGCATGTGGACTTAAATCTCACAAAACAACTTAAAATATTACTTTTCTATGCTGGTATAAAAGAAAAGAGTGCAGACTGATGAAATGGGTAGTTTTAAGCCATAAACCACACTGACCACCCTCAAATATACAGAAATATGGCAGTGACTGGAGGAATGGGGCTTATGTGATCTGTGACCAGTGTATACGTAGCTCTTGCTCAAAGCTCACTCCGGTAGCCTGATAAGTATCTATAATACTTGTTAGAAGCACAACAGGCATTTCATTGACGAAATGGCAAACAGCACAGATTCTGATCAGACTGTGTGGAAAAACCCATAAGCCCCATTTCTGCAGTACCATCCACAATTTGTGACAATAAACATAAATTTTCTGGTACAAAGCCTATTTTACTTTTACCCATACATTATATAGTGATACTTAATTTTGTTGCACTGTCAATACAGGTGCATATCTAAAAGTTGGGTTTTTAAATTTAATATATTAATTAAATTCACCTGATGATATAAAATAGTTCTATCTCATAGTTGTTGTTTAAACATAAACATAATAAAAATATTGTCTACACTCTATAATGCAGTAATATTGGATACTTTGTGATCTGCTATGAGGATTTGTATTGTAGATAGTTGTAGTACCTGTATACTAGTACACAAACACGCCCATCAGGGAAAGTGGTATGATTTCATGCCATATATGGTGTAGACCCAGATCTATATTATTTTCCGCCCATTTTTTGGATACTTGTACATTATACTAAAATACCCACATATATATGCTACAAATACACCCTCAAACGTAGACTAACAGTGTGTGCATTGGCTTACCTCATCAGACGTTACATATCATTGATATATCCTATCAGAATATGTCAGTATGGACCTGATCCATCTCCCCTCCCGCTGCGTTGGAGATGTATACATGTATGCTACATTTTGTATATGTACAGGCGATAAGTACGTGACTATACAGTATTTTAGTTGAATTCATTTTGGATTGATTATTGCTGCTAATGTTACAGCGACCATAATGGAAATGAGGATGGTGATCCTTAGACGATTCTAATGTTTTGTCCCAAAAAAAACAGTTTTGGCAGCACATTAGAATAGGAATGGAATGGTGCTTAACAGCCCATCAACACAAAAGAGTATCATTTAGGGCCAAGCAATGTAGATGAAGAATGGATACACATTAGAATAGTCTTCTAAGACAACACCATTTATACTTTGTACGAATAATAGCATTATTGTTGAGCCCGCTTGCGGAAAGCGAGACATATTGATCCCAATGGCGTCCGTCCGTATTTTTAATTGTTGACAGTATTATCACCGAAAACCGAGTCGGGTTCCATATGGTGGAGAGGAAATACGATCGATTACACACCATGAACATCTTGTTGGAACGTAAATGTCAATTGTCACGTACATCATTTCAGTTTACCGCCGTTACGTCAGTTCTAAGTATGTATGGTTAGGGACATTTCTTTCCTTCATTTATAAGGGATGGGTTGTGGCTAGGGGTTAGAACATCTGACTTTCAATCTGGAGGTGGTGGGTTCAAACATCGTCTTATGCATCAAAAATACTTTCATAGACTAATAGCAACTTTTACGAGGAGGTCCGTGACCATCCAAAGGAAATAATGAAAGGTCCGAAGACATATTATATGTATAAAATACTTAAGTGTAAAGGTCCGATGTTGAAAATGGAAGGTCCCGGACCTTGGACTCGCCAAGACCATACAGACTGTTGGAAGACCATACAGAGGCTTGTGACCCGGTATCAACAGACTGGGACTGTTGACGATCGTCCCCGCCCTGGTCACCCCCGTGCCACCACCGCCAGGACTGACCGCTACATCACGTTAACCCACTTACGTCAGCGTCGTTTGCCAGCCACCGTAACGGCTTGGAAATACGATATGTCAGCGCAGACCATCCGTAGGCGCTTGCGATGCAATGCGCTGCCAATCAGAGCACGACGCCCATATACCGGCCAAATAATGACGCGACGTCACCGTGGTGCTAGGTTATTGTGGTCGCGACGTCATTTGAATTGGCGGCGGGCTGAGTGGAACCAAGTTCTCTTTACTGACGAATCTCGGTTCACACTCAGCCATGCGCCGTAAAATTATGGCGTGTATTCATGCAAATGGTGGCCACACACGATATTAATCGTACAGAATACAGTGGAAGTTTTTTTTAGAGAGAAATCATCAAGCCCTAAACATTTTTTAAAAAAATAAAAAAAATCAGATTTTTGATTTTGGCCCCTCCCGAATTTGCCGTGATGTCACTCGAAATCTTTTCATCGCAACAAAATTTTGTCAACTGATATGGATTCACAAGTGATTAAACTTCATTTTCTGTACATGTTTTAGTACCACCATCCTTATAGATTTCCAGCAATCTTTCCCTGAATATGGTGGGACGTTTCTACTGTTGCTCAGTATAGATCTGAATAAAATGATTATTGTTCTCCATTTAGTCCGCGAATCTAACTGTGAGTTATTCATGTACATAGTTATTCCAGATTACCAGAATATATACTATTCAAAGAATATACTTTTATAATTTGCATATGTGGCTGTGACTGGAGAAATTGGGCTTATGGCTTTGCGACTAGTGTATGTCCAGATCAACCGGTGTATCCGCAGAGTCTGATCAGGATCGGCCATGTTCGCCATTACATCGAGGATACACGAGTCAAGCAATATAGATCGTTATCATGCTATAGGATTCGGCTGTTTGGTCAGGAACTACACTTGTCACAAATTGCTGTTTGGTCAGGAACTACACTTGTCACAAATCGCATTAGCCCCATATCTCCAGTCACAGCCACATATATGTTAACACATGTAATAAGGACAGTTGAAATTCAGATAATGGATTAGTGGCGGCACAAGGAAATGTACAACTTTAAATCTGTGACCAGCGTAAGCATGTCAATCTACGGTACATACACTCATTGAATGGTTACACAGTGTATACTCTTCTTAGTTACGGTGTTAAGGAAATGAGAACCACACTGTTCATTATATATAGCCAATTGTATTTTAATACATATATTTCTCCTATTCGTCCACAAAAATAATATGTGCAATTTAATTCATTTATCCCAGAAAACAATACTATGTATTTGTCAGTTCAGGTCGAACTGTTATATATTTTCTTAATTTTGCTTGAAAATAAATGTATATACATTGTACATGTAAATGGAATATTGTGGAACTAATTACATGCATAATCTGATAAATAAAGCATTGCACAGAAGAAACGTGTCGCGGATAACCACATTTCTTTTTCACGGACAAAAATGAAAATAAGTAATTTCTGATGCACGTTTATTTATGATGCTGATACAATGTATATCTATGACATGTTTTCATGTTTGTTTGTCCGTGAAAAAAAGAAAAAGGATATCACCAGAGATATTTTGATTTCCTGTGTTAACTTGAACATATTGAACATCACTGATCAGATACATATATTGTAAATCCTTCCATTATTGAAGATCAAATTTGTTATAATCGATATTAGTGAATTGACCTGTCGCAAACATTGTAATTCCCGATTTACTATAACAATCATGTGTCAGCGAGTAGTATAAAGGGAGTCAAAATGATACCACCTGCGGTGGCATCATTTATAACCCTTTATACTACCCCCACCACCCCCGAAAAATCAAAAATTGGTTAACGAGGAAATTGTCTCCCACCAACCACGAAAAATTGGTCGTGAAAAAAAACAAACATAATGTTTTCCCGACAGTAAATTTATG